>CM055110.1:14410913-14876289 GCA_029204225.1 Diphasiastrum complanatum
CCACAATAATGTTCATGTTCTAACATGGTTGTTGTTGTGGATGGATGCAGGTGAGCATATTCTCCTCAACTCGGAGCTTTTGCTGGTTGTTAGGTTTGGTCAATATGATATGTTCGACTGTGATGATATGATATGATATGTTTGGTCATTACACACACACACACACACACACACACACACACACACACACACACACAACACACACACACACACACAAGATTCCCAGAATGCATTGATGACTAACAATCTTGTAACTATGCTAGTTATCTTTAATTTCTAGTAAACACCTTCCTACGATCTACTGTCACCTCAAACCATTGGAATCTATTTTTCCAAGCTATGAAGATAGGTTGTGTGTGAGTCACCATTTCTGCAAGTTTTCCATTCAGACCACTTTATTTGATTTTGGCAGTCCGTACAAAACGTGTACTCAGAAGGGTTTAAGTTCACAATACTTACAATTTTTTGCTTCTTGCATTCATCTTCATGCCAGCACAAGTATCTCATAAGATCTTTGTCCTCCATAGTAAATTTTATGTGCCAAACTTAGCATTCAAACATCTAATCCATTCATTAACATCAAATTACAATGGAAATACAAGAAATATAAAAAGTAAGCCAAAAATCAAGAAGATAGCTAAACATAGCAAAATTTCACCAAAATAGGCAAAGTAAAGTATCATTATTCATGATTATTAATCATTCACAAGATAGGGGCCTGATTTTAGAGCGTGATCATAGCTCTCATGTGATTTTAGGCACATGAACCACTTTCTCCCATCAAGAAACCTCTCAAAGAGAAGCTCCCAAGATCTCTTAAAAACTCAAAATATACAAAATGAACAATAGCCTCCAAATTAGCACAATCATAGCTATTTATAGTGGTCATTTGTGGCTCTACTATAACGTTTGGGGCCATATTTGACTATATTTGCAAAATGCGGAGGTGAGAGAGAGGGAGGGGGTATAGGGCTGGATGGTGGAGGAGGCGCATGAGAGTAGAGAGAAGAGAGGGAAAAAAAAAAAAAAACCTCAGGAGGGCACCTAAGGAGGAGAATAGGGAGAGAGAACGTGCGGGGAGATAGGCAAACTTGCGAGAGATTGGGGGTGGGTGGCACTAGGGAGTGGTACACGTGGGAGGGTTAGGTTTAGGCTAAAGTTTTTTTTTTTTTCTCCTTCAATGTTTATTCAGGCCCTAGGGTTAGGGTTAGGAAAATTGGCTAGGGTGTCTCTTTGTTTTTGCACTTTTTTTTCTTGAAGGTAGGGATAGGGTTGTGCGAAGGTAGGGTTAGGTCAGATTTTTTTTTTAAATGAACCTGCGAAAGCTTCAGATTGAAGAAATAGGAAAAAAATTAACAAAGGAGCAAAACTTCAGAAATGAAAAGTTGATGTGCTCTCCCAAATTTCCACCAAAAACTAGTTTTAGATCTCCTTCACAAAAATTATTATATCTCTCTCAATTTTCAACCAAATTGGCTGCAAATTGGCTCAAATTCAAGCTAAGGCAGAGTTTACAATCCATTAAATTACAATCACAAAAATCGGCCAAAATTTCAGCCAAAAATGGAGAAAAACAGTCTGCAAAAACTATAACTAATTAAAAATGGAAGTAAATCACTAAAATGGCCATAACTTGGTCATTATAGCTCCATAATCAAGAAAAGTTTATGTACCTCCAAAAAGTAAACAAAAGACCTTTTGAATCTATCAATAAGAAATCACACATATAATGAAGAATAGATGGTTAAAAAATTGAATCAAAGCTTGCTGGAAATTGGAAAAATAAGAAACCTATACCAAACTTAACAAAAACACACCCAAATCTGATGGGGAAAGGATCTTAGGCTCTGACACCAAAATTGTCATGTGCCAAAACTTAGCATTCAAACATCTAATCCATTCATTAACAATCAAATTACAATGGAAAATACAAGAAAATCAAGAAAGTAAGCCAAAAATCAAAGAAGATAGCCTAAAAGTAGCAAACTTCACCAAAATAGGCAAAGTAATTGAATTCTTGTTTTAGTTTCAATAGCTAATCTAGTTCTTGATTGTTCTTTGATTCAGGTAGTTAGTAGTAGGATCGTTCTATGTGCTGAACGTTAATCTGCTTGAGCTGTAGATGGTTGCATGGCTAGTGTATGCATGTAGCTGAGTATTGGATTTGAGTTACCTACTGACAGGCTGGGAAATATCGACCGAACCACAACTTCACCGATCCTAACATGTCCTGAGTTACACCTCAACCACCGCTAATCGTTCAAAACTCGAACGGAGTCATAACTCCACATTTAGAATCAAGGGTGCTGGCTCAATTGGTTATTTTGACATCCAAAGTTTCTTTGGTCTCAAGTTCGAGCCTCCCCTTGGAAACCAAGAAGCATAACTCCACATTTAGAACGAACATCTCTTTGACATCTTGATCGAAGGAAACCGTCACATCTCAACTGGACCCTTCAGTCCAAATTTCAACCGGAGTGCTCAATCCAAACTTGACCGGAGCACTGCCATCAATTCTCAACCGGAGCATTTCTTTCGCACCTCAATTGGAGTGTTCAGTCAAAACTCGACTGAAGCACTGCCATCAATTCTCAACCGGAGCATTTTGCTTGCATCTCAACCGGAGTGCTCAGTCCAAAGTCGACCGGAGCACTGCCATCAATTCTCAATCGGAACATTTCGCTCGCATCTCAACCGGAGTGCTCAATAAAAACTCGACTGGAGCACTGCCATCACATCTCAACCGGAGCATTTCGCTCACTACTCAACCGGAGTGTTTAGTCCAATCTCGACCGAAACACTATGCCCAGATCTCGACTGAAGCACTTTGTCAGATCTCGACCGAAGCATTTTGTTCAAATCTCAACCGAAGAACTCTCCTCAGATCTCGACTGGAGCACTCTGCTCAGATCTCGACCGGAGCACTCTCCTCAAATCTCAACCGGAACACTGCTCTTGAATTTCAACCGGAGGCCATAGTCACCTCTCAACCGACGACCTACTTCCAATCTCAACCGGAGCTGGACCTCTGTCAAATTTCAACCAGAGCCGGAGCCTCACTCAAGTTCCAACCGATGCACATCTGTCCTTGACTGTCACAAACCGTAGTAGACTGCAATATTACGGTTTACAGCCTTCAACGACCTCCATTGACCATCCCCAACCGAAATCAACTCATAACAGACCACAACAACCGCATTCCGACAACCGTATCCACCGTAACTAGAGGTGCACGAGTTTATTTCCACAATCCTACAACACTCTACGAGCTGTCATGGATCGCCCTAACGATCCGAATACTATAGAGGACTATCCACCAGAGATGGTCTCCCCATCTACCAGACAAGCTCGATTTAACAGGTATTCCAGGATGAAATCCAAGTCCGAGAGCCATCCACAAACCCATTCGACAGATGGGAACCTACGCATTATGAAGCTCCATACGAACGACCACAATTCCATGCTGCCGAATCATCCCATGCAAGAGCTCACTTAACGGAGCTTTTGCAAATAATGTTCCACATACTGAAAAAAAGGACCCCAAAGCTAGACTTACCTAAGTACGATGGTAACACTGATCCTCAGAGATTTCTCCAAGTCTTTGAGAACACTTGTGACGTCTACGGCGAGACATCACTAGAGGCCATGATACAGCTCTTTTCGATGACCATGATCGATTGCACACGAGAGTGGTTTTTTAACCTTGATCGTGAAGATAAACATGACTGGTTACTCTTGAAAGAGGCATTTATCAAACGGTTCAAGCCTTTTCGCTTGATAGAAAGTCCTTTTGTCAAACTAAGTAATATCAAAATGACAAAAGACGAAAAAGTACGTGACTATATCGAACGATTTAAACGATTAAAAAGTCAGGTACAAGAGCAACCTACCAAGTCTATGCTCATCATTTGGTTCCTCGTTGGACTTCCCCGATGGATCAGACGTGAACTTCGTTCCAATGATGAATATACATCATTGAAACAAGCCATGTCTGATGCCATTCGAGAAGAAGACGAGGGCTCAGATGTTGAGGAACCATGAGAACGAAAAGCACATCGTGTTGTCCAAGAAGCTCGACCAATAATGACACACGAGAACAATTATGGAAAACACAGATGGAGTTGCTTAATCAGCAACACCAACAACAGAGAGGAGAAATTCACAAAAGAGTTTCAAAACACTCTTAAGTCTATCCAAAGTTCGATGCCAGGTCAGTTACCCACTGGCCAAATCCATCATAGACGAGAGAACACGTGGTGCCCTCACTGCCGAGGTACACACACTGGCAATGAGTGCCCTTCATACCAACCAGTCCCAGATACCTCCTTGATCGAATGTGAAATCTGCGACTTTTATACCTCCCTTATTGCTATTATAACCCGAGGAATCAGCCTCACACCAGTCAGGAGGACATTATCAACCTCCTCAACAACCATTTGTTTCATAGCAACAACACACGTCCTATCCACCACGAAACAACCAGATCCATATACAAGAGTTGCCCAGACAACCTAGACATGAACCTCAACAACAGGTGGCACTCTTAGGACCACCACCACGAGGACAACAAGATCTAGTCAGGAAGATCATCATTGACTGGTGCAGTTGCTTTTTCAGCACTTGGTAGTCTGGAAAGGTGATCCGCCATGAAATGTTGGGACCCTTTCTGAACGATTATACGGAAATTAAATTCCTCCAAAATTAGTAGCCATTGAGCTATTTGTCCCGCCTTACAGGACTTAATTAACGATATATAGGAGTGCTTGATGGTCTGTGTAAAAAGCAAAAGTCTGGCCTAATAAATAATGTCGTAGTTGTTGTACCGCATAGACCATTGCCAATGCTTCTCTCTCTGTAGTGGTATAGTTTACTTCTGCAGGCACAAGTTGTTTGCTTAAGAAACGTATGGGAAAGTCCTTGCCATACTCGCCCGGTTGTGCAAGAAGACCCCCAATGGCCTACTAACTTGCGTCAGTATCATACATGGTATTCTTTCGTGTAATCTGGCGAGCGGAGTATGGGAGCTGTTGTGAGTGCTGTCTTCAACTCCTCAAAGGCCTTAATTCGTTCTTCGGTCCAGCGAGGATCTACCACAACTAAATAAATGAGACGTGCCTTGACGGCATAGTCGATTATAAAGATGCGATAGTAGTTGGTATGACCGAGGAAGACATATACTTCCTTCACTGTTGCAGGTAGGGGCTTGTCCATGATAACCTTGATTTTTGACGAGTCGATAGAAATACCGTCCTTTGATATTATATGCCCAAGTACAACCTTGTGGGTGACCCATATTTGGCATTTATCAGGGTTTAGTGAGATGTCGAACCTACGACATCGAATGAAGATTTTCTACAAGGTGTCTAGGTGCGTAGCAGCGGAAGAATGTACACCTAGATCGTCAAGATAAATCTCCACGACCCGATGTAATAGATCTTGATAGGCCTAGTTGTATGACCCGTTGGAATGTTGAGCATTAGAGGAGTTCTTAATCCAAAAAAGACCCTTTGTAAAGATTCTTTTGATATTTTTTCTCAATTTTTTCTTACACATAGACCAATCAAAACACTCAAATTTGAAATCTACGTAACATAACTTTTTGAGTCCACATTTTGATTCCACACTAAAAATGGCATAACTTTTTAATGGTAAGTCCGAATTTAGTGGAGTTTGGTGCATTAAAAAGCGCTCGACAAGGGCTTTCCAATGATATGTTAGATGACATACTTTTGAGCTATGATTAAAAAGTTATGGCAAGTCAAAAGTATTAGTGTTATAATATTTTAATAATATAAAATACATCTTGCACGAATTCTTAAAGGGTCTTTTTGGAGCTCAAAACTCCTCTAATGGGGGCGTTACATAAGCCAAAAGGCATAATGTCATAAGCGTAAACGCCACTCTCTGTGGCAAAAGCCGTTTTATGTTTATCTTCAGGGGCTATTTGAACAAGGAAATAGCCGCTGAACCCATCCAAGAAGCTGAAAGCTTCAGCTTCTGCCATTTCCTCTAATATTTGGGTCGTTAGGGGCAAGGGAAAATGGTCTTTCTTCGTAACTGCATTAAGGTTCTTGAGGTCAACACAGATACGAAGCTTGCCGTTTTCCTTGGGTACAACCACAATGGGTGATACCCAATCAATATGTTGAACTTCATAAATGAAACCAACATCCAGCAATTTCTTAATATATTCGTCGATCCTCTCACTATAGACTGGGTTACTGAGGTAAGGTTTAGCCCTAACAAGCTTAGCATTGTCTTCTAGAGGAATCCGATGTACTACTATTTCAGGGGGGATTCCTTTCATCTCGGTATAATTCCATGCAAATATATCCTTATATTTGCGTAATAAAGTCTCTAGATCAGACAGTTGGGTTGATGACAAATGTGCACCAACATGAACTATTAGATCTATGTCCTCGTCAGGATCTTTAAGGTTTAGTGGAATTGTCTTAGCGGGTCCTTCAAAGGAATTGGAACTTGGTGTAGGTTCCCGATGTGGCTGGTGAAATGGAGGAAGGAGAGAAGAGTTAGAGGGAGGTAGCTCATTAGCTAATGCTTTAATCTAATGGAGATACATTAAAAAAGCATAATCCATGGAAATAGCAAAGCATAGAAAAATAGAAAGCTTCAATGAAAATCATTAGACAAGAAAGCAAAAGCTCACGAGAATGCTTGAATCCACAAAGTGGTAGAGTTTACTCCTCTCTATTAGCATGTAAAATGGAGTACAAGAGGTGCCTTTTTATTCTTCGGAAGGCCCTTGCCCCTTTGCTTCTATTGGCTATTTCATTAAAGAGAGGATTGAAATCCTAACCCTTCACAAGAAACACATCTAAATCTAAGGTGCACACAGAAGCACACTCCACCTACCACCACTTTGACTTTGTAGGGTCCACGGGTTTCTTGATGGCGCCTTATTAGATAGCCAGTAAGTTGCTGCTTAAATTCAACGCGAGCAAAGCTGTGTTCGTCGGCCGGTCAAACAAAGACTTTGTTAACGCCCTCCAACCAAAATTGGGCAATCCACGTTTGAAATTTATTGGGCCATGGAGGGCCGAGCATTGATGTTCTATGATACAGCCTTGCCACTAGGAGATGATCCTCTAGCTTGTCAAATGCCAAGGCTTTATTTGAATCAAAGAATAGCGAGGGCAAAAAATCATCCCATTTGGTGGGGACCCGTAGCAAAAACTCTAGATCGCAGACAAATTCAACAGCCGCACGAACTGTGGGATCCAAGCACTTGAAGTATTGCTTATGAAATTGGACTAGAGCCCTTTTGGCATCTACGTCTGTTCTTGAGTAGATCTTTGGCCAGTTGAGCATCCTAATGATAATATGGGGTACTGATATTTTTACACAAAGGCATTGGGCAAAGATTTATTTGAGAAGCATATGTTGTCTCTTGACAAGGAAAAACATAGCTTCAATGTTGGCAAGCTAAATTTGAGAGGGAATGTGAAAATTATGCAAATATCCAAGTTGGAGAGCTATTCATTAGTTTGACCAAAAGTCAAAGTGTGGCCTCACACATCTGAAACTAGCAAAAAAAGGTCAGAGTCTAGAATTCATATTTTATTATTTAGTTCGTAGTTAATTGTCGAATAGATGAATCTAGTCCATTGATTTATTGGATGGCTACGATTTGGGATGAAATACTAGTTTTAAAAGCTTCTATGTTTTACCTACTAAATTGGCTAAAGTTTTCTCATTATGTATCTCATTTTTTGTGATGAACTTTAAAGAAAAAGGTCACACCCCAAAAGTCTCTCTCTCTCTCTCTCTCTCTCTCTTAAATTTAGTACATCAAAGAAGTGTATCTCCTATCTCCTATCATGTAGGCGCTCTTTATCATGTAATAGAATCAAGTTTCCAATCTTTTGTCAATCCTTTTTATATCTAGAAAAAGTTCATCATGCACAGTAAAGAGCTAGTTTCTCAAATGCTTGTTATGCTATGCATGTTACAGGTTTTAAAATTTTAAATTGTTTGGATCTTGACACTATTAGGGTTTTCTTAGTGTTTGAAACTTTTATAATCTCTAGTATCTCATAAACAGGCCTTTGCATTTATAATGATTATTCATAAATCATATCTGGTTTTTCTAAAAGTTTGTATATTTCTCAGTGCTAAAGCATAAGGATAAAAAAAACGTATTAAAACTTTTGTGAATTTTTGCATTAGTAAAGATTGAAGTTTGTGGTACTATTTGGATCAAACCCAAATCCTAGCATGTATGAATTTTTAAGGTTGCAATTTTTTCCTCTCATAGGAGCATAGCTTCATTTGCATTTCATGAAAGCATGAACAAGCAATAAGAGTTATTTCAACATAAATTTGCTATGTTGGATTTAAGGCATTTTTTTCCTTGAAGAAATTTATTTAGAAATGCTCACAATCATCTAGAAATAATAGCAATTTCAAAACAAATAATTTTTTTGTAAAATTTTAGCCTTATGATATGTTTTGTGTAGAACAAGCTAATTGAACTAACTTGTATTTTTGAAAATTGTATATGAATCTATTTGCAGCATCTGAATGTTTCCAATACTCTATCTTCCAATAGGGATTCTAAAACAAAACTCATGGGCATTTCTTATTGTGACCATTTGTGTGTGAGCTTTCTTGAGAGATTATATTGAGGAAGGGACAATATGGCAAGTTGGGTAAGAGGGAAATTCATGCCTCTTTTGATATGTTCACAATACTTGGGGCTTGGCTTCCAAGTTAGGCTGACATAAAACTGTACATTTGTGCATAAAATATATAGTATATTGTGAGTAATGAGCTTTGCACTAGCTTTTGGGTGGTGGGGAATGAGAGATTAGATTGAAATATTTGAAAGGAGTAATGAGTCATATCCATTATCATCAATCCATATTGTCGTGTGTTCTTTTAAAACTGAACCTGCCTTTAAGGCACTCGTTGCATGAGACCACAGCTTATTCAAGTAGATTAATTTGCCTTGACAGCCTTTCACATAACTCTCACCAAGTGGTGATCCCTTGACAAATCATCTAATTCCCTAGACAGGGACAGATCTCTATCAGCTTACATCATGCTACAACACGATACTTCAAACCTAAAAGATGTAGCTGCACATACAGTCAAATTGGCATTTGACATGTAACCAAAGAACCCCCTCCTCCAAGAGAGTTTGTGAAAAGGAAATGTCATGAAATTTTCTAAGCATCGTAAAGAAGGGAACACAATGTAACGAAATGAGTTGAATCATTACAGTCCTAGCAAAACTGACTCTGTAAGAGTTTGCCTCATCGAATAGAGTTTAAGCCGTACGCAACATGTGATTCAACTCAGGTAGCGAAGTAGTACACCATCATTCCCAAGTACAAATCCTTTATCATCTATGAACCTGTGAAGCCACAATTAAATGATAACTTTATATTTCTGGGTTAGTTTCTAATCATCTGCTGGACTTGGAATCTTCCTACCTTCATACTCTTAATGAAGCAGAAAAGTGAAACTGTGAAATGACCTACAGCTTTCAGTCCTGGCTGACTACTCAAACAAAACGACATGCACATTAGAGCCTCTGTCGATATAAACTATAGCCAAATTAGCAACAAGCAAGTTCAGAACTTATTTTAATACAGAAACATAATGGAGAAAATATAAACAGCAAACTTTTTCAATCATAGATAGCTAATCTACATCTAAATCAGCACTTACCAGAGAAACAACCAAAAGAGTTTTTCAATACTTAAACATCTCACAAGAAAATGTAGATGAGAGCGAGACACACTTTACAGAGTATAGATTAGCTGCAATACTGTCTGCAACTTTGTCTCGTTTCCATGTATTTCCACCATCCAAAGTTCGCAAGAGAATACCACTGCCTCCAGCTGCCCAAACTTCATCCTGTTAAGAAGACAGAAATTAAATCTTATTTTCAGTTAGGAATGAGGACCTTTGATAAGCACATCAGGTGATAATAAGAACTGTGAACGTAATAAGGGACATCATAGAGCTGTATCTATGGTATCAATTCAGTAACGCTCTGGCACATATTCACAGAACTTCTCATCTGACTATTTAGAGATTGTAAACTTATGATCGTAGCACCTTTTCGTCGGTTCTATTAGAGGACTGAACAATGTAAAACTTTGTCTAATTTTTCGTCAGCAAAATACTCTCCCTCTTACTTAACATGTCTATAGGATACAGGATAGGTCAATACATGATTTGAAGGCTAAGAATGACTGTCCTGAATATATCAAACTTTTTCAAGGAGGTACATATTGGCAATTTGTACTATATTTATCCACAAATACATCAGAAGCAATAACCTCATTCCCAGATGAATTCTCACATACAAACAACTCAGTAGAAGTACATTTTCTCCATATAAATGGGGTAAGCAAGCATTCAGGTTTCATCTAAATCTTAGAAGTGATAAAAAAGGCTAGAAGGCATCCTATCAAGAGCTGGTATTCAAATTTGCTGTTGGAGTCTAGCATGATCTATGTGGAGCCTATGCTGGAGCCTACCCATGCATCTAGGTCGTATGATCTATGATTTTAGAATCTATCTACAATCTAGTATGACGTATGTAGTATGATCTATTTGTCTATTCTTGAACATTCAATGTTTAAAGTTGAGACTTGAAAAGCACAGTTACTTTATGTATTATGTATCATGTTCCAAGTTGAAACTTCAGACTTGAAAGTTCTTACTAGTTACATTTCTGAATTGTGAGTAGTAATACATTTGTCAATCCTTGTGTGCAAGACCTAGCACTTGAACACAGGCATCACAAAGAGGGGTCTAAAGAGAATGATTATCAAGTCCACACCGAGGATTCAAAGACTAGTGTTGACAGATCCCCTACTCCAGAGGATCTATTGGTTTTCTTATTCTTTTTGTTTTACTTACTCAAAACCGTTTCCGCCTGTTACCAGGCTTCAGGGCATTCGTTATGTGTGCTCTTGATATTACAATGCCAAACCAGGCAGAAGGGATAGATTGTCGTTGTAGTATATTTTTGTCCTGCCTGTCAGATGACAACTCAGGGTCGAACTCTCTTGAACGCACTTACATTCATACATAGATGCAAGCCAAGAACGCTCATTCACAGATCAGAGTGCAGCCCAAATGAACATTCTGTAGATTCTACAGCTACCTACTCTAAAAACGAACTGAATCAGAGCCTGAATTGACAAAACAAGAAACAAGAACTAATCTACAGCATGTTAGAAGTCCAAGAATCAAGAAACCAACCAGTCTTTTGATTCTTGGACATCCCAAGAACATCAAGAACTGGATTGTAAAGAGATATGCGAGAACTACACCACAAATCTAGCCTATTTAGTTTACCTGAATGCTGGTTCCTACATTAATCCACAAACAAGAAAAGAAACTAATCCACTCTACGAAAGCAACAAATCTAATCCACTCTACAGTCCACAACCACACACAAAAGGAGGGAAGGGCAAGATCATAAATGCATCACTCAAGAAACAAGCATGATCAAGGAGCTTAATGGATGCACCAAACTCGTGAAGGCTTTTCTCATTTCAGCATGGAGTTGATACAATCCACAAAAAGCTCCTCTACTCAAACAGGGAGTCTCTTAAATAAGCAAGAGAGCTCCTTAGGTGGCATCCTAGTGTAATTTCCACATTTCACAATTTACAAGTGGAGTAATGCTCTCCACTAGAGGTCACCATCAAAAGGTGGCTCACTCTACTTTCTTTAAGAGGGGTCTACTTGCATTTAATACATTTGCCTAGAAATACTAGTTCCTACATGGTCATTCCATCTTCCAGGATTCCCCATGAAGCTTACACAGTTCTTGCATGTCTTTCCTAGCTAGTATTTCTCGGCTCTCATACTCGGCTCTCTCGTCTTCTCAGAGACCTCCTCGGTCTAAGGTGACAGGTGCTCTTGAGTTGCTCTGTTTGAGTATCTTGGGGATTCGTCAGAATCAGCCAACATCATCCCACCCCTAATGTGTTGCAGGACCCACTACAACTCATATTGGACGATGTCGCTCCACTTTGCATTGGCATCTTCGATCGTCAAATGGAAAAGCGTAGATCCTCGTTCGCTTACATAAAACCAAGTGCTTATTGTCGCCAGCCTTTATCACACATTGTTTTTCATGAATTGCCGCAGTTTAACAGTTACGAATAGAGCCACAGCTGATCTAGAGCTAAGCTATGAAAGCATCACATAAGCAAGACTTAAGCTATGAAAGCAGCACATAAGCAAGACTTAACCCTAGAAAGCAGGAAAGAGAGAGATTAAGGAGGCTAAAGAGAGAGATCAATATCATCAGCTGAATAACAAATGACACAGTTTCCCTACTTATAGCCAAGAGAAAGCCCTAAAAGGAAGCTTTCGGTGGCTAGGGCCCAACTGGGAGGGAAAATAGTGCGCCCTCCAAAAAGGTCCCCACTCTCCAGTAATATGTCCAAATGGCCTAATAATGAATAATAAGGCCAAAGGCCAACCATATAGTCTAAGTGTCACTAATGAATAAAAAAGGGCCCAGGCCTGCTTATGCATTAAGTAAAGTCAATGTAAATGGACGCGGCGAATGTAATGAGCCGAGTCCATAACTCTTTCTGGCACAAAAGAAAAAGACCCAACTGCCGAAAAGAAACTGGATCAAGTAGCAGCAAGCCCTGGTGCATCAACAGCTAGAACAACATTTGATGTAGAGGAATCAACAAGTGCAGCAAGAGCACGAGCCTGATCCGCAAGTGATGGTGTATGATAAAAGACATTAATAGGCTCCCATGTGGCCTCCTCAATAGGACGGCCATCCCACTGGACCAAAAACTGAATCTGCCGGCAACGTCGACTATGGTATAGACGAACCTGTAATATAGCAGCAGGTAAAAATGGAAATAACTCTGGAGCAGTAGGAAACTCAGCATCACAAGGAGCATCATCCTCAATAGCAGCACGTAATAAACTGACATGGAATACATCGCAGGCGCGTGTGGAAGCAGGAAGCAAGAAGCAAGAAGCAGGAAGCTGTAAGCGATATGTAACTGGACTAAGAACCTCCAAAATGCGATAAGGCCCATAATAACGTGGTGCAAGCTTCTCAATAGAAGCATGGCCCTGGACAAAATGATGACGTGCAAACCGTAGGCATAGATAAACCATATCTCCAAGCTGAAACTCGACATGGCAGCGGTGACGATCAACTGAGGTCTGATAACGCTGTTGAACATGCTGTAAATGAGAACTGGCCCGGGTAATAAGCTCTCGAGCACCAAGGTATCCAAAAAGCCCGAGAAGGTAGAACTGCATCAGCACCAGGAAGCCAATAAGGAAACTGGAAAAGAGATGGACACTCATCGCGAATAGCCGCATGATACACGTAACCATCAACCATATGTGCAAGGTGCTCCAAGAAAAGATAGCAGCATCAGAAGACTAGCACCAAGGAGATCATCTTGACAAAGGATAGCTTAAAATGGAGAAATATGCACCAACATGGTCAAAAGCCCAAGGTATCCATAGCGCCCATGAATGAGAAGTACCAATGGCATACGGTACCCTCAAGGCCCATAACGAGAAGAGCAGCATGCCAAAAGCTCCAGAAGGTCCAAGAAATCAATGCATCATCTAAAAAGACATGATGCATGAAAATAGTAGCAACAAATCTAGAAATAGTAGAGGCCTCAACTGACAAACTGTAGCCGAAAAACTTATCCAGAAAGGCCTCATATGGACATACCAATCCATCATAGGATACACCAAAAACGGATGGAGAATCGGATGACCCATCGGAACTGGCCGCAAGTGTAATCCCAAAGTACACACCAGGCGCACAATTGAGGAATAGAAGAAATGCACTGGAACGAGGAACAAGTTCCGCAACATCAGTAGCAAGCATCGGAGCAATATCCACGTGTAGCTGGGAATGAGTATCAAAGCACATATGAGCAACACTGAAGTATATGGCGGCAACATCCCCAAAAACTATCCAAGAGAGGAGAAGGAATTCTCTCAAGGTACCCTGATGGTCTCGGAACACCAGAACAAAGTGGCAACTCAGCATCGGAGACCAAGCGATATGGAGCAACCTGAAATGACAGGGAACCTGAAGATCACCCAAACAAACAGTAGCTAGAACGGAGGCAATAACCCAAGCCAACAGGATATGCCAAGCCTGACAATGAGCAACAATCCAAGGAACAGATAGAGAGCCACATGCATAATCATAGAGATATCTGCACCATAGGCGATCAATAATATGGAAAAACCAGTACCAATCAACAGGTCCAAATGAAAACCAAGCTATATGTAATAACCAGGAATGCCATATATCCATAGCATCGGCATGGACTGCAACAAACCTATATGTAGAAACACCAGGAGACGGAAGGATGTCCGTGTACTCATCTAGAAAGATCCCAGCATATAAATACCCTAGATAAGTAATAGCGACCATCTGGCAAATATCCTCGGATGAAAAATGTGTAACAGTAAGGGCCAAAGGCGCATGAATCATGTCAGGAACCATAGAAATATCATGAGGCAGATCACAAACCTCAAGCAGAGATCCATGGAGTAAAGCGAAAGAAGATACAACCTGATCACCAATAGCGAGGGAACCATCAAACGTGGACCCATGAAGAACCCCATAGAAATCAGCAGGAACATCGGCCATAACAGACTCAAGAGATGGAGATATAGAGACCAATGGAAAAGATACTGCACCAACCACCGAACCAGGAGGGCAATCTGAAGTATGCGCAAATACGTACACGTAACCGAATTGAGCGAGGACCAGGACGCCCTATCCAAGTAGCATAGGCAAGCTGAGCATGGCAAGTAGCAGGAAGTAAATTAGTGGAAGGCTCAGAGGATAGGTCAGGCTCATCAGAAATATGAATGTAGATATTGGAATCATCTGAAGTAGTGCCCTCATAGTAAAAAACAGCAGTAGTAGTAGGGAGAGGCTGACAACAATCACGGGCAAATTGTCAGGACTCTTACAACGAAAGCAAAGACGCTGCTGCTGAAGGTCAGCGAACTCTGCAGACGTGTAACGTCGGACAAAAGCAGGTCGAGGAGTCGGAGGACGAGGAGACGAAGGGACAATGGAGAGAGCTGGAACAGAAGGGGCAGGTGTAGGGGTGGACGCAGCGAGAAAAGATGAAGCAGAAGGATGGGGTTGGGAGAAGCGGGAAGGAAGAGGTCAGAGTACTTATGCTATAAAGTACTGGCAAGAGACATCGCCTCAACAAGTGTGGGAGGACGGAAGGAAGAAACATCATAACGTAAAGCACCACGAAGCCCAGCAATGTAACGAGAAATAAGCTCAGTGGGCTGTAGATCTGTGAAAAGATAAGAAAGCTCCATAAACTGATCTGTATAAGAAGCAAGATTCAGCAAGGAAAATGGGCACCCAATCAGAAAATCAGATCTAAAATTCAACAATCAGGAAAGTGCTCTGATACCAAGTTACGAATAGAGCCATAGCTGATCTAGAGCTAAGCTATGAAAGCATCACATAAGCAAGACTTAAGCTATGAAAGCAACACATAAGCAAGACTTAACCCTAGAAAGCAGGAAAGAGAGAGATTAAGGAGGCTAAAGAGAGAGATCAATATCATCAGCTGAATAACAAATGACACAGTTTCCCTACTTATAGCCAAGAGGAAGCCCTAAAAGGAAGCTTCCGGTGGCTAGGTCCCAACTGGGAGGGAAAATAGTGCGCCCTCCAATAAGACCCCCACTCTCCAGTAATATGTCCAAATGGACTAATAATGAATAATAAGGCCAAAGGCCAACCATATAGTCTAAGTGTCACTAATGAATAAAAAAGGGCCCAAGGCCTGCTTATGCATAAAGTAAAGTAAATGTAAATGGACGCGACGAATGTAATGAGCCGAGTCCATAACTTTAACCAGAATGTCTTATTGCTGCAATTGGTTGACATTCTCAAAATTGGAGAGCTCTCAGCAGCTTCACAACTTGCATGCTCGAGTGCATTCCATGTGTCTCTCTGTTTTGTCACTTGTATCTGCCATTGACGGTTTCATCTTTGGTTTCTTGGCAGATTCTATCTTTTGGGAGGTTTGTATCCTCCATTTGCCTCTGGCTGTTTTTGTGGTTATTCTCTCAGTTGAAGTTCCAGTCTCAAGGAAAACCTTTGATCTGCAGGTTGCACAAACTTTGATTATTAGTCTCAAGGGGATGGATGCATCAAAAATTGGTGGTAGGAACAGTTTTGGATGGACGATTTGGTAACGATAAGGAAACATGATGAAGGCTTGGTGGTTGGGTGAAGGAACTGATAGTTCTACAGTTGCAGCTTTGGACCCTTGCAATGCCGAGCTTTGACCACCACTTGCTGGGTGAGGAGCTTGCTTTATTTGCAGGTTCACGGTTGTCTTCATCTTTCTTTTTCTGCAACTCTTCCTTTTGATCCATTACTTTTGGATCTCTTTGGGCTTCATACGAGGGGATTCAACTATCATTGCTCCAGAGAGTTTCTTTTGATCAAGATTGATCTAACTCATCTGTTGCTTAAGTTTTGTCCTTTCCTCCTCAGCTTCTTGGATCTTTCTCTTTATTTCTTCTAGCTGCTTCGCCTGCTTCTGTAGATCTTTTTCGGCTGAACAACCAATATAGGTGGTAGTTGGTCTCCGCAAGACACTTGCAATGATCTATCACTGCTTCGGTAAGACTATCAAAAACTGGGAATTTCTCAAAAGAACACTAAACTGATGATAAACAAACAGATGGAAGGGAGGGTGGTGGTGACAACGGTAGATGGTGTGGATGATAGACATGAGAATGGGCGCAGAAGTATGGCAAGAGGTTGGTTGAAGAAGGAGACTGATTTTCCAATGCTTGTGTTTTCCTTTTCTGAAGGATCTTCGTCATGACTGGAATACTTCTTCTGATTGAGTCTCTTCAGATTACCCATCTGCCGTCTTTAGCCTTGTCTTTTCATATTTGACTTGTGACCTTGGCTGTCGATCTTGCTGATGTTGTTGTTGGCAGCGTAACTGCTCCAGTGGATCCAAGCAGATCCACTCTCCCCCCCCCCCCCCCCAAAATCTGTTGGTGGGGATGTTGTTGCTAGTAACTGTTCATGCTCAGGATTGGATCGGCGTGTGGAACACGTAGTTGAAACTCGTTGAACATGCGACTGGACTAAAGATTGAACAAATTTTAACTAAATTTGTTTCGATCTTGCTGTAGTTGACTCAAAAAATAATATGGCAATGAGATGCAGGAATCAACTCTAATTTGACATGGATTTCTCATATGTCTCAAAAATCCTAAACTGCTGTACAAGGGAATCTGAAGATGGATAGATGAATGAAAATGTGTTCTGGAGATGCTCTACAGAAGACTCTCGTGCAGTAGCTATTCCTCATGCAAAAATCAATCACACAAAATAGGTGAAGAGAAACAAGGAAATAAACAAACGTGACAAAGAGTGAGAACTGCATAGCACTTGTCAAACAAAACTTGCATTCATCAACATTGATAATGTACCTTGATAGTTGCAATATTTCAGTTGTTTTGTAGAGTAATGTGACTTACTCTGACATGCCCTTGTCAAAACAAGGCAGGGTGGGTGACGCTAAAATCTACCATCATTGATAGCAGATGTTGTAAGATATAGCTTGAGATGCACGTATTATTGAGGTACTATGTCCTGAGGACCTCTGTGAATAAGAGATTCAGAACTGAATCTCTATCTGGATTTCCGAATCCAAGAAATATTGTGTATTGGCACATTGGTAATCTTATCAGCATGTGGAAAGACAAATAGATTTGAGGTTGTAGAAGGGGAGAAAAATTGTCAATTCCCTGTGGAGGTTGCTCTTGGTTGGACATTGTAGCAGATGACGGAATATCGGTTTCACTTTCTTTCGACAAGGACTCATTTCATATTGTCTTTTTTCATTATGGAGCTGGTGTATTGGACGGTGATGTAGAAGTTTACAAGAAACTTCTCGATTGAGCAGCAGGTTTAACTGTTGGTTGCTATGGTGCTCGTGTTGTTGTCGTGAGGATCCTATTGTGAGTCAGAACTGATGTGATGGGCAGGTAGGATCGTAGTTGGTTGTTTCGGACAGTCTTTGAAACTGTGTTTTCTGATACAGTCAGAACACTCAGCATGGTACTTGGTCTTGACTGGACAATCAACCATGAAGCGGCCAGTTTCACCACAGATGAAACATCTGGTGTGCAATGGCCCTTGTATAACGGCATAGCCATCTTGTATGGCTAATGGTTCTGGACTTTCTGGTGGGTATTCATGATAAGTCAAGGAATGTCCAGATGGTGACGGATGTTCTTCATATTGTTGGACTGTATGTGCTTGGATAGGTCGATATGAAGGACAAGCATCAGCAGGATGCGTAGCCCGGTAGTGTTTTTCGTCTAGAAGGTACTTGTGCAGGGTTTGACTGACCAGGCATATTGCTTTGGATAGACTTCAGGGTAGCTTGAAACTCATTGGTGAGTTCCTCCATTTGCAGTTGATGTTGCTTATTAAGCAACTCCACCTGGGATTTCCAAAGCTGATCTCGGGTGTCCTTGATCGGCTTCGACTCATGGGCAAGAGCACGTGGTGCCCGCCTTTTCCTGGATTCGTCAACATTTGATCCTTCGTCTTCTTCCTTGATGGCATCAGACATAGCTAACTTTACGCTCGTATATTCGTCATTTGATTTAAGCTCGCGTCTAATCCATCTTGGAAGGCCGACTAACAACCAGATGATGAGCATCTGTTCGGAGGGTTGTTCCTGTACTTGACTTTTGAGGCGTTTGAAACGCTCAATATAGTCTCGTACACGTTCATCTTTTGTCATTTTGATGTTACTCAGTTTGACAAAAGGACTCTCTATCAAACGAAAGGGCTTAAAACGCTTGATAAAGGACTCTTTCAAAATTGACTAGTCTGTCTTTTCATCACGATCAAGGTTGAAAAACCAATCACGTGCTTTAGCGATCATGGTCATCGAAAACAGTTGGACCATAGCATCGGGAGATGTTTCGCCATACACATCACATGCATTCTCAAAGATTTGCAAAAATCTTTGAGAGTCCGAACTACCGTCAAACTTAGGTAGATCTAATTTGGGTGTACGTCTCTCAAGATGAGCTCCGTGAGTGGCAGAAGCACCATTAAGGTTGGTTCTGACCTGGGAGGGTTCAGCACCATAAAAATGGGCTCGTGCTCGTGAAGACCTGGCTCTATCAGGTTCATGTCCGTTGAACGGGTGGATGGCTCTTGGAGTTCGGCCCGCATTCGGTAGAACCTATGACATCTGATTTGTTCAGCTACAGGGGACCTGATCTCGTATGGATAATCGTCTGGGACTTCCGGATCTTGTTGTTGGTCCATTGCGTACTGTTGTGTCTTTTTTGTGTTGGGTATGAGTTTTTTTATTGTCCGACTTTTTGGTGTTTTTGGAAAAGTTTCTTTTTTCTTTTTTCGGTCCCTACGGTTTACGGTTTACGGTCTGGTGTGGTTTACGGTTACGGTGGGTTGCGGTTATTTGCGGGTGATTGCGGTCAGTTGCGATCGACGGTCCGTTGCGGTCTAGGGCGGTGATTGTGGTGGAGGCGGGTGGAGGCGGGTGAATGCGGTTTTTGACTGATGTACGTGGTCTGTTGGTGATGGTCTGGTTTTTTGGTTGATGCTGGGGAAGTGTTGTCGTAATGTGGGGCGATGGTGGTCTGAATGTGTTGTGTGTGGTGGGTTTGCGGGGGATGGTGAGGTGACCTTGCAATGGGGATTGCAAGTGGTAGTTTGCGGTGGAGAACGGGAGAATGCGGTGCAATGCAAGTGTAAATTGAGATAGGTTGCGGTTGTGTGCGTTGTCTACCGACAATGGTGGAGTTAGTCTGAGGGTTGTGTGTTGGCGATTGATGGGCTGTTTGTTGTAGTGTGGATGAAGTGGATTATAAGGTGGTCTGGGTGATTGCGGGTGTTGCAGGTCGTGGGTAGAGTGTTTTGTTGAGAGGGCCGTGGAGAGAGTGTGTTTAAATGTTGTTGGCAGGCAGATTGTTCGCAAGCAGATTGGAAACGAGTTGCGATCAAATGCGGGTTTTGGTGAATGCGGTCGATGCGGTTTGAGTGGTTTCTACGGGTATATGCAGTGTCAACGGTTACCTGTGGTTACAGTGGTTAATTGCGGTATCAGCAGTGGAGTGCGGTGTCAGGGGGTAATTGCGGTGTCAACGGTCGATTGAGGTGTTAGCGATTGAGTGCGGTGTCAACGGCGGATTGCGGTTTCAACGACGGATTGCGGATGTGGGTAGAGGGTGGCTTGTTGGTTGTTGAAGGGCGGTCGGGACGGGTAATGCGGTGGTAATGGTTCAAGTTAGTTAGGCGGTTCAGTGTGGTTTAGGTGGAGGTTTACGGTTGATTGCGGCGTAGTGCGATTCAAGGGTGAATGGAGGTTGGCTGTCTGCGAATGCGTTCTCCACGGGTCTAGGGTGGAGGTTGTGTGATGGCGATGAATACGATAGCTGCAGTGCTGGTTTTTGGCGATGGTGACGGCTCAAGGCGGTTGCTCCAGGTGAATGTGGTTGTTATTACCCAATGCAGATGCAGGCTTGTGTAGTTGGCCGTTTACAGCGTTGCAGATAGATAGATAGATAGATTGTCAGATAGATCGTCAATGCAAGCTATAGTTCTGATCGTCGTTGGAAATGTCTGTGATTGAGCATGGATCTGGGCCGGTTGAAGCAGGCCGTCGGTTGAGATTGGACTGAATGGCCGTCGGTTGAGTTGAGATCTAACTGAGTGCGTCGGTCGAGATTCAGGCAACCCGTCGGTCGAGATTTCACAGGGCTCTGTCGGTCGAGATTTCACAGATTTTGAGAGGACTTGAAGGCGTGTGAAGGTCTGTCTTGGAGGAATACGTGATGACGACTAAATGGGATGCGGTCGCAACAGGTGGATGCAGGTTTGGCGATGGAGTGCGGTTGCAACGGTGGAATGCAGGTGTTGCGTTATGCAGATGCTTGTGGTGTTTGCGATGTGTGGAGGTTGCGATGAAATGGGGATGAAGGGTGATGTCGTAAGGTGGAATGTGACTGTTTGCGATGGTAGCGATTATTGTGATGGAACGCGAATGTGGCTATGGAATACGGTCGTGGCTGTTGGCGATGGTAGGTGGTCGATTGCGAGAGGATGCGGCTGTGACGGGCGAGTGCGGTGGAATGTGAGGTGGTCGTTCCAGGTCAAATTGCGGTGGGGTGTGGTCGCGACGGTTGAACGCAGGTGTTGCGGTGTGATGCGGTGGGAGGGCAGCTGTTGCGATGGAGTGTGGAAGGTGTGTTGAATGTGATGGCATGCGGTCAGATGCGGAGGTGAGGAAGGTGGGTGAATGGGATGGCATGCGGTCAGAATGGAATGCGGGTGGATGGGAGTTGGTTGCGATAGAATATGGTTGTGACGGGAGAATGCGAATGGAGGTGGAGGTGGAGGTGGTCCGTAAGGTGGTGCGAGTGCCGACTGTTGCGACTGAATGCGGCGGTTGCGGGGCAATGTGGAGGAAGGGTGATTGCGATGGTTGATGGTTGGGATGGTTGGGCCTTCAATGGAATGTGATGGTTGCGATTGGTGGAATGGGGTGTGGTCAGTTGCGGTGGTGAGGAACTCGTTCTGTCCAGGATGGATTGAATCCCGTCCATTGAGATTTGATACAGTCTCTGTAGTTCAGATGTGAACGTTGTGCTCCGGTTGAGATTTTACAGAGGGCTCCAGTTGAGATTTCACAGAGAGCTCCAGTTGAGATTTAACAGAGGGCTCCGGTTGAGATTTCACAGAGAGCTCCGATTGAAATCTGAGGCAGTGCGTCGGTTGAGATCTGTCAGATTGGCTTCGGTTGAGATCTGATGCAGTGCGTCGGTTGAGATGTGAGGTAGTGCGTCGGTTGACATTTGAACAATTGACTTCGGTTGAGATTTGATGCAGTGCGTCGGTTGAAATCTGAACGAGCACTCCGGTTGAGATGTAAGCTGGTCCTTCAGTTGAGATTTAGGCTGGGCTCCGGTTGAGATTTGAAGCATGAGAAAACTGGAGGAGCGGGAGCCTGGATAGAAGGAAATCCAGGTCTGTTAGTGTGTTTGCTTACAAGCGTGGATTTGGGTAATGATGTAGCCAACAATGTGGCTCTGTCCAGTTTGTAGAAATTCAGAGGTGTTGAAAGATTGGGAGTTTGTTTGCAGGGATCTGAGTGTGGACAATGTTGCTGTTCTGTGTGATGTAGAATGCATTGGGGTTCAAGTAGCAACGATGTCAAATGTTGACAGATCCCCTACTCCAAAGGATCTGTTGGTTTTCTTATTCTTTTTGTTTTACTTACTCAAAACCGTTTCCGCCTGTTACCAGGCTTCAGGGCATTCGTTATGTGTGCTCTTGATATTACAATGCCAAACCAGGCAGAAGGGATAGATTGTCGTTGTAGTATATTTTTGTCCTGCCTGTCAGAGGACAACTCAGGGTCGAACTCTCTTGAACGCACTTACATTCATACATAGATGCAAGCCAAGAACGCTCATTCACAGATCAGAGTGCAGCCCAAATGAACATTCTGTAGATTCTACAGCTACCTACTCTAAAAATGAACTAAATCAGAGCCTAAGCATTACTAAACTGAGCTACACTTGCATAAATTGACAAAACAAGAAACAAGAACTAATCTACAGCATGTTAGAAGTCCAAGAATCAAGAAACCAACCAGTCTTTTGATTCTTGGACATCCCAAGAACATCAAGAACTGGATTGTAAAGAGATATGCGAGAACTACACCACAAATCTAGCCTATTTAGTTTACCTGAATGTTGGTTCCTACATTAATCAACAAACAAGAAAAGCAACTAACCCACTCTACGAAAGCAGCAAATCTAATCCACTGTATAGTCCACAACCACACACAAAAGGAGGGAAGGGCAAGATCATAAATGCATCTCTCAAGAAACAAGCATGATCAAGGAGCTCAATGGATGCACCAAACTCGTGAAGACTCTTCTCATTTCAGCATGGAGTTGATACAATTCACAAAAAGCTCCTCTACTCAAACAAGGAGTCTCTTAAATAAGCAAGAGAGCTCCTTAGGTGGCATCCTAGTGGAATTTCCACATTTCACAATTTACAAGTGGAATAATGCTCTCCACTAGAGGTCACCATCAAAAGGTGGCTCACTCTACTTTCTTTAAGAGGGGTCTACTTGCATTTAATACATTTGCCTAGAAATACTAGTTCCTACATGGTCATTCCATCTTCCGGGATTCACCATGAGGCTTACACAGTTCTTGCATGTCTTTCCTAGCTAGTATTTCTTGGCTCTCATACTCGGCTCTCTCGTCTTCTCAGAGATCTCCTCGGTTTAAGGTGAGAGGTGCTCTTGAGTTGCTCTGTCTGTGGGGATTCGTCAGAATCAGCCAACAACTAGGTAAACCGCAACAACAGTAGGGAATCGGATCCGATGCAAACCCAACCAAACCAAACCTAGATCGATCCGATCTAGCCCCAAGCTATGGATCAATCCCTCAATAGGAGCGAAGAGTCACATTAGCAGCATGTAGCTACTATCATCAGACCAAGCATACACTAGTGAGAGCCCAATGGGTATATTTATACCCTCCAAGGCCCATGCACAACTAGTAGTTCACTGTGACACCTAACTAAACACATTTGTAACCTACTATCTGGGCCACATCCTCCAATTCCCATATGAGTCACTGATAGACCTATAAAAATCCACCACCTTGAGTTTAGGCTCCAACCATTAATTATGACCATATACACATGAGGGCCCCAAACCCCTCATAATCATTATTAAATTACGGGTCAAGGTAGGCCTATTGACCTCCTAACGGGATAATAATCCAAGATCAATCCAGTCGTGGGCATGACAATTATGAGGAGGATGAGTATGAGGATGAGGATGAGGGGTATCCTGCCTCCAAATCCATTGCTCTATCCAACGAGGACTTTATCCTTGATGTTTGGGAAGAGGAGACTTGACAGCACCTGTTCGGAGGAGGCTTGGTGTTACGTACCCATAAGGGCACGTAACAAGTTACCTGAGGTGACGATCTTTGGACCCGCGTCAGTGTGCACAACTGACGCGTGAGATGTATGTGCACAAGCCTTGACTTAGTGACTTGTGACATTTATTATCTATGATCATCATACATATCATCTTTTATTATTAGTTTTAACTTTTAACATCTTATGATGATTTGAATTTTTACTCTTATGTCTGTAGATTTGTTACAACTTACTTGTGATTTGTGTTTCAAGTTTGAAGTTTTATCAGTTCAATTTTAGGGTTTGGGGGCTCCACAGCTCCACTAAGTTCTAATGAATCATGAAGTAGTACGTAACAACTTACAAGATGGACTTTGAGGGTGGCATCTTCCTTTGACTCTTGAAAGTTAAAACTTGAGAGAGAGAGAGAGAGAGAGAGAGAGAGAGAGAGAGAGAGAGAGAGAGAGAGAGAGAGAGAGAGAGAGAGAAAGAATTGATCTATCATCCAGATTGTCATTTCTAACTCAATGCTCACAGCTCACCTAACTCTTGAGAGTTAGATGAGCTGTGAGGAAGATGTGGAAGCAATACTGGAAACAGAATATGGCATAGGGACATTAGCCCCTTTACGATGGGTATTTCGGACCTGAGGAAAGCCTAAGAAGAGATGGAACTACAACAAGAAGCCGCAAAGATAGAGGGTGATCACTTTTCCACAGGCAATTACCACTGACAATCCACTAGGTCAACGATGGCTACAGCAGTGCGCTAGAGACAACAACGATCCCTGGCCTCCTAGCATCGAAGCGCTGCCAATAGACCCCATGTTCAATGGCTGGAGGGTGCAGCGGTGGAACTCGGCCAGAACAGCCTCAACAAAGATGGAGGGAGAGTCCAGCCTCAACAGCCATGGAGCAACCTCAGCCAGCCATGAGCACCCTCAGCAGCAATGGAGCCTCAGCAAGAAAGGGCGCCATCGTGCTGAACGGCCTCCACGGTAGCTTGGCTCTACAACGTAAAGCATCTAAGTGGCATACATATGCTCATTCTCATTTGTCTACCTCTAAGTGCATGTCTTTTTACATGTGCTTCACCTACTTATGTTATCCAATGATTATGCATTTGCTTTTGAGAGTCCTTCTGTGCATGAGAGTAGCGTCATAGATATTGAGAGTGATACTGATGAGCATCCTTCTGAATCTATTTTTGAGTGCCCTTGTGAGCTTCCTTCTACAAGTGAGGCTGAGTCTTATCGACATATTGAAACAACACTCAGCGAGGATCGAGGAAAAGCCAACTAGCCACAAAGCTCAAACAACAAGTACCCCAGAAATAAGAGTAGAATATATGTTTCTCTGCCATGACCACTAACATGTAAGGCTGAATGATTAGTATTGTGCTAGACTAGTCTCTATTCATAGCTGGTGAGGTGTGCAGTCAGACGATAGAAGAGGGCAAAGTTGTAGGGTGAATATAAGCAGTAGGAGAAAAAGTTTATTTGATAGTAAAGAGGGAACATGCTTGAATCAGTGGATAGGATACCACTACTCAAAGAACAGTTCAATCAACCCAGTGGCAGTGTGCCTTTCATCCAATGATTCACAAAAAAAACTACAAAGCTATCTACATATCATAGATGCAGCTGCGAACCGTGATTCGCGATTCAAGTTAAGGTTTGGAGAATTGTTTTTTTTTTTGGTGGGTAATATGAGTATCAGCTTGAAGCTCTTGGCGAGAGCAGTGCATTTATGCAGGTTGCTAGTAGTTTCAGGTACAGTATGGTCCATTTCATGGTAGATATATAGCTGGAAAAATGTTTTACGCAGGATTCAAATTGGCTAAAAACTGTGACTGTTGAAGCAACCAGTAATGCGGTCCATTTCAGCATGTGTCACACCCAAACGTATCGACGCAGGTTCTAGCTGCCATAGCACATCTTAGTTGCACAATTGGGTAGCGCTTAATGAATAGGAGACATTATGTGATTAAAGATGTTGTGTTATGGCAGCTGGAACCTTCGATTTCTTGCCCCATGCAACTCAAACTCCATTGCCACCACGCACAGTGCCTCCGAATCACCGAGTAGATGCTCGTCGTCGGATCTTCAACAGCTGTAATCTGCTCTCTATCACTATTTCTCCCAAACTTTCCTTCTCTCACCGCACAAGGCCGACTCGTGGGAGAAACCAGATTGAAGGAAAAAGAAATTTTGTTGCAAATCTATCCTCAGTCGTGAATTGCGAATCGCAAATTGCTATTGCCCGCGAATCACGATTCACTACAACCGTGCTACATATCATGTAGACACCTCCCAGCTACATGGCAAAAAGTGTCAACGGAAGAGCAGACTCATATTAATAAAACTTAAGAAAGTATGCCTAGTTGCAACAACTTCATGTG
This sequence comes from Diphasiastrum complanatum, assembly GCA_029204225.1. NCBI lineage: Eukaryota > Viridiplantae > Streptophyta > Lycopodiopsida > Lycopodiales > Lycopodiaceae > Diphasiastrum > Diphasiastrum complanatum. The sequence continues at coordinate 14,437,318 of CM055110.1, forward strand.
CTTTAAATTGCATGTCTGGAATGGCTCTCACATTAGAAAGTAAATCAAAAACGATGATTTTATAAAAGTACAATGAAAACAGACCTCCTCTTACCTTTGAGCGATAACCAACATCGAGAATGCCAAAACCTCGACTTGGAATGCGTGCTTCCTCAAAATTCTCACTCACCTGATAACAAAAACACCTAATTTCATCAATGGCGGAATATCAACATCATTCAAGCTCATCAAATCCAGCCCACAGTAATCCCTCAAAATTTAAGTTTTTTTATTATGCCATGATAGGCTTACTATTATCTCAGAGATGCATTAGTACTATAGGCCCATGTGCCAAAAACTTGGAAGGTAGCAATAAAAGGTTCCATAGTCTTCTCACTATGAAGTTAATACTGATTTCAATTTCCAAATATCTAGAGGCCTGGAAATCGCTACATGTTAAAACATTTCTACTCCTATTTCAGAGAGATTATCATTCAAATACATTTTATAAAGCTTCAAAGTTGGATGTCACACGAATTCTCCAAGTTTCATCACTTATACCTCTAAAATAATTTCTTACCCTGCAAGCGCACATATGAATTTTTTATATCTAAGCAGTATTGGTTCACGTCATACCACATCAAGGTTGCAGTCTGCGTTCCAGCTCTGATACCATGTAGGAAATAGAAGCCTAAGGATCCAGAATCTTAACTATTCAATCACACAAAGCATTCTCAAAAGAAAGAGAGAGATGGCTAGAAACCCTCTTGTAGAAACTCGTGGACAGCCAAGGAGAATAGTCAGTATTGCTTACAAAAGTGTCTCATACAAATGGGATGCACACACATATATAGTCCAAGATGACTATCTAACTTCATGACTATTGGCTATCCAACTACTTGACTATTGGCTATCCAACTACTTGATTGTTCACTATCCAACTTTCTATAAGTTACATAGAAAGAATAAGGTACCTCCAATATGTCAAGTTGGGGTACTTAATGTCACAATTAGGCCTAGTGGACCCATGAGTCCTTACCAAGTTAATTTCATACTAACTTAGCTAACTCTAAGTTTAGTAGGCCTAATATAATAAATGACCATGGTTACACAACTCTCGACCTTTTGGGTCAAAGTAACCTATGGTAATGTAAGCAATTCCATTTACATTCCAACAAACACATGGTGGTGGAGTTGGTATGGGTTTATCAGTGAGTCATTAGGAACTGGATGACGTGGCCCAGATAGGCTGCAGAGGTGTCTAGTGATGTGTCACAATGCACTACTAGTGGTGCATGAACCTTGGAGGGTATAAGTATACCTATTGGGCTCTCACTGTGTAGGCTTGATTCTGTGATTGGTAGCTACATGCTGCTAAGTGTGATTCCTCTTTCCATGACTGTGATTGATCCATAGCCTGGGGGCTAGATCCGTACGATCTAGGTTTGGTTGGGCTGGTTTATCCACCACCCGTCCCCTCGTGTTGTTGCTTCTATTGGTATGCTTAGACTAGTATCCTCTTGTGAGTAGGACGTTATATTGGTATCAGAGCCAGTCTAAGCAAGATTTTGCCATTGGAAGTGCTGTGAGAAATCTCGACGTTTTCTCAAGATTTCGGTGGAGTAAGCAACAAGTGGTGGAATTTCGGATTTTTCTTCCCGTTGGAGATTTTTTTTTCGAAGTGCAATCGTTTGTGTGGTAAGTGCACTACCAAGATCACATTCGGTTCGGTTTTTGTGCATTTCGAATTGATTTTTTGGAAGAAAATCTGTTTAGAGTTCCATTGTTGTTGATTAGTTTGCGATAGGCACTTTATCGAAGCAACGGTTACTTTAATGGTTGCTGGAATTTTTTCCTTAGGCTTCTTGTTCTTTTTAACAGTGGTTCTTGTGTTTAGATTGCTATCTATTGCTTTTTTGGAAGCTGATTTTGTGTTAAATCGGTGGGAAAAGGCACAAATAGAGGCAGAATACACTAATCTTTTTGGCTGTGAGTGTTGGTGTTGAATGACAGGTTTGCATGGCTGTCTATTATGGAGTTACAGGTTTATGCTTCATTTTCCAGTAAACTAACAGTTTGATTGCAGGGATTGAAACCTGTAAAGCCATTTCTTGGAAGTGATTTGGTTCAGAACAAGTGCTATTCAATGAAATAGATAATGTAACCTGCAAGAATTAGTTTTTGAGAACATTTGGGCAGCATATCCCCTGTTTCTCAGGCATAATGAGTGAAAACCCTGCAAAACTGTAATCTGATCTTTGCTTATGCTTGAAAGTAAGTAAACTAAAGCAAAGTAAACTCAAAATCGCTGGTAGGGCAGTAGTTATCTGCAAAAAACAGCAGATAGTTTGCCTTGTGGCTTCCTGCATAAATAAGGAGATAAACTGTAAGGAAAACACAAATAATCTGAGCAGAAATCCGCTTTGGAAACGTGCCTCCTGTGCGCCCTCTGACTACCTGTTTCCTGCTTGAAATCTGCAAAGAAAAAGGTGAGGGATGGCCGCTTCACCTGGCTCCTCCTCTCTCTCGTATTCTACTCTCTCTCCCTCGTGCTTTCATCCTCGGATCGGGCAGGGATAACAGCCGCGAGCTGTAGCTCGGGTTTACCTGGCCCGAGAGAATGAAAATAGGGAGGGAAAAGAAAGGCAGGGGGGGTGTCGTGGCATTAGAAGTTAAGATTTTTTTAAGAAAACTTAGAATTTGCCATGTGAACCCATTGTTAAGGTGGGTGGGGGAGGGTGCATATTTTGGGGTTATGTAAAGTATGAAAACTTGTGTTCTTTTTCCGTAGGCATTTTCTCAGCCATATTGGGCTGTGTGAAATACATTGCTGTTCTCAAAGATCTTTTTGAGTTGTACCTTGTTGCACATCATGCAAGTTATTACTATGTTCTTTAATGCATAAGGAACGAGCAAATACTGGTGACTAAAGCCAGCTTTATCCTAATTCCAAACTGACAAAACTTGATCCTCATGAGCTCTGATTTCCTCTCTTGGTAGCACTCCTTCCTCAACACTCTAGATTTTTAGCATGCAAGTTTTGGCTTTGATATCACTAAGAAGGCATGACAAGAAGTCACTAACTTGACACAAATCCGCTACGTTGAATAGAATTCCCTAGGTTTTGCAACCTACTACTAGTAGTTTTGTCTTCTAATTACATTCTAGTAGCTATTAATAGAAAAATCAAGCTACAATTTTTTTTTTTCGGGGGTGGGGTGGGAGAGGGCCACTGCTCACTCAATATTTCATGTAAGCCCATTAGAATTAAGTTTACATGAAGGTGATATGCTTGGATCTGAAAAAGATCTAACCCAATTAAAATATTGATTGCTTATTGTACCTTTGGAACCGGAAAAAGTACTCAAAACCAGAGATAAACAATTGAGAAATTGCTCTATCTCAGTGGGCTTGATTAGATGGAGAGGTCAAAAAAAGGATGATGATTAGTCAGACATTTGCTTCTAGTTTCATTTTGTGATACTGGTAGTCATACTTCATATATTTTCTCTTTACTATTCTTGGAGACGTTTTTTACGCTCCCATTTGCACCACATACTTGACATGTACTACTTGTCTTATGTGCCTATTGGCATGGAAAAGACATTAATAAAGCTTTCTCTCTTTCTTTCTCCTCATCATCATTCACACATCATGGCTCGGGGGTGAAGCTATTGTTATTTGATCTTTAGCTTGTATTTGATTGGGTGGTTTGGCTCTACGATTACTCCTTTTGGTGCTTTGTAAGTAGGATCTACATATGTTATTCCTTATACTGCCTTATTTGTGCCTTGGACAGACAATCCTCCATCACCTACCTTTACCCCCTCTTCCTCTCTCGTACTCATTCTGTAGATTGTAAGACGGAGATTCCTGATAGCAACTCAATCTTATAATCCACATCTCCCTTAGGAAATGAAACAAATCCCAAATCATCAATAAACGTGTCCAATGACACCCTTCTGTTTTTTTCTCCAAATTTTTTTTTCTTTTAGCTTGCAAATGCACCATGCTACTACACGTTAATGACATAGGCTTTCCACATCACGTGCCCACATAAACCCAATAGCACATTTTCAATTGCACTAACTAATTGCAAAATCCAAAATCTTTGTTAAGGGCATATTCACAACCTTGAAATCCCACACTTCTATACCTTTGACTTCAATATTTGGACTATGCACAGGTAATGATACGGTTGTGTGCTCAACCTTGACTTCTTAGCAATAGTTGAATAATGAATTAGAGACATTATGTCAGGACCATGTTTCACGTGAAAACAAAACATCTCTAGGACTTAATCTCTATCACACAAGTAGTAGAAAACTTGGAAAGCCTTCTTGAACTAATTGTAGCAATGATGTTGGCCTATCTACAGATATCATCCTATACTCTAAGAGGGGCCATGTGTTGGGGAGATCATGGAAAAAGTGTGATACTATAATAGAAGAGAGGAAGCATAAGTTATCATGAAGTGCACAGGTATACAACTAATGCAAAAATCACAATCACTGACAGTTAGTAGACAAATAGAAATAGCAAATTATCTGAAATATCAAATATGGGTAGCATGAGCCCTAACTCAATGTTGATAGAGCATTCAGCTGCTATGGCAGCTTACTAAGCTTTGAAATTCAGTGTGATACGCACGATCTACTGATATGCACGAAATCAACCTCTCCTCACCCTCTTGCTTGTTTGGATCACACATCTCTGCAGAAGTAGCATCACTGTTTACAGTTGATTATGGGGGGACCCGTAAAAGCTTCGTAAAAACTTGTAAGTCCACGTAAAATCTTCTAATGCCTTTGTAAAGTCTCGCAAACGAGTTACCTCAGGTGTGAGCAAGGAAACCAGTTTGCCGCAAGAGCTTGCTAGTCATGAATGCTTCAAAACACTTCCATTTTGCCCTTGGACTTCAGAACGATCAATTGGACTTGCCACTTATGCCAACACATGGACAGGCAATGAGAACAGAGAGCATGCAACTAGAAATTTGTTGCCACAGGTTGCTGGGAAAAATTCAACAGCTTCCCGAAGAGGACAGGGCTCCTGCCAAACATAGCAGGGCTCCACAAGCATCAGTGCCAGTAGAGGGACTCGTCATACCACACAATCATATACACATCAGTATCACTCACGACGATGACAACATCGTAGCATCCCATCAACTCCAGGGATTTCATTATCATCTTCATCGTTAGCAACCTCTACAATCTTCAGCCTGTTATTGGGATGATGGCAATCACTTACATAGTTGTTGTAACATTTACTTTGGTCTATGCACTCACTTCATAGATTTTATATTGGTAGTTTGGAAACGTATTTACTCTCCCTAGTAGTTGCAAACACACTTGAAATGCACTTCATGTCTTATGTACCGTCTAGTATTTTAAAGACATTAAAAAGAGCTTTCTTTCTCTCTACACAAAAAGCAAGAAATTGTTGAGGAAGTCCTCATTGAATGCACGATTAACTTGCCTTCAATGAGGTCAATCAATGAATTGGTGAACGAGAAGGTGGAACAAGCAACCTTGATGTTAAAGGAAAAAAGCAAGAACGATGGAACAGGAACGTAATCTGGAAATAGTGGCACTGAGGAAGATGGAAAGGAGAATACAAGAGAAGCGGTAAGTGATTTTTCCAAGATAAAATGCAAATTGTGGAACCACAATGGGCCAATGCTAACAAGATCGGCAGAAAAGAAAATAGATGTAAGCAATTGCTTGTCTAATTTAAAGATACATAGGAAAGACTAAAATACTTGAGACATAGAGGCCATCTCAAGTGCAAAAAGTTAATGAAGACTTAAACAAGATTGCAATTCTTGGAAAGCGTGAAAAGAATTAGACAACATCAAGTAAAGAAGCCTATGTGAGAAATGGCAAAGGAATAATCCAGGAAAAGAACAAGCAAACCACACTTGCTCTCAAATCATTTCTACAGAATGTGGAAATTTTCATAGTCTTAGAAAAATAGGAACCACAATGCCCAATGTCAATATTGCAACATGCTCTATAATAATAGGACCTACGAAGAAAGAGAAGACAGGAGACTCACTGATCTCCTATTTAGCTCTTGTTCAAGTACCTTTTAGACCAATTCTGGCAAGAGTTTCTCCCTCAAGGCCCTCCTCCACTATTGATAGACCTTGAGATATGGTCAAACTGTGCCACTACCCTTTACACCATACATGCCGAGTCCCCCATCATCACTTCACCAAGACCTTCTGAATTCACTTTCTTCACTCCCGAACTCATACACGAAACTACTCGCAAATTGATAGCAAGGACCCAGAATCCAAGCTTCTCACATGCGCCGCCGACACCCTATCCCCTATACTCTCCACCTTCCTTAATAAGTTATTCTCGGCTTCCCATCCTCCCGGTGCGCCATCATCCACCCCATTCATTAGAGAGCTGACCCCATAAAACTCAAATAACTATTGTGTTGAAGTCAGTATAAGCATGAGTATCAAAGTAACATGTATGAAGATAGGAATGCTAAAATGTACATTGAATTTTATTCACAACTATTTCCAAATTAAAGGATGTGTGCATAGCAAATTGACCTACTTTATGAAACTTTCATACCCCTTCACCTCTGCCCAGGTACAAACCGCCTCCACGCACAACAAGCCAAAGGCCACCATCTGCACGCCAACCCATATTCTGAATCCTACGAGCACTACTTCGGTTATGTGGCTGCCAGTAAGGCTGCAAATCGCACATCCAAAAAAGAGTTAATTTCTTCTGTACAATGATAACCAAGCAAAGAACTAAGATCCATATTTTCACCATTTAAGGTATTCACATTTCTTCTTGATTTTCTAAGCAGAACTATCTGACCTTCACAATTTGCAGCATAAGATCATAGAATTTTTTCGAAAAACAAAGTATTCGAACTCAAAACTCTTAATATATGAAAAGCTTTCCATCATAAATGTATGTAAATTTATTAATACAAAAGTAGGTTCTCAACTTAATCAACCAGAATGACACTCTGCCTTCGGTCGTCAAGGGAGGGAGCGGAAATTAAATCCCTGGTCAAAAGCATAGGCAGTCAAGTGTGTATTTCAATCACATGACTCACTGCCCATGCCAGAATCCAAAAGTAAAAATGTTTGCCTTTAGCCATTGCCACTTCCTGGGAAGACATAACAGACTTCAGGCTGGAAGCTAGTCAATGGATGGTATTGCAAAAGGATAGCTTATAATAACCTAAGTCCCTTGCTACATTTCAGGGGCCTAAATAGAAACATTTAAAGTGGTCTATTATTTACCGGATCGTTGCTATCCAGAATGTTGCTTTAATTTTTTTGGGATATACAGATAACATAAAAGATTCCATCTGCTGGTGCTCCATATGTTTAGAAACTATTCCATCAAGTTTAAAATGCAGTTGTAGGTATCAATGCACCAGATTTTACTGACTACCAATCACTAGAGGACAAACACCGAAAAATAGCTTAACAAGATGACTAAGAAAACCACCAATTTATGCTATCTGCAAAACTCATAATAGATGAGACTTGCTATAGATAGCGTCTTTTCATGCTGTTTCTTGTCAAATTTCTTACTCATGAACTTAAATTTCTGCATAACAAGACTAAACTGGTTGCTATGCACTCTTTTGAGGGGTCGGTTTACAATGCATGTTTGCCAGACGAGAATTCTATAGAATCTATGTTTCACACTATTTGGAGCTATTCAAGGCCAAAGACTGTAATGATTGATACAGCTAAAATTCTACACAACACATACCAAATCGAGATAACTATTCTCTCGAACTACATGCTTTTAGCTAAGCTGCTCTCTGGTCTAGTCCCTAGTGGAATTTTACCCTGGCCCTGATTCTTTCCGTCTCTCTCTCTCTCTCTCTCTCTCTCTCTCTCTCTCTCTCTCTCTCTCTCTCTCTCCACCGCACACCCTTGGGTGCACACACATACACACCATCGTCCGCGGGCTGCCCGTCATCGACGGTCATGCTTCGCTAGTGTGTGTGTATATATATGTGTGTGTGTGTATGTTTGTGTGTGTGCGCGTGTGTGTGAGCTTTTCCGCGTAGAAACATGATGGCCATGGCGTATGTTCCAATTTAAGCAAGTCAGTTCTTGAATTTGTCACCATTCATTCTGAGGTATATGCTAAGTTGAACCTTGTCTCTAAAGTATTGGACAAGAAATGTCCAAGAATTCAAAGCCGGAGTTATGGCCCGAGCAAGAGCATTTGATGTAGAAACAACAATCCACAATCCACACCTGTCATCTAGGTAAAAGCGACCATAGTCATAGAAGCTAGAGGGCATTCCTCTATGCAAATCCAATATTGTTTCCACTTGAGTTAGTTTAGAGTACAGAGACTTGAGCTTTTGTTTTAAAGATGTCTGGTGCCTGTCCTTCTTCTCCCCAGTGAAAAATTCTTGGGTAAACATCGGGTTCAAGAGGGCTTGATGAGATTGCAACAAGGCCTTTATCTCTGCCTCTACCCGTTCATGTTTTGACTGGCTGTTGATAACCTGTTGTTGAAGCAGATTGATCGCACTCACCATTTCCTCCATATCGGCTTACGTTGGGCCTGGAGCTTGGGTTGCCTCCATAGGAGAGTCCATGGAGGGAGTAGCAAAGAACTAGAAGGAAAACAGGAGGCAACGATGTGAAAACCGTCAAAAACTAAGAATGTGGCACAAGGAACAAGGAAATGCACAACCTTGAGCCTAAGGAGCTTCGACTTGAGACTTGGAAAAGTGGGGTGAGGGAAAGTGAAAGTACGTTCCTTTACCCCCTTCTCCAAGCTCCTCCCCTCCTTTCCATGAAAAAGGACAAGTAGGGCCCAAGAAAGGCCCCATTTGTCCCTTCTAAAATTTGGGTTCAATGTGGAGGCCCATGGGCCCTCCAAATGGCACCTAGAACCTAAAGCTTTATCAAAGCTAATTTTGGTCCCACTCTCCTTGTCTTCCTGCTATGTACCTCATTCTCCACTCCAAGCTCTTGGAGCTTTGCAGGTACAGAGGGAGGAGAAGGAAGGAGAAAGTACGACCCTGTAAGGACAAAGAACCAGAAAGGACAAGAATAGCTTTCTTCCAATCTTTTAAGCGAAGGGTTTAAGCATAAACCATTTCTGGGTTTCAACTTAGAGTTCAAAGTTTTAAACTTAGGCTTGAAAAAAAGGAGATTACATGAGAAGGGCCTTGGGGAGGCGAGCTCCCCCCCTCCCCTCCCCTCCCATCACATCGATGAAAAGTATTGAAAGTTAATGAGGGAGAGGTACACTCCCCCCCCAAAACACACACACACACACACACACACACACACACACGTCCAGATCTGAACACGGGCTACAGACTGCAGTCGCAAACTGCAGTCACGCGGCTGCAGCCGCAGCCAACGTAGTCAAGAAAGGGGGCTAAATCTATTTCTTCCAAACAAAGTTTGAATGAATCTATAAAGTATTCCTTTCCTGAGAAAGGTCATTGCTGGAAATAAAAAGCAAGTTAAACCAACTAAAATATTTTCCAGCAACCACACATAACCATTCCAAGATACAACTTGAAACCAAGGTTATGGTAAATAAAAATACAGCCACGTTCCCCAAGGAACCGAAAAAGCAACAAGGGAACGTGTGCACCTTGCAAATGAATTGGCAGCCCTGATACCAAATGTTACAACTCCCTTAGATCTCTGATTGCCTTGACGGTTGACACACACCCCATAGCAGTGACGACGCACCATATTCACCCATCCACAGGGTCACTGCCGACCCACCCCCCATGCACTGGATTTACCAACACCGTCATGCCCAGTCAAGCCCCCGATGATAATTGGCGTCCCATACCACCAGCCATCGCCCTCGGCTCTCCCTAGCATACATCTCCTGGTTTGGAGATACATCCTGGCTACTGCACGTGCTCTCCATCTACCAACTCTCGGGTAGACTGAGTGAATGGAGAAGGGGAAGCCCCACCACTATATAGGCATATTATAGTGGGTCCCATCAAGCATGGTCCCGCAGGCAACGCGTGACCACCTAGGATGGTGACGCATGGCACTAAAACATGTCAATAACGCCATACTTACGTCCTGCCCCTTGCAAGGCCGTCACTGAAGGGCGTACCATTATGGAATCTCTCTAGGCTCACTTATACACAATCCTCAAGTGCCCCTTAACCCTCACACATCCTAACGTCGACACATGGCAAACTCCCTACACAGCCGACACTTACCACTTGGCAGTTTCCTGACACATAGGCAAGCAAGTATGCTACATAGGACCAAGTGTCCCAGTGAGCATATGACACATGTCATGTTGACCAGTCAACTTTGAGATGTGTCACTCATACACTAGACCAAGTGTCCCAGTGAGCATATGAGACATGTCCTGTAGATTACTCAACTACTTTTGCGGAGGTCAGTTCAGACACTCCTAGTTTATGACCCAATACCCTAAACCAAAGCTCAGCATGCAACTCTGAAGTCCAGTAGCTCTAATTACAATTTACTTAACAAAGGTCACCACTGCCAATGACTTAACGATTTCAATAATTACAAGAATTTCAAAATGTATGTCTATCTATGAAAACTGTAGATAACCAAGATAGGGAGTAAAAGCTGTAACACCTTCATTTGGCATTCTTTAGTGATTTGTATTTCTCGACACACCTTTATGTTACCATCCAATGGATTCTACTTTCCATGTTGCAGCTTTGCGGCTCACCTCAGTATATGGCATTGACCTTGTTCAATGGCATCACTAGCATATGACATTTTACTTCTATATATATTGCAACACCTACATTAGTTTAGTTTTTCATTTCAGCCAACATTGAGCACAATGTTTTCATTCGTGAAGGTGTTAAAGGCATAGGCCCCTTACTATGAATATTAGGAAACCAAGTTGATGGGCAGACTATTTCCCTTCCAAAGTGTTGTCTCCCTTACTTTTCAAATTAAGCATTAGGTTTCCTAGAAGGTTTTTTTACAATTCCCATAAGAAATATAGAGGCTAGAGATACTCATCATTTAGCTTTTGATTGATGGGATGCTTGGACTCTTCATGGGAGAACTCAGTGACATTGCTTGGAATTGTATCTAGTGATCTTTAGTAATCTTTGAAGGAGATTGTTCATTGTTCATCAGATTAAATCTCTATGCTTTATGTGATGCCATATCTTTGAATCTACTCCATGTACAATGATAAGGGGATCGGTATCTGCAATGGCCATTCCTGATCAAGCTAAATTAGATTGTCATTTGATTTAACTGTCTATAATGTCAGGCTTCAGCTGTCTTGGGACTGCAGAAAAGAGACACAAAAACGTGACATTGAAAGGAAGTCACAATGCAATCAGCTTAACCACGAATGACATGAAGACATACTCAAAAGGAAGATTTCTGCTTGTGATTGAAAAGGTCCTGCATTGAAACTTGAAATAATGGCTCAAAACACATTCGTTTTCAACCTTAGTTCTTTGATAATGTATTATGTGGCGATATTTTTCAAATGACGAACATACACATAGCAGAGGCTCAATTCATAAATCGTCAAAACTGCAAAGAAACTGACCACATAAGATATACACTGTGTAAATTAATAATAATATGACCACAGACTTCTCAACGAGGGATACAGATCATATGAGAAATATCAATGCTACTAACCTGGCCAGGCTCCCAGGTCAAAAAGAAATTTCCCCGGCTCGAAACTGCAACATAATCCCCATTAGGGGCACGATTTATAGAGTTAAAAGTCCCTGTGTAATAACTTGCTCCACTTATCCCACTCGATACCGTGCTGCAAACATTGAAGAGGAGAAGTTTTCAGGGTAAACTAGAGGCACACCTCTTGGCACTCTCAAGATAGAAAGAAACAGCACATTCAGGAAACTATTTTTGATTTGACAGAAAACATCAAAGCCAAAGGACAGAGCACAAATTAACTTGCAATCAGACCAAAGATGGGCTTTGCAGCTTATATCCATCAGAAGGTTAATGATCTACCATGGGCTCCAGCCTCCTACAAACATTTATTCTCGTTTTCACGTCTTCTCTGTAAAGTGAAAGGGTCCGGCCAGATGCATGGATGCTGCTCATTTACAACTATTGGCACCCAGGATTTCAAGATTTTGAAGCTCCAGACAGCGACAAATGATTCCATGCATTTACAAATAACTCTGGGGCCTGAGTTGTGCATTTAAAGCAAAGTCACATGGCACTTTCCGGAATGGGTTCCGGAACGCGTTCCTGGATTGTCCCGGAATGCTGTCTCGGAACACAAATTATATATTTATTTTTATTTTTATTTGTTTACAATATGGGTATAAAAAAACAGGTCTTTTGATGGGGGATTTGATGGTACTTTTTGCAAATACCTAGGTATTGCTGATTCACTGATTCACTGATTAGTGCATCTAAAATGTTGTCAAATTAGCCGCTAATGAAAAAGGCACCCTAGACCCTAAACCAGGCACCCTATGCTGGCAATGTATAGGAATGGCACCGGCATGTTTTTTGGTTTTCTACTATTTTGATTGGTTTTTGAATGTGTCCGTAGATTTTTTAGAACTTAAACAAATTTCGGTTTAATGGCATATAAACAGCCTTAAATAGGTGAAATTGAACTAATTAAGATTATAAATATTATGTATATAATATAATATGCATAATATACATAAAACAAAAACAAAACTATAGATACGTTCCAGACAGTGTTCCACTGTCCAGAACATGGGATGCAGCGGAACTCGTTCCACTGCATCCATGATTTAAAGTAGTTCAAAACTTAGAACTAGGCATGTTTGTCCACCACAAATACTTCTCATGCATTCATAACTATCTCTTCAACACGATTGTAAACTTGAATCTTTAGTAACTTCTGTGGATTAGCCCAAAAATGACAATATATTCCATTTTTAATGACACTTATGCTAGATTCTCTCCTACAATGCATTACGCAGATGCCAGTGAACATGGATGATGCCAAGCATAGATTGCTTCCAAGTTGCCAATGCCTCTGGAGTTGAAAGACTATGGATCTGAGAACAAATTTTTGAAGCCTCTGCATGAGAGACAAACTCTATGGACTCCACAGGCCCTGATGACAGTTGGTAGCTGTCTAAAGGACACTCGTACCAGATTCCAATCCACTGCCTTTTGACTCTACAAGCACTGAAGATAAGGGATATTTCAGCAGCATAGGTCTGCAATTTGATGTTTACAAATGGACGTACTCATTAATGTGTATGTGACACATACCAGATCAATCAATGTAACACCGACTTATCGTGCATGCCATGCTATGCATGACAAATCCACCAAATGTCTGTATCAGAGTAACTACGGAGTTACTTTTTTTGGATCAATGTCAAAACTAACACCTGATAAATCAAAAAGTTCAAAACGGATACAGACTCACATGATTGAGTCAAAGTGAATACTGTCTCATATTTGTATTACACATCTGACGATGGCTATACAGTAATTCATGGTTGGACCAAACTTAACTTCTATCCTTAGATGATCTCATTCCATCGCACATTGAGTGTAAGTAGAATGTTAGTACTGTAATGTACGGTTAAGAGCACCTGCAACAGAGGTTGTCACTTATGTAACAGATATTATTCAGCGGGTACTCTGGAGTGAGTCATTAATCATGGTCCACTTTAATTAAGAAAATGCTCATGATCATCCATAGTCCAGTAAAGACAACCTACTGCCAGATGGTCTACAGACATGCAGTCATAACTTTTCATGTACTTTCACATGAAGTTCATGTTCAGGAGTGCCTTTCTCCTGGAAAATATTCTGCAAACAGCTCAAAGCTGCTTGGTCTCATTGGGTTCCATCTGTTTACACCACCGCCTTTGATCCTAATCACTTTCAAAACATTCTGACAAGCACCTCCTGGAGTTGGTTTCTTGCAATCACCTCACACTGCCTCAGTTAACGTCTAAAATTGAGCAACTTCTTACAAAGTAAACCTTAGGCACATGCCTATCCTCTTATCGAAAATGAACTTAAAGTCCGAAAAAAGTAAAAGGACGCATAGGTGAAATACCGATTCAATGTAGCAGAAACTGTCTCTTCAACAGCTGCCTTCCAGTTATAGCCAGCGTTTGAAGTTACATAGATCGCCCCCTCATCTGTAACCATCTCAGCACTTTTATACCCAGTAGCCTTTATCAAGACCTGATGCAACATATGTTCCAATGGTGTTAAGAAATAGAAAGAATTTGCAGTATCAATGATGCCAGTGCCAGCCCTTTTATATCTTTCTTTTGGTAAAGGTACACATAGAGATGAACGTGGCCCTTTTGGCAAAAGAAGCACATTAAAAGACAATAAAGAATTCTTGTTTTCGACTTTCCAGTGAATTTGTCAAACGAAGTCTCAATGGCACTTATCCACAAACTTTAGCCTATACCTAGCAGATTCTAAACTGCACCACAATGATCAAATACTGCAATCAATTTAATACTTGCTGTTGTGTTGATACTAAACTTTTACCGGATTGCCAGGTAGGCGGGCACTTAAGGGAATTCGCTCCCAGCTCTCTCCAGAATTAAAGGTATGGAGAAGGATTGCAGGTTTTCCTATGATCCAGCCCTCCTTACCCTGAAAACTTACTGAGTTGAACCTGTAGTTAAAATCCTCATCTTCAGCCGAAGGGATGCTTCTGGGTACCCAGCTCTTTCCTCCATCCTTCGTTTCTAAGAGTGTCTGTCTCGTTCCAAGTAGAAAACCTGGCAAACCCAACATTATTTACACCATAGAATCAATGAACCGTTGGCGGTTCACCACGGTTCTGAGAACCGTACGGTTCTCAAAGATTGGTTCCCAGAACCGTGGTGAACTGTGGTAATTAAATAAATAATTAATAAAGAAAATTTTTTTACTTCCATGAGTGCCAAAAACAGTGCCATGAAATGCCAAGATCTGCAGGCCATACTACATAAAACAACTCACCCCAACACAGCACATGCCATTGCAAAGGGCTTTTCAGCAACTGAAGGAAGGAAAGGAAGAAAGCGATGAAAATGCTATGAGCACAGTAAATTTATAAAACAAATGCATGATTATTTAGAGGACTACCTCTTGGAAATCATCTATATAAGATTATTGCTCTTGCTCCCTTGTCTAACTTTCCCCTGTAGCTGAACAAATCAGACGTCATAGGTTCTACCGAATGCGGGCCCAAATACACGAGCCATCCACAAACCCATTCGAGGGACAAGAACCTGATAGAGCTGAGTCCTCACGAGCACGACCCCAATTTTATGGTGCTGAACCCTCACAGGCCAGAACCAACCTTAATGGTGTTTCTGCTACCCACGGTGCTCATCTTGAAAGACGTACACCCAAGCTAGATCTACCAAAGTTTGACGGTAATTCGGACCCTCAAAGATTTTTGCAAATCTATGGTGGTACATCAAAGGGCACACCTTATTACCCATGATACAATACAAAGGCAAAGTTGTCCGACAAAACGATGAGCAATCTTATAATGAATATGGTGGAAACTAGTAACACGGATAGGAGCAGAACTTCAAGTTACACAATGCACCTTCTGAGACACCTTTACGTTGCATTCTATTGGCATTTACTTGTAGTTTAGAAAGTCATCATGCCAACTGAATGTCAAGTTTAATTTTTAAGCCTAAATCCATAACGCAAATGAATTAAAATTATACAAGAGGAATATTAAAAATGCAAGTCTTTGTAAAACGTGATGAATTTTCAAACGAAGGTATGGTACATCTTCTCACATGATTGCTTGTGAGAGTGCTGAGATAGGTAAATTTCAAAGGTAAATTGCAGTCTCTGGCTAAGATTGGCAGTTGGGTTAAAACAGAAACTTATATCTGGATGGCATTTCTATGTGCTGAGAATGTATCTTTTCTTGTGAAAGTCAACCTAACAATACTATACCTTGCCATCCTGAGAGTGACAGACAAATTTTAAATATTTGAGCTAGAAAGACTGGGAAAAAGCTCCATATGGCAATAGGTAATGCATTATTCTTGATGAGGGATAACTGGTATAAGACTGGGTATGAGATTGAGCATGTTTGTAGATAGGTTGCAAATTCAGAAGCCAACAAATGCTGCACTTTTCTTATGTTATGCACCCTGTAATTGAAGGCTGATTATGCATATTCAAAATTTTGATTTCACAGAAGCCGGATCGTGGGGTTCCGGGGCGGAACCGGCTCAGCCTGGCCGATTCCACATTAGGAAATACTTTGAGAATAAGAACATGTTGCAAGCCTCTTACACTATATTCAAACCAAATCGCCATCTCTCTTGGCGCAATAGACTTGAACTAGAATACACTGAGAAAATAAAAGCTTGCAGTGAGCTCACTAACCGTGCTCCGGTTCATCAGGCACAAAAGCAAGGTCCAGAAGGACCACTCCGGGGTCAATTGGTAAGGGTACCTTTTCCCACTGGGACAGCAGCTCCTCAGCTCTGGCTATGTCTCCAGAGACCGACCACCCCAACAAAGAAACTCCAGCACTGCCCACAAGGAGCTGCCTCCTGGCCAAGCCCTCTCTATCTTCAGCGCATTGAGCACAATTCCTTGAGGCAGAAGACCTCTGACAAGCTGCTGCTGCCTGGTAGTAACATTTGAGCTTGGAAGCGGCAGAAGACCTATGACAAGCTGCTGCCTGGTAGTAACATTTGAGCTTGGAAGCGGCAGCATTGCACATACATGAGTGTCTTAGAGAAGGAGGAGCAATAGCTGATGAAGGAGAGGAGGATGAAGAAGCAATTCGCGATGGCGATGGTGTTTGGAGATGACCGCAGGCGGTGGGGAAAACGCTGGCGTGCATCTTTCCAGTTCCTCCTGAGCACCGCAATCTCTTGGTGGCCACATGATATTCATTTCTGCATATATTACATAGATTGTCTCTAAAGTGAACTTAGGGACCTGCCTCAATTACACGTTTGCACTTTTCAGTTAATGTTGAGTGAAGCTAACTCAGAGGTGTGAAACTAAGTGAGAGGTGTGCTGCCCCACTTACATTTAGCGTTAGTTTGCATTTACTTTTTGGCTTGGATGCTATGATGGATGTGGTGGTGAGATAGGCTCCTTGGTGAGAGGCATATGTGTTTGTCAAATCAAAGTTGGCAACCACCCAACCGTGCGATGTCCATCAACTTTCCATCCTAGAGCTAGCTCCCAAAGCTTCATGTCTTGCCCATTTGTGTTTGCAGTGTCCTGATTTCATCATGAATAACCCTTGTAAGTCGCTCTGTCCGTTGGCTCTGAGCAACCAGTTACAGAGGTCAATTTGGCCCAAAAATGGCCAAAAAAGGAGCCCTCTAGCCAAAGATAGACCTCTCCCAAGGCTTTACTTGCAAAATGAACTAGTTTTTCAAAAAGAAGATTTTTAATGAAGAATTCATTTTCCCAAATGTCGGGTCCCTTCAACTGAATTTCATTTGAAATTTTTTAAAATTTATTTAAAACTAGTCGTCAATCTTCATAGGCCCCTTTCAAACATATCATGGCCATTGATCACGATCCAAAGGCCCACACCTCATCTTGGAGGCTCGATTTCCATTGTCAAATTGAATTAACATCAATCTGACGACCATGCTTATCTATGCGCGTTGAAGCACTTGCTTCTAGCCGCTAGGCCCCTCCATACACCAAGAGCCTATTGTGGTTCACCGCGCGCGACCTCCATCACAACTTCTCTCTCTCTCTCTCTCTCTCTCTCTCTCTCTCTCTCTCTCTCTCTCTCTCTCTCTCTCTCTCTCTCTCTCTCTCTCTCTGCTATGGAGAAAAGGTTTTGGCTGCCAGACAAAATCCGATCCAACTTTTTATCTGGTCCACGACCCTCCATGCCATTTTACATGCTGGCAATTCATTCAGCATAGAGAGAGAACGGTGGTTTTTGTCTTAAAAACCCGCGGCTGTGAAAAGAATGGAAGTTTCTTGGGCTTTGCTCAGTCTTTTTCTGAGCTCTCTCTTGCAGTTGCCTAACCCACTGAGATCGCTTTCCGGTGCAATTTACAGCTTGTCGATTGGTGTTCCATTGACTACAAACAATCTGCGTTTCTGAGAAATTTGTCTATAGCTCATAGAATCGGAAAACTCCACAGATTCTTAGTTTTTCATCCAATCTATCCTTGTAATTTGCTATGGCTCTTTGCAAATCCCTTGCAAGCTCTATTGCGCACACAATGAATAATTAAGCCACCACACCACCTAAACTACAAGCTTTTCCTAGAAGTTTTGATCTTCCCCGAAGTTCCGATTGAAGCTCAAAGCTTTGGTCTTCGCATCCGGACAATTCCCTTGTGTTTGTGTAGACTTGAGTTCGAAAGCCAGCAAAACTTTGTGGCTCGAAACACTTTGTTTCTTCAGCTCCCTCTCAAAGTGTGGTAGCTTTACGATTCCTAGACTCTTCCTCTGTTTCTCAAACAATCCTTTGTCTAAGGCCTTGGTGAAGATGTCCGCCACCATTTGCTATTGGATTTATCTCCTCTACTCTCCCAAATCCTATTTTAATCTGCCTCCATTCATGTTGCATTTTTACTCATGTTGTCACACAGTCTGCATATTTACATGTAAAATAAGACAGGCGAAAACCGCGACTGTTTGCATAAATACAAGTAAATTTCACAAGTGAAAAAGGCGAAAAAGATGACATTGTGTTTTTACACGTGATTTGTGACAGGCAAAAAAGACGACACTGCCCTACAAATGCTGAAGGTGCCCTAATGGAAAAGCAAAGGTACCCTGTAAATCAAATCTTAAGGCATTTGTCAGAGTGTCGCATATTTCGCATCTTCACCAACGTTCATTTCAGCGAAGGCTGACGTCGCGGCCTTCTCACGCTCATCCCATGCAACTGTGCAATCAGATTTGACAACAACAACGGCCACCCACAATCTCTCACAGACAACACATCCACTTTGTACTTTCTTCATCTGCACACTTGTAATATTATGTATATATATTGAATACCATATGTCAGTTTAGCTCTTCGCAAATTATTCGCAACTAATAATTTGTCTAGCTGTTTGCGACAAATTATCTTTCTGATGTTTTGTTGCTTAATGTTTGGATACGTAATCAGATCGAACGTGATTTTTATCACTAACGTTCTGTTCGTGTCTGATAGACATAGTCATGCTTAAGGAAAGAGTGAGATAGCTCATTTCGCTGCACACGAACACTTTCCGTTCGAGTCCCCTTTTCCGAGTTTCGAGTTCACTTCTTTTTGTGTTCGTTTCTTTTCGAGCTATTTTCGTTTTCTCACACCTCTCTTTTCCAACATGGTATCAGAGCCATTTCTGTAGCCTGATAAGCTTCCATAGTAACAAGACTCTACGAGCCAATAGAGTAATTGTCTTCTTGTTCTGTATTTTTGCAACAGATTTTCATACTTAAGTCACGATAGTTATTTCTATTTCCTAGACTAATCTTCCACGTGGATTCCCGAGGGAAAGCTAGTCCTATCATGGACAAGCTTGATAGAGCCAATACCATATGTGGAAATTAAAGATGAAAATAGTGCTAATGGCCAAAGAATTGTATGACGTTGTTAAAGGTGCCGAAGAGAAACCCGAAGCAAATGACGCAGCAATCGCCAGATGGAAGCTGAAAGATGGAAAGGCTTTCGCGCTGATAATCCTCAACATTTTGGATACTCAGATCGATTATGTATCCAAGACCCATACATCCAAAGAAGTCTGGGACATCTTGAGCACGCTATACGAAGTGTGAGATATAGCTTCCAAGCTACATCTCAGGAAAAAATTTTACTCCCTCAAGATGGCGAATGGTGATTCCCTGCAGAATCACATCAACCAGTTCAAGAACCTGCTAAAGCAAATGACCGTTGTCAAATCTATCATAGACGATCAAGATGCAGTGATGCAACTGCTTACAAGCTTGCCAATGGAATAGGTCCCAGATAAGCCCTAATCTCTGGTATAAACTTGTTCGTATACCACTTCTCGATCATCTGAACATAATTTCCTTTGAAAATTTTTGGACTCTTTAAAATCATCAAATTGCTTTCGGATGTTTGGATTTTTTGGACAATTTTCTCGAAGGTCTTGCCAGATATTCACCAATTGCCTTGGCACTCTTTGTATCCTCCTTTCTGCTTCTAGGTGTTTCCTCAGTTCTTCTCCCAGTCGAAGTCCCAGCCTCATCAACACTCTTGTCTCAACGAGAAGAGGAGAACCTTCAATTGGTAGGTTGCACAAAATCTTGGTTTATCAGTCTCTAAGGGGGTTATGAAATTGGTGGTACAAACAAATTTGGATGGATGGGTTGATGATGGTAGGAAAACATGATGAGCGGTTTGGTGGGAAGGTGAAGGAACTCATACCATAGCTGGGTGATGATCATCACGACACATCTAGAACTAACTTTTTAGAGAGTCATTACAATGTTGTTGCTGGAAGACATGCAGAGAAATAAAGTCTCAAATTCCTCAACTGATTCTCATGCTTTGTACGCCAACAAGAGCACGACTAAGCAAAAGAAGAAGAAGGGCCCAAAGCAATCAAAGCAAGACCAGAAACTAGCACAGCACAAAGAACAGTCGAATCCGCAGATGAAAAAAAAGCTGTTCTACAGATACCTCAAGCGAAACAACCACAAAATTCAAGACTGTCGGATACTGCAAACAAAGAACAACAGCAAGGGGCAGTCGAATCAAGTGGAAAATGCAGCTATAGAAGCTCCACAACCCATTCAAAAAGTGGATCATGATGCCTTCATGACTAGCCATCAAGGAGCATCCAACGACAGTTCTTGGTTCCTAGATTCCGGTGCCACTCAGCATATGACCAGTCTCATTGGTTGTTTCGAGTCCTATACGCACTATAGTACCAATAAATATGTTCACCTTGGCAATAATAGCACACAAGCTATTAAAGGTGAAGGTACTGTAAGATTAAGCTTTGAAAATGATCAGTCTAAACTACTTTCTAAAGTTCTGTATGTACCCAATTTATCTACGAATCTGCTCTCTGTAAGCATAATCACAGATATAGGACATAAAGTAAAATTCGAATGTGATCAGTGCAAAGTAGTTGATAGGACATGCAAGATCCTAGCACTCGAAAAGAGGCATGGATACTTGTATAAATTAAGTCATTGCTTTTCTGCCTCTAGTTAGGTGCTCAGTACTTCTATTCATGCAAATAAAAGTTTACTTTGGCATTATAGATTTGGTCACTTGAATCATGTTGTTGTACAACAAATGTCTAGACAATCTATTGTCTTGATCTCGACTATTCTCGTGATAAAGTTGAGCTACATGTGTTTCAAGACTTTCTAGTGGTAAACAGACTAGGAAACCATTTAGAAAAATCCATCAACATACTGCTAGAGGATTGTTAGACATTGTACATTTAGACATTTGTGGCCCTAATGAAAAATCCTTCGCTGAAGGATGCAAAATATTTTATAACTTTTATTGATGAATTTTCCAGAAGGACTATGGTGTACTTTATAAAGAAGAAATCAGAAGCTTTCAATTGTTTCAGGATCTTCAAGGAGCGTGCAGAAAAGGAGATTGGAAGGACGATCAAGGCCTTAAGGTTAGACAATGGTGGAGAGTATATCTCTACTGAGTTTAAGGAGTACTGCCAGAGCCAAGACATTGAGTAGCAATTCATCACTCCTTACAGTCCTCAGTCGAATGGCTTGGAAGAGAGGAAGAACCGTACCTAGTTGAATAAGCCAAATATATGCTAGCACATGCATCACTGCCCAAGAGGTTATGGGCTGAAGCTGTTTCCACTGTAGCTTACATCTAGAACAGATGTTTGACCAAAGCCCTAAGCCTTCTATGAAGAACCTAAGAGTGTTCGGATGCGTTGCCTACTTGCAGATCCCAAAAGACATGAGGAAGAAATTGACTTCCAAGGTCTCAAGACCATCCTGATTGGATACACTTCATCTGATAAGACATACAAGCTGTATGATCCCAATACCCAACAAGTCTTGTACAGTCGGGATACAGTCTTTATCGAGGATCAGTTCGTCAACATCAAAGGCAAGGATATTGCTCCACAAGAACCTTCATCACTTGCCATTGACATGACAATCCGAGCTTCTGGCTCATGAGTGTCCATTGTCGATCCACTATTTGACACTAAATTAGATGAAGATGTTATTGCTACTCAGCAACAAGTCCCAAGATTGGTTCATCAGTCAATTCCTCCAAAGATTAAGCCGAGTGCGCACACATCCCACAAGGTATACTCTTGAGTCTGCATGTCTTTTGATACAAGAACCGATGATAGTCGAAGAGGCACTCAGCCAACCAGACTTTGATCTCTAGAGAGAAGCCATGGACAAAGAGTATTTCTCTCTGATCAAGAACCAAACGTGGTCACTAGTCGAAGTTCCTATTGGCTACAATATCATATTGCAGATGGATCTTCGAGATCAAATACAATGCCAATGGAGCAATTGATCGAAGGAAGACAAGACTGGTAGCACAAGGATTCACTCAGATGCCCAACGTTGACTACAGTGAGACTTTCAGTCTAGTAGTCAAGCATTTGTTGATCCGAGCCCTCCTATCATATACTGCAACTGCCGATCTCAAAGTGCATCAACTTGATGTGAAAATAACTTATCTGAATGGAGTTATACAAGAAGACATCTACATGATCCAGCCCAAAGTATACGTTCTAAAAGGTCTAAAGAATCATGTCTGTAAATTCCATAAAGCACTTTACGACTTGAAACAGTCTGCCAGAGCTTGGATTCAAAGGATCAACACATTCATCATTGAACAAGGATTCCAACCAAGCACTGCTGATTGCAACATCTATTCCAAGTCGGTGCATGAATCCTGCATTATCATCACCTTATACGTGGATGATACGTTGCTTTTCAGCAATAATACCAATTTGGTCAAGGATTCTAAGCAGATGATGTTCTCAGAGTTCGACATGACTGATCTAGGCGAAACTCACTTTTGTCTAGATATTTAGATCCACAGAGACAGAGCGAGACGAATGATCTATATCACTCAACAAAGGTATCTTCACACTGTTCTTAACATATACAATCTAATGAATTGTAAGTTAGCTCACTCACCGATGGATCCAGGTCTGCATTTGTCAAAGGACCAATGTCCCCAGACAAAGCAGGAAGAGGAACAAATGAGAGAGTATCCTTATCGATCAATACTTGGATCTCTCATATACGCAATGGTCTGTACAAGACTAGACATCTCTTTTGCAGTAAGCTCACTCAGCAAATATATGACTAATCTTGGCATTACCCATTAGAAGGATCTCATAAGAGTCATGAGGTATATTCAAGCTACCATGGACCAATGCATTCGCTATGGAAAAGTCAGCAACAACAATCTTCATCAGCTCAGTGGATATTCTGATGCAAGCTGGGGAGGAGATGTAGACAATCGTAAGTCCACATTTGGATTTACATTCTTCTTCAACGGCGATCCTATCTCATGGAACAGTCGTAAGGAAACCTCTATCGCTCTTTCTTCTACAGAAGCAGAATACATTGCTGCTTCTCAATCTATTAAGGAAGCGTTTTGGTTGAGAAATTTACTAGATTTCACTCTAGGAGTAAGCACATTGAAATCAAATATTACTACATCAGGGGCAAGGTTTTCAACAAGGAGGTAAGCTTAACGTACTACAGAACGCAGGACATGGTTGCAAACATATTAAAAAAGACATTAAGTGTTAATGCACACAACAAGTTTTGTGCATTGCTTAGTCTGAAGATCAAGGCATTCACAGATCCAGATTAAGGGGGGGGGGGGTGTTGGATTTATCTCCTCTACTCTCCCAAATCCTATTTTAATCTGCCTCCATTCATGCTGCATTTTTACTCATATTGTCTACATATTTACATGTAAAATAAGACAGGCAAAAAGCGCGACTGTCTGCATAAATACAAGTAATTTTTCACAAGCGAAAAAGACGACATTGTGTTTTTACACGTGATTTGTGACAGGTGAAAAAGACGACACTGTCCTACAAATGTTGAAGGTACCCTAATGGAAAAGCGAAGGTACCCTATGAATCAAATCTTCAGGCAATTGTCAGAGTGTCAAATTTTTTGCATCTTCACCAACGTTCATTTCAGTGAAGGCTGACGTCACGGCCTTCTCGCACTCATCCCATGCAACTGTGCAATAAGATTTGACAATGACAGCAGCCACCCATGATCGCCCACAGACAACACATCCACTTTGTACTTTCTTCATCTGCACACTTGTAACATTATATATATATTGAATACCATCTGCGTATTCAGGTGTGTGAGAACTTAGATGAGAAACAAACAACAAGCATAATAGCATCAAAAGCTTATCAAAGATAGACGAAGTAGATGCTTTCGCGCATCAATCCTTTGTATTGTCAGTAATAGGTTTATTCCTTTTATAGATTGAATTAGCTTTGTGAAGCACCCAGGTTCATCTACTATTGTCTTGTGCTCACCTGTATATTTTGCTGTACTTAATCTGATTACAGCTCTATTTGTTCTGCATTCAAATTTGTGTCAATATTGCTATGCTTTTCTACATTCTGTCTGACTCTCTTATTGCTTGATCTGATAGTCTTTTCTTCGCAAATTATTATCAGTCTAGCTGTTCGCGACTAATGTTTAGTCTTGCCTTTCACGACTAAATCACGACTAATTATCAGTCGAGTTCAATCTAGCTCTTTGCGAATTATTCGCGACTAATAATTTGTCTAGCTGTTCACGACAAATTATCTTTCTGATGTTTTGTTGCTTCATGTTTGGCTACGTAATCAGATCGAACGTGATTTCTATCACTAACGTTCTGTTCGTGTCTAATAGGCGTAGTCATGCTTAAGGAAAGTGTGAGATAGCTCATTTTGTTGCGCATGAACACTTTTCGTTCGAGTTCATTTCTTTTTCAAGTTTCGAGTTCGCTTCTTTTTGTGTTCATTTCTTTTCGAGCTATTTTCGTTTTCTCACACCCCTCTTTCCCAACATTGTTTCGTTCCAATGAAGCTGGTCTTCAATTCATTTCTTGCGACTAGGTCCCTTATCAAATGATATTTGATTGCAATGTATTTCGTTCTTGAATGAATCACGAGATCCTTCTTCAAGTGTATTACAGAAGTATTATCCACCTACAAGATCAGAGGCTCTTTGGTGTCTTCACCCAGTCCGTCGAGGATCTGTCTGAGCCATGTGATTTCATTGCCCATTTTTGCAACTACAACATATTTTGTTTCACAGGAAGACTGAGCTATAATGGCCTGCTTCTTGCTGACCCATAGAATTGTTGCACTTGCTGCAATGGTGCACCCTTTTGAGACACTTTTAGAGTCATCCTTGAGTGATGTCCAACTTGCATCCCTGTAGGAGTGCATCTGGAATCCTGCATCACCAGAGTAACACAGCCCATAATCTTTCATCTTATGAAGGTACTGTAAAACTCACTTCGCGATCTTTCAGTGTGCTAAGTCTAGATTCATGCTGAATTGGCTCATCCTGAACATGGCATAAGCAATGTTGGGGCATGTGTTGTCTGCTAGGTACATCAACGATCCGATCCACAGAATCCACAGAACTCTTCAGATGTCAAAGCTGAGCTACCTAGCATGAATCTAGCTGGCGTTCTTTGTTCTCTTGTTGATCTCTTGGGAGATTCTTCGAGTACTGCAATGCCTTTGCCTTTGCCTCTTCGGCTAGGTCCGACGACCAGAGGTCCGGAACCATCCCGGTTTACAGGTGTCCTAGCAACAAGCAGACTTGCGATCCTTTCGTCGTCTGATTTATCACTCAGTTGATGACATCTTCGTCTAAGTGTTTGGGTTCTACTCCCTCTGTCATGGTTGGTAGGTCATAGTACCGCTTTCCTAAGACTTCATAGCTAGCAGAATCATTGTCAGCCATTGTTCTAGTTTCATCAAACTTGACGTCTCTAACTGTCTTCACTAGATTCGTCTCTGGCATGTAGATTCTGTAGTATGACGAATGGTTGTCATACCCCATGAGGTATCCTTGTTCGACTTTCTCATCGAGCTTCTTTCTAAGCTTATCAGGGACATGTGCATATGCTGCACAACCAAAGATTTGAATGTGCATCAGATTGGGCTTTCTACCCCACCATAGTTCGTGTGGTGTCATGTGAGGAACACCTGATTTGCCTATCCTATTCTGGATATAGGTGGCTATAGCTACTGCTTCAGCCCATAGCATTCTTGGTGCCTTCGAATAGAGTGTCATGTTCTTCCTTTCGGCTACACCGTTGTGTTGTGCTGTATAGGATGCAATCCTTCTATGAAGGATTCCTCGATCTTTGTAGAAGTCAACGAAGTAGTTCGAGATGTATTCTCCACCACAATTTGTTCTAATCTGCTTCATGTGCATCTTTCTGCCCAGTTCACGTACTTTGTGAACTTGTCGAGTGCTTCCGATTTGTTGTGAATGAAGTAGACTCTGACGAACTTGCTATAGTCGTCAATGAAGGTGATGTAGTATTTTGAGCCTCTTACTGAGATCACGTCAAAAGGTCCGCATATGTCTGAATGTACAAGCTCCAGAATCTTTGTTGTCTTGTAGGAGTCTCTTGTGAAAAGAGTTCGGGACATCTTCCCTTTCATGCATGCATCATAGACCGTCGAATTTGTTGCATTCGTGATGCTGATTCCTGTAATAACTCCACGCTGGCTTCCTTGATACAATTTGTTAAATTTGGTTCCATTAATGCTCAAAGGGAGAAGTCTAGAGAATCTAAGCCCAAAACGGTTCTCAGTCATGCAAGACCTTATACTCATGCATTGCTATTGACTACCAAAGAAAGTGTTCAAGTGTAGGCCTATCATGAGCACTTGGATGGACTAAGCAGTCAACCAATCATGTCATATCTGCTGCCAATTGATGAACCTCCAACAACATCAATGATAATAACAATTGCACCATTCTATGAGGATATAGACCAACAAGTATTATATTGGGATCATGTTTTGGATGATGTCAACTATCCATTTGTCAAGGAGGAAGGTTATCTAAAATGGCCACTAGACGTGTATGAGATCTTTTATTGAAACTCTTTCAAGTCCATGTTCTTGCAGACCCACAATGTATAAACCTCCAGATTTTATGTAAGTGAACTCTTATCTATGTATATATATATGTATACACACACACACACACACACACACACACACACACACACACACACACAAATGAAATTGCTATCAATTTACACACTCTCTCTCTCTCTCTCTCTCTCTCTCTCTCTCTCTCTCTCTCTCTCTCTCTCTCTCTCTCTCTCTCTCTCTCTCTCTCTCTCTCTCTCTCTCTCTCTCTCTCTCTCTCTCTCTCTCTCTCCATGTCCTCTATCTTCCTTCCTCTCTTTCCCTCCATTCTTCTCCTCTTCTCCATCTCCTTGACACTTCTACAATCTACTTCACTTTCATTCCTTGTCTTACTCATGCATGGAATGTAATAATGATGGCTGGCTTTTTTAATGTTATCAAGTCCTTGTAAGCTAGTTTCATGGTGTGTGCTTCCTTCATGCTAGTTTGGTGCAGGATACATCATCCCAGCTCCTAGTTGGATTGAACCTGCCACTATACTACTGACACATTTCTTGAGCATTCTTACCAACATGACAAGATTCGGCTTAACAATGCATTTAAAATTGCCTTGCTCAACCATTAGATTGGGATATTCTCCAACATATAAGAAATCTGATGAGTCATTAGCAGGTCATATAGTAGCGGATTTGGTTGGTCCCTTTTCTTGGCATTTTTGTATTCTTGTCTGGATGAACACCGATATGTGTAGCAGGGCATAAGCCTCTCCTTGTTTCTCCTTCCTCAATGGACATGCTAGATATGGGTGTCCATATGAGAGCTTTGAATCTGGTACCACGAAGCTGGTTGGCGTAGATTGGTATTAACTTTCCATTCTCTCCATCTATAAAATGTATTGAAATGATTTTTGGTGCTTATTCCTCATGATAGTAGAGTTCATCGGTCACTTCAACCATGTTACTAAGCAACTAGTTGTGGGTTCACACTACTAGTCCTTGGGTTCTAGCAGGAATGGGAGGTAAAGCCAATCTAGGCAGCGTTTGGGGTAAGGCACCTTGTCATTGTGCTAGAGAACCAAGACTTAGTGATGGGTTTGCAGCTTGGTTCCTCAAGTTGTATTGGCAATCATATGTATCGTGGTTGCTCATGTTGTAGACATGACAATATCGTGCAGGCCACTCTAACCTTTGTCGCAACTGTGGGCATTTGTTTTATGTGTGGTTGCCAGCATAGTGTGGACACCAAGTGGACTTTCTTCTATGCATGGGTGGGTCCAGTTTGCAGGCATTTCAGCTTCTAATTACCGGCCTCTGATCAACGGTCGTGGTAAGGTCTAAGGTGAACTTTTTGAAATGCTCATTATTCTACATATGCAACTTCTCTATGGCGGATATAATCGTATAAGTGCTATTGGTCATAAAGGTGGAAACATCATCATGAAGCTTGTCCTTATGTTTGGCTCGTCGTTTCTCTCTCATTGGAGGAGTTATCAAAGTCGGAGCTCATGCTCTCATTGTAATCAACTCTCTTGATGACATCAAAGCATGCAACTTGGAATGAGACTTCTTGACACCATATACCATGGCTATCATATAATTGATACTAGCATGTATCCGTTGCCGACTAGTGAGATCATCGGGTAAGTTGAGCTAAGACGCTACCAGTGGCATATTTGGATGCATCTGTATGAATTTGGAATTCGATTTTCCAATTAGGAGATCTAAGGACGAGAGTTGAGACAATTGCCCACTTCAACTTGTGAAAAGATTTAGTGACTGGTGCTGTCCACTCGAGTGTGATCATAAGCTTGTAAATTGGCTTGGATAGCTTAGTGAAACACAATACAAATCTTCGATAATAATTGCAATGGCCCAAGAACTCTAAGATTTCATGTACTCTTTCTAGTTTGAGAAAGCAAATAATCACTTTGATTTTATGTACTCTTTCTAGTTTGAGAAAGCAAATAATCACTTTTATTTTGTCCCAATCAATAGCAATGTTGTTTCTTGAGATAACATGGCCTAGCACTATGTTGTGCATGACAAATATCTCTGGCATTTATCAACGCTAAGTGGTATGCCATATAGTCGACGTTGGATTAGCACTTGTGAAAATTGTCAACTAGTTTTCTACTTTTATAGTTAGTTTGGCAATTCGAGTCTAAATGGCCAAAATAGCAAAGAAACTTCACATGGTTGGCTCACATGTGTGAAATTAGATTACATGACCAATTTTAAAGTTGTTTCCAAGTTCATTTGGTTACTTAGTCATTAAAGTTCATTTTTAACTTTAATTTGGCAATTTTGGCCAATATGACTATTTTAGGGCTAATTTTGGATAACCTTGGCCAAATGAATCTAGAGAGAGGAGAGAGATTCATCACTTTCAGCTATACATAATAGGTAGGTCGTGGAGAATGTAGAACCTAAGTGGCATTCCACTTTTGGAAGGCTTGGAGTCAAGACTATCTCATTATTTTTGGTTCTCTTCTATTGTGAGTAGAATACTTGTTGTAAGCTTGATCTATCTCTATTGGAGATTAGTACTAAATGATTTGCTGCTATTTTATGGCCTGTTAATAGAGCATTGGATAAGGTCTTTTACAAGTAGAGGTGAGGAAGTCCTCCAAATCCAAGGTAGAGCCTCCAAATGTCCTCCAAGCAACCTGCAAGCTTCAAGATGCTCCCCAACTCCAAGCTAGGATGTCTCCACCTGCAAGTAAGGATCTGCAAGCCTCCAAGGATCTCTCCTCCACTTGTGTCCCTATTCTTTAAACACAAAGATAGATAACAAGCTGGCCTCAAGTATTCACCACCCAACCATAGCTAGATCCAAGCTCCAAGCAAGACCTATCTAGCACCCCCTTGCTAACCATAAACAAATCACAAGCATACCACAACACTCCATAGCATACTCAAGATCCAAACCCTACTTATGTCCCATACCATAAGCAAGATCCAAACCTCAAGCATACTACCATAAGAAAGCACTCTACACACTAGTAGCAACATTAGAGCATAAGCAAAGCAATGGTTTTTTGCATTTGTCTATATTTGTCTTTGATCAAATCTCTTCTAACTTGTGTTGTGGTTGGATCTATGTGATATTGAGCCATTTATAGGTCATTTATACTCCAGGGACAAAGATTTATGTTGTTTTATGTGATTCATCAAAAAAACTTTTTATTTGTTGAAAATTTTGTCTACATTCAAGCTGCTAGGACGTAAACCCACTGTCGACCCCAGTTCACGATGATGTGATGAACGTTTAGCTGTAGAGAAAGAAAGTAAAGTTGTTTAAAAGTCAAATAGTCAGTATAGTTTAAATGTTGTAATTTTTGTGTACTTGTTATGATCAAATATTGAATTTATAAATAGTACCATTTCAATCTCATACTTGTTCAGATTTACCTTTCTTATTTGTTTGCATGTATACAAGTAGCTAGTACTACCACTCTAGCATTCGTTGTCACTCTTAGTTTCTTTGGCACTCCCCCCCCATTTACAATTTGACTCCAAGTGCATGTTGTGTTGCATGGGAGTGGTGATGAGCCACCGCAAATCGGAGATCCAAGATGCAGTGAGAGTTGGAAGAGCCAGGTCGGCGCACCTACATAAATAAGATTGGAAGCATGTCAAAAAGAAATTTCGAGAGAATCCAAAAAGATTCAAGCAACAACAAGAGGCTGCGAGTGCGACTTGAGTCTATGGGGCCTTCTTATTTGGGCAACGACAACGTGGGACACTTCCATGCCTATTCTGTAAGTCATGTAACATGTTCTTATAAGTGCAATTTGACTTTAATGGCATTCAATTTTTTGATTTCAGAATTTTATGATATTCATTTTATGTATCTATTTATTAATATTCTAATCCCAATTTTTTGGTTTATGCATAAATCAGTGGTACAACAGTCTTTTACCAATAATGAGTATGAGTATGCATATCGATCCTTCCGCAAGTTATTGGAGAGGCAAGGAATAATAGAATCATTTGGGATGGTTCTAACGTAAGACGCCAAAACAAATTTGATATTACATTTGTGTAGTCTCTCAATTTTGCCACATTCCTCTCTCTCTCTTCATAAACTTATCATCATTTCATATTTGTTGTATGTAGGCACTGCAATTCCTAATCCGGGAACATGATGCAGAGTTTGGTGGCAGTGGCCAAGAGTTCAAAAATGACTAAGCTGGATCTAGTCAAGTTATTTATCATTTCAATTTATATGACAATAAATTGTATAAAATTTTGTCAATGTAAAAAATATATTTTTGAACTTGGACCAATTATTTTGTTTACGTATTAATATTTAAACTTTTTTTTAGTCTTTCATACTTAATTTAATTGCACAAAATCTAACTTTAGCTTTTTAAATTTTTAATCAACTGCACAAACACATTTTTCTCTCACCAACTTCATAAGAAGTGGTAAAAAGACTCATGGACTTGGATGGAGTCCCATTTTAGGGCAGAATGGAGCTAGTATATATTGGCTCCATTTTGTCCTAAATTATTTTGACATTTGTGGTACCTCAAGATAGACCTGGAAGTAACAACTGGTACAAACCTTCAAATAACCAGAGATATGGACCTTGAAATTAGCCTTTTTATGTACTTTAGAATAAACCTCGTTTGCATGCCTTTACACCGAAGAATTTGTGGTTCGACATACCATGGGTGAGGTTGCATTCCAATATACTCATTTTGATGCAAATAACAGGGCAAATAATGATGGAAATACTTTTATTTATTTATTTGAGAAACCTCAGAATTTGACTCGGAAAGGATAAAAAATGTTGTAGTGACGATCCACCAATTGCAAGTGGAACATCTCACCACAATGGGATGGGCTGTGATTGTATGGGAGAAAATGGCTATTGTTTAAGGGAATGATCTCACATGTTGATATAGACGGACAAACTCCCATGGCTCAAGGGTGATCATGTATTGCACTTTGCGCTTGGGTGGCAAATATGATGCACAAATATATAGTGATGCTCAGTAGGAAGTCAAATGATGGGTAATCCGTACACAATTCTACTAGTTAAAAGCCCCTTAGTACTGATTTTCTTGCATGTAGTGAATCAGAATCAAAGACAACCACGATAGGAAACCTTGACAGGAGAACAAACTTTATGTTATATTATTTTCAAAAGTAGGCCTCTTTAATGTGATGTTGTCAAATTATCACAATGTAAGCTTCTATACAAAGCTTAAGGATGTTCTCACATAGGTGTAGGGCAAAGCGGTAGAGGGCCTAAAAACTTTGCATTGGTAGAGACCACTTCAAATTGCCTCCTCACCTTTTTACTGAGGTGGAATTTACCCCTAGGTGGCAAAAGATCATAATCCTAACAAGGGGTGAGTGCATTTGGGGGGAGGTTGCTCCTTATGTCCACTTGCCACTAATAAGTGGCAGGACAATGTGTGTGAAAGACTTCCTTCATATGGGGAGCACTTGGGGGGCTAAATAAGTCCTTTTATTCTAATGGGATGTGGTACTCTTGTGTATGAAAACACATTAAGCGAGAATTTTATGAGTTCTTACACTATTCAATATAACATAAAAGATATGTCATTTGGAAGGTGTAGACACTAGGATTATGACTTTCAAAGTTACATAAATTCCATTATGAAATTTTTGACAGCTTAGAAAGCCTTGAAGCTTATATACACGGGCATCTCCAAACTAGTTAATGCAGTGATGCTTGAGGATGAAATTAAAAAGCAAACATCAATTGATGCTTCATCACTTTTGCTTGAGGTTGCTATTGGATGACTTCTGGTCTAACCTTTTGAAGTCCTCATAACTTTTATTTGCTGATCAATCCAATCAGATGCCTCTCTGTTTTGTGTGTGTGTGTGTGTGTGTGTGTGTGGTGTGTGTTTTGTGAGTGAGAGAGAGAGACAGAGAGATAAACGAATTAACTATCAATATTTTCCTCGTCGGTTTGGTGTGAGTTCAATCACACTTATGAGTGAGAGGAAGATTATTTTTCTTTCAAATAATGATCACAAATTGAGATAGTCAGGTAGATGATGAAGTTCACTGAGGTTTTTGGCTTTGCTAAGCTTCTCAATTCCTGCTATAGAGGAAGCTGTTTCTTTTCTGGATCGATCGTGATCAGCCAACATGAACCCAAGTTGCAACGCTAGGAACACCTCTGTTCACCACAAACAGCATGTAATATGCAGAGGGAGCGATCACTGTATTGAGTGGAGCAGTAGCGGTGATTTGCACGCTTCCTCCTGTCCCAGTTGTCTGTTTTGTGACCGCTAGATTGAGCATACGCTGACCTTGAGCAAATGTATGAGTCACAAACGGTGCACTAGCTAGATTCAGTTCCAAAGTTCCTCGAGGTGCAGTTGGCAGTGTCACTGTGATGGTAAATGCAGAATTGTAGGCAATGGATGCTGGAGCATTTACAATGGTAGGTCGGTACTTTTTGTTTGAGCCTTTTAGATAATCTGGTGAGAAGGCTTCAATGCGAAGCTCCGTTGGGAAGTCTCCTGTGAATGTGTAGAATTGGTGACTGTTGCTGCCAGCAACTAGTATGCGAGTATCAGGTAGCAGATTTGCAGTGGAGTGATATACCCTTGGAATTGTAGTTGCTGTCAAGGTTGAAAATCTTTTGCCTGCTCCAACAGATGGCTTGTACAGTACCGGGGCTAAAACTGCAGTCTTTGCATTGCCCCATCCCTGGCATCCATCTGATGCCCCGTTGATGATCAGCACATCACGTGTTGGAAGAAGAATCATATCACCCATATTTCTCCTCGTGGGCATATTCTCAATCGCCCAGGTTGGATTAGGATCAGTGACCTGCATCCTTCCGCATGTCTGTGAAGCAGGCGGGAACGATGAAGGGTTCAAGAATGCTCCATACTGTGATCCACCACAAACTAAGACCTGAGCGACTCCGAATCCTTGGCTGGCAAGTAAAGGCAGCATGACGGATGATCCTGCAGATGGGTAGTTCCTAGGCTCTCCCGCAAGAGTCGGATAAGTCTGCACCACAGTGTTGGTTTTGTAGTCGTATTGGATTGAATCCTTATTTGCGAAGATGAATAAGTTGCCATTAGGAAGAAGATGCACAAAAGGATAAAAATTATCCATCTGATTGTCTCTAGTTTGCTGCAAAAATGGTAGATTGACTGGTGCCTGCCCATTAGCAGGAATGAATTCAACTGCGTTGGAGTCTCGTCCTCCTACAACGATCTGTCTTCCATCAGGGAGGAGCTGGTTTGTTGCATACCATCTTCCCTGCTGCAGCTGTTGATCTGTTGCCTCCACCCAGTCGCAGCTGCCCCCAGGTGGGCATGGCTTGAAGTACCTCACAACTCTGTTACCATCGAAGTCTCCTCCTGTTTGCACAAGAGTTCCATCAGAGAAGAATTGGCCAGACGAGCACCATGTGTCTGTGGCGATGGTGAGAGGACGGATGCTGTTGCTGCCGGGTGTGAAAAGGACGGAGTGGGCAGTGCAGTCATGCTTGAGCGTAAGATCATTTGGATCATCGCGACACTGTCCGTTGGGAAGAGCAATCTGAGAAGCTCCAATATCCGTTCTGTCCAGGAGAACGACTGTCCCGAAGTGTGTAACTGCAGAGTGCATCGAGGCGATCCCAGCATTTTGCACAAGAATCTCCCATGAGCCTTGAGCTACACAAGAACGAGGTGCTATTCTGAGAAGGACTACGCCAACACAGATGACTATCAATAATTGCTTTATCTCAAACATTTTGTGAGGCTGTACTCTAGTTTTCCGTTGCGTCTGTCTGGACTCTCTTGTACCTCTCTATCTCTCCCAATTCTGAAATGTAGCGTTCTGAGAACTGAGTTATACAGCGTTACAGGTATATAGACTCTGCTAGCACAAGAAGGAACCAGAATGCGTACAGCCGTCTGGATTCTCAGACACGCTATACGATCGTGATCCTCACGAGGATAGATTTAAAGCGTGGAAAGGAAGGAATTATAAATAGGTTGCTTGCCAGAGGAGCTCTGCGCTCAAATTTCCTATGGTTGTTGTAACTCTGGTTCAGCGCTCAGCAATGAAAGCGTTGTGCCGGCAGCCGAATAAACAAGTCGAGAAAGAGAAAGGATGCCAAGTTGCCAACTGAAGAGCTTATACGTGATCAATAATTGGACATGCGAAACTACAACCTCGGACCCCGATGCATGTACTAGTTGAACAGTTAGACAGAGTCTTTGGCCAAACCAAGTGCTTGAATAAGACAATCATCGACTC
Organism: Diphasiastrum complanatum; assembly: GCA_029204225.1. Lineage (NCBI taxonomy): Eukaryota > Viridiplantae > Streptophyta > Lycopodiopsida > Lycopodiales > Lycopodiaceae > Diphasiastrum > Diphasiastrum complanatum. Next base: position 14,472,591 of record CM055110.1, read on the forward strand.
ATATCTACATAAACCGGTTTACCAACTTTTAAGTTTATACGTACTCTTCCAATCTACAGTCCTCACGCCATCTCGTCACTGTGGATATGTGCTCTTGCGGCTGGCCAGCTCTAGAACAGGCAAGGATTCCGTAGCCGCGCGAAAAAGCTTTTGACCAGTTCTCATGCATGATGCGGCTAGTTTTAATGGTTTTGTGTGCAGCTGCTGCATAGATTGACCCAGCTCTCCGAACACTTGCCAATAAATGCTTTCCTTATGCCTTAAAGAAAGATGAGCAGAAGCTGATGTTGAAGCAGGTTGATAAATTGTCCTATCATTCATAGCAGGTAAGCAGCAGATAGAGACAAAAACGATTGACCGCCTTACAGAACGCGTTCACCCTTTATCACACGGAAACATAAAAAATTTCTTGTGAGTCCAGGGTAAGCTCTCCGTGATGGATAGGCAGTCGTGAAATGTGAAACATACTTTCTTCCAGTCTTTGGTGTTTGTATTACAAACTGACACCACATGATCTCAACAAACAGCTTATCCTTCAACACCCCCCCCCCCCAGACAAAGAATCTACAAGTAAAACTTGGCAATCTTCCAACCGAGCCGCAGCTAGTCCTTGTCCTAGGAAGGAAGGATGGTCCCCACTGCCACTGCCACTGCTACTGCTGGGGCTCAGTTGCTTTCAAGTCTTTCATAGTACATACAGACATTCAGCAATAATACTAAATTACCAATCTCTTCATACAGCAGCAGCTACGTAGAACTTTTTCATAGACAAATAGTAAAATTCAGCACAGCTGCAGACTGCAGTAATATCCATTAAATTTTCTTCTTCGATTCCCAATATTTTTGTTCAGATTCTTGCAAATATGATCTACTATTCTATTACGTCTCTCATTCATTGAAGTTTTTTGCAATGCCAATAATTTTGACAAATATTAAGTTATGGTATATGAGCTCTCTAAGATGTGGGTAAGAAGAATTAAGCTAGTCAAATTGAGACTTGAGTACAAAATATTATACATATCATGAACCTCATAATAAGTTGACTTTTGTATTCACTAGATTACATTAAATAGAATACATAAAAGTGGATAACCTATAAACATCATTTTGTGATTGTGTGAGATGCGCATAGATTCTCTTGACATAATTATTATGAATACATTATGCGTTATAGCTTGATTTCAATCTATGTATAGGGTTACTAGTGTACATGCCATACATTGATGGAACATAATTACTCTTTTAGATGATGACTAGCAGGTCAACTTTCTCATCTTGATCATCTTCATAGTATTTTGCCACATGGTCACTAATGTGTTGACATCAACACTAGTTGCGAGGAGAAAACATGTAATGCCTATAATAGGTAGATTATTTTCCGAAACCAATTAATTTGAGCAACTTTGAGCACTAAAGACTCTCTCCTGATTGGTACATCTCAAAAGGCCTTTCTGGAACCCAAATTTCCTCTAATGCTTACAAGTTAGACATTGGGTGTTCTCTCTCTCTAAAACCAAGACAGTCAGTTGAAGACCTTGGAAACAAACGCAGAATATTATTGGGACAACTCATCTCATACCACAATGTTCTGATTGATTCCCTTTTTCTTTTCTTTTTTAATGTTATTGAATTGAAAACTTTTCTTAGTATGGCGAGAGGTCACTAAAGGTTTTTTAGAGATTATGCATTGATTACCAAATCTTTTTATGAGCTACTAAAGAAAACTTGTGCATATGAGATTACAAAAACTATGTAACACATGTTCTAACAATCAGTTCCCTGGATTCGTCAACATCTGATCCTTCATCTTCCTCCTTGATGGCATCAGACATAGCTAATTTGAGGCTCATATATTCGTCATTGGATTTAAGCTCGCGTCTAATCCATCGTGGAAGTCCTACTAGGATCCAGATGATGAGCATCTGTTCGGAGGGCTGTTCTTGTACTTGACTTTTGAGGCATTTGAAACGCTCGATATAGTCTTGTACACGTTCATCTTTTTCCATCTTGATATTACTCAATTTGACAAAAGGGCTCTCTATCAAGCGAAAGGGCTTAAAGCACTTGATAAAGGACTCTTTCAGAATTGACCAGTCTGTCTGATCTTCAAGATCAAGGTTGAAAAACCAATCATGTGCTTTAGCGATCATGGTCATCGAAAACAGTTGGACCATAGCAGCGGGAGATCTTTTGCCATCTGCATCACATGCATTCTCAAAGATTTGCAAAATCTTTGAGGGTCCGAACTACCGTCAAACTTTGGTAGATCTAACTTGGGTGTATGTCTCTCATGATGAGCATTGCGCGGATAGCAGAAACTCCATTAAAGTTGGTTCTGGCCTGTGAGGGTTCAGCACCATAAAAGTGAGGTCGTGCTCGTGAAGACTCGGCTCTATCAGGTTCTTGTCCCTTGATTGAGTTTGTTGATGGCTCGTGGGGTTGGGACCGCATTCGGTAGAACCTATGATGTCTGATTTGTTCAGCTGTAGGAGGCTTGATCTCGTATGGATAATGTTCTGGGATTTCAGAATCTATATGTGGTTCCATTTGATAAGATCTTGTTTTTGTGAGTTTTTGAGTTTAGTGTTTTTTTTTTTTGTATGGGGTCGAAAATTTGTCTGGATAAAAAAAAAGAATGACGTCGAAAAATAAAGTATTGAAAAAACAGAAGACTCTAAAAAGCAGATGACACGAAAAATAGAAGGCTTGAAAAAATTGTATCGAAAATTTAAGCTGGTGACTCAAAAAATGTATCAAAAAATTATGTAGGTGACTCGAAAAAAATATATCAAAAATTTGTGCTGACGACTCGAAAAAATGTATTGAAAATCTGGGCAGATGACTCAAAAAAAGTGTATCAAAAAATTATGTAGGTGACTCGAAAAAAATGTATCAAAATATTCTGTAGGTGACTCGAAAAAAATGTATCAAAATATTCTGTAGGTGACTCGAAAAAAATGTATCGAAAAATTCTGTAGGTGACTCGAAAAAATGTATCGAAATATTCTGTAGGTGACTCGAAAAAAATGTATCAAAATTATTTAGGTGACTCGAAAAAGGTGTATCGAAACATTCTATAGGTGACTCGAAAAATGGGTATCGACAAACCAAAAAGAGTATCGAAAAAATAAAGGAGTATTGAAAAAATTAAAGGCGTATCGAAAAAATTAAAGGAATATCAAAAAATTTAGGAGTATCGAAAATTTAAGGAGTATCAAAAAATACAGTAGTATCAAAAAATGGAACAAAGGCTCGAAAAATGAAGTCAGGGCTCCAATCGAGATTTGATAGAGTGGTTGGTCGAGATTTAATAGGAGTCCGTTGGTTGAGATTTGAAGCAAGTGCTCCGATTGAGATTTCACAAAATGCATCAGTTGATTTGACCAAACGATGTCCGAATCGAGCCGGGCTGGATCCACTCGATATTGCCCACCGGTCGGAACTAATGACACGTGAAATGGACGCCGCTAGGAGAAATTCAGCCGTCAAACAAAAAGTTACAAAAGTAGTCATTTCTCATGTGCCATAACGGCATTCTCTTTGGGAAGATTGGTCATTCTGACCAAACGATGTCAGAATCGAGTGGGGCTGGTTCTGTTTGGTCAGTATCGTGCTCTGTTAGATGAATATATATATATATATATATATAGATATAGATATATATATATATATATGAAACTATTGAAATTTAACCAGAAAGTATTGTAATTGTAATTATATGTGTTTTTCCTCTCTTCTGATACCCATATTGCCTAGTTTTTTTGTTCTTGTCAAACAAAGATCTTGTCGGATTCTGGGTTTTTCTTGATAGTGATTATAGAATCGCGAGTAACTATCGTATATTTTACACACACACACACACACACACATTCATTTATATATATATATATATATATATATATATATATATATATATATATATATATATATATATATATATATATATATATATATATATATATATATATATATATATATATATATATATATATATATATATATATATATATATATATATATATATATATATATATATATATATATATATATATATATATATATATATATATATATATATATATATATATAATATAGGAATGTACTTTAGGAGCCTTTATATAATATATAGGATTGTACTGTAGGAGCCTACAGATCCCCGATAGCACCCAAGTTTAGAGCGGTTCACTGATTTAATGTGTAATGATCATATTGATATGTATTGATCAATGTACTAGCGAAGCAGTGATATTGTGTGGGGTCCTGAGAAAGAGTTGACCGTGGCGAATTGCATCGATAGTGGATGGGTTGATAAATGGAAATCAAGCAATCGACTCAAGGATTTCTATGTTGAACATAACTCTGTCACTGCAAACTTGGAAGAGGATGAGGAAATTGCATACCGCATGTAGCGAGAAATGGAAATGCAGGGAAGCAATATATCGGGCCACAATAATAGTTATTATTACGTAAATGAACATTTATTGTCTTTGTTCCCAAATAGGACAAAAAAAACAAAATCCCCCCCCTTTCTTTCTTTCTCGTTGCCTTGCTTTTCTCGTGCGTTGATTCTCCTCGCTCTGCTCGTTGCTTCTCTGCTACGATCAGCTTCTCTGTCGCTAATTCTCTCCTGTAGGTCGCTTGCTCTCACCTTCAGCTTCTTGGTCTTGGTCTTGCTCACATCATTGGACCTCCTGCTTGCAAGCTATCAGTCTCCTGCTCACATTTGAGAGTTGTGGCTGTCACAAACCATTCTAATACTAGCTTCATCATTGCTGGCTGGCAAATGATGTATTTCATCTCTGCTCTCTGCTCATGATCAGCACCTTTTGAAATACAGGCAAGTCTGGTGTGCCTCTCCCATTCTCTCTTGCTCTTCTCTTGCATGCTGCTTTCTCTGCTCCTATTCCTCTTCTGCCCATCTTATCTCCTACTCTTCCTCTGATTGATGTCACAAGGTGTTTTTGAAGGGCTTTAGCGTCTTTTAAAATAGGGCTCAGTGTTTGCATGATTTGATTTCAAGCAAGAGGTTGCAGAAGCTGATCAGAAGTGGATTTCAAGCAATAGACCGCATTACTGTTTGCTAGCTACCTGATCAATCATTGTTGGATTTTACAAAGAGCTAATTTCTAGTGAAGTTCAAGCAAGACGGTGTAGTTCGATATGTCAAAAATTTTCCAATTTTTGTTGAAATTTTATACTTGTTGGAGATCCAGTTTGGATGCTATTATTTGAATTGCATTTGTTAAAATATTTGAATAGTTTGAGCATTGAGAGAGTCATAGAAGTTTGGTGTTCCAAAGTGTTGCGAAATTTGGGTAGAAACATAGACAAAATAGGCTGAAACTACCATTAATTAGCTTTCTTGTTAACATTTTTGTGAAATTGCATACAAATTTTCAAGATAGGGCATCAGAACTCCACAAACCACCATAGTGAAGTTTGAATGGCCTTGTCCCGTCCCTGTCACATTCCCTTCAAAGTCAATTAAACAAGATCATGCGGTTTTTCGACAGGTGGTTGTCGATTATTTTGATGATACTTCTTGATCACATTCCATTTTCTTTAAAAACAATCGCACTACCTTGTGGTGTTGGTTTTGACCCCTAGCACTCACTACCTTCCGTGACCACAAGCTCATTTAAAATCAGAAAGTAAGTCCATTAGGAGCCTTTCTAGAATCACTCGAGTTATCGTCTTTGGATGTTCTTGTAGTTTTCATGCAAATTTTTTGGAATAACCCTAAAGCACTAATGCATGCAACGTGGAATCACAATTTCCTCTTCAGACAAATGGCATGCACCTCTTTCCAGTCACTTTTTTGAGTAACAGTGTTGTTGTACGATTACAGTGATAGTGTACTTAGAGCAATTTGAAGCTATGAGTTACCCTAAACCCATGATAAGAGATTGTGGTATATCTAGTGTACGACGTTAACTAGTATTATGTATTTCAGAAAATTGCATGCCTAACCGGATACTATTTTGAATTTGTTATCTATTTTATAATTGAATCCATATGATGGACTGACAACCTCAGTTAATATGCTACAAACGATTGCTTGGAATAGTATTGTTGAAAGAACACACCTACCAGCATTAAGTATGTCCATAGACACTGAAATAGGTAACACACACCACTGCTGGATAGCAACCAAAAGCCAAAATTGAATTTGGCTGGGTTAGTGTCTTCCCTCTATAAGCTAACTTTCTGAAAAGCTAGACCAAAGCATACAACTCCAAACTTACTGAAAAGAACCCAAATAATTGGAGGCACAATAGAAAAACACATTTGAACCTACTAGTATTTTGTAAGATGCAATACCTCAAGCCAAAGCCCTTGGTACAAAACCAGCCAAGTAGCATATAGCATATAATTGGATTCTAGAATGACAATGCTATATTTTGCTATAGGCTAGAAAAACCAAATAGGTTGATCCTATAGCTTTTATTAAAGCCTTGAAAAAACATAGGCTAAAAAAGCTTTTTCAATGCAGAAATATCAAGAGGAATGGTATTATGTACTCAACATTCATAAGCACTAATCTACCCTCTCTAAAACTGCCTTTACATGTCATAGATTCTCTACATGCTCAAAATCTTCAGTTTCACTAACACTTTCCCTACTAGACTTGCACCAAAAAATGAGTATATAAAATAGAAGTCCACATTTTCGTGTTATAAAAAGCTCACTATTCGTAAATAGAAGCATGCACAATTAGAATTAGGGGAGGACTTTTTTCCATTAAGAGCGAACGACGGGAAGCAGCAAGATTATTATAAAGGTTTAGTTATTCATATTAACAACAAAGGAATAATGAAACAACAATTGATACTGAGAGTGATTCTTACCACGATTTCTCTGCATATTTGTATCCCCTTGTTAGACAAATAGGTCTCTTGTCTTCGTATCAGACACACGAATCCTTGGCCAGATGTGCCTATGTGTACGAACCAATAACGACCAATTCCTGGTCTGACTAGACTATTTTTCATGCTTTGGTCCAAACTTTGGACGACCATTTTGTGTTTGTACAAAATTGTTCAAGGTCATTGCCCATTGGCCGTTGCCCATTGCCCATTGGCCGAAACAAACCGTTGGATAAATTAAAATGGTTTGGTGGCAGTGGTCCAATATTTGGAAAGGTAAAAAACTAGTCCATTTCATAGGCCTTAAAGTTTAATTTCATCTCCAATAAGGACTCCATCCTCACCTTCCAAGTAGAATAGTTGATTGAGGTAAGCCTATCATTGCTCTCCAACATAAATCCACCACTTGTAGCCATGTTGAAGTGACCTGATCTTCTTCTTTCAACCTGTTCCAATGCACAAAGCACTCTCTTGAATGTCAACAAATGAACTCAAGAAGAAATCACAAAGATATGGAACCTCTCAAATCTCTTCTAGCACTTCTAACTAGAAAATCAACACATAGAATAGTGAAATCTTGATCAACTTATGATCTATCCTCAATCTAATGATTCTTGCCACTTCCTAAAATTGAAATACACTCAAATGAAGTTCAGTAACCTCACAAACTAGAGATCCAATCAAAATTAGGGTTTTGACAAAATAACAAAAAATTGAATATCTCAAATTCTACATGCAGTTTCTAGAAACTTGGTATATCTTCTTGTAGACTCCAATGAGACCTTCCTAATGCACCAAATATCATCTAAATCCAGTAAACCAAGTGTGAAATCGTAATTGATCAAGTATATAACCCTATATTGAGTTTGGACCTACAAAAGATCAATTCTACACATGCAAAAATGCTGATTTTTGAGTAGAGATCATTCTAGCATGCTCTAGCATTGGTAACTCCTCCAAATCCTTGCTAAAGATGGTTGATCCTTTCATAACCTGAAACACAAGAGCTCTGATACCATGTGAAGGATTTCAGATCATTCAAGATCCAATCCATGTCCCAAATCTTTGGTTACAATAAGGAGCAAACCAACAATCTTGCCAATGTAGAAAAATCAGCATCTACATACAAAATGAGATGCAAACTCTAAGAGATATTGATCAAACATGAACCAAAACATAAAATATGTTTGCTATCCGTAAAATTACAGTACCCTACTGTATTTCACACGTGTGGAACCGAAAATAGCAATAAATGATCATTCTACACATATAATTGCAAGATAACACCAAGATAGTGCACCAATGAGTAGTAGAACCCAAAGAGAACCATGTATAATGATGAAATGAGAGATAGAAGAGAGAATATGTTCCTCTCCATGAGTTACATCCTTTTATAGAGTTTCCAAACCCTATTTGGCCACTTGGCTTTCCCTCCAAAATGTAAACCCTACTATTTTTGGGTCTAGATTCAATGTACCCAAAGTTGAAATTTGAATCTCTCTCAAACTCGACTACCAACTTTTCCACACTTTCCAAAAGTGTTTATTGAATGTATTTTAAACTAATATAACTTCAAAAAGTTTATCTCTAAGTCTAAAATGAGTTTTGGCCTCTTATTGACAATTTACCAAAATGTGACTAAACTGGACTAAACCAGTTGAAATCTCTCACATTTTTCATATTTATATTATCTGAAAGATGAATCTTACATAGATGCTTTTAATACTCATAATGTCAATGTTGATGTATCGTCTTTTCCTAAAGCATTGTCTTTTACTAATGATAATTTAGAATCTTCACCTGAGGGCAAAATCTTTAAGAGACTTAGGGAGGAATATAATGATATATTTCCTGAGCAGTTGCCTGAGGGTCTTCCTCCCTCACGGGGTGTAGACCATCACATAGATCTCCTTCCCAATAGCTCTCATGTATCGCTTTTTCCCTATAGGATGAGTCCGAAGGAAGAAGATGAAGTTGCTAGTCAACTTAAGGAGCTGTTACGTAAAGGCCATATTCGGCCTAGTAAATCCCCTTGGCAAGCTCATGTTTTGTTAACTGGCAAAAAAGATGGAGGTATTCATCTTTGTGTCAATTACAAAAAGCTTAATAAAATGACAATTAAGAACCGCTATCCCTTGCCTCAAATGGACAACTTAAGGGACCGATTGAATGGTGCTAGGTATTTCACCAAATTGGACCTTAGGTCAGGATACCATCAAATTCGAATACACGAGGGGGATGTTTCCAAAACTGGTTTTCGTACTAGATATGGCCATTACAAATTTTTAATTTTACCCTTTGGTCTAACTAATGCCCCGACAACCTTCCAGCAGATGATGAACGAAATTCTTCGTCCATATCTGGGGAAGTTTCTTGTGGTATTTCTAGATGACATACTAATCTACAGTAAGACTCTTGAAGAGCACGAAGCGCATTTGCGTACAGTCTTAGATAATCTAAGGCAGGCAAATCTATATGCTAAGGAGTCTAAATGTGAGTTTTTTCAAACTCGACTTAAGTATTTGGGACATATCGTTTCCGATCGAGGTCTTGAGATCGACTACGATAAGGTCCAGAAAGTTCGTGATTGGCCTATGCTGAATACCATTAGGAAAGTAAAATCTTTTCTAGGCTTCACAAAATTTTTCCATAAATTCATTAAAGACTATGCCTTGTTTCATTGCCTCTAACGAATCTTCTTAAAGGAGTGAAGAAAGCCAAAAGGAAAACTAAAAAGGGTAATAAGAAGAAGGCCGGAAGACATTTGAAGATCAGTCCTCCTGTTGTTTGGACTGATGAACTTAGTCAAAGTTTTGAAGCTTTGAAGATATTGGTGTCTACAGCCCCTATCTTACATATAGTGGACCCTAGCGGATCTTTCTTAGTGGAAACAGACGCTAGTGACTATGCGATAGGTGCAGTCCTTTACCAGGACGGTAGACCTGTGGCTTTCGAGAGCAAGAAGTTGGACCCAGCTCAAGGTAGATATTCTATTTATGAGAAGGAACTTCTTGCTATCATCCATGCGTTAAAGATCTGGAGACATTATTTGTACAGATCTAAATTGGTGGTAATGACAGATCGTGAATCTCTTAAGTATATATGTGATGCCTCGGACCTTAGGGGTCATAAGGCCCACTAGTCGGAACTCATTCAAGAGTTTGAATTGACATTAAGTACCGTCGAGGTACGTCGAATTGTGTCGCTGATGCTTTGAGCCGGATTGGAGAAGTTAATCAGTTATGCTTTGTTGAGTTCCAATCTGAGTTGTATCTTTCTCTGCGATATCTTTGTCGGACCGATGAGTTTTTTGGTCATATTTGGCAAGATGTCCTGGTAGGAAGCTCTATAAGGAGAGATAATCTTGGAAATTTGGATTCCAAGAAATCTTGCAAAGAGAAGATACTTGATGATTATTCCATTCGAAATGGTTTGCTTTTTCGTAGAGGAAAAGTCTGCGTGCCAGATATCGCGGACATTAGGGCCCAAATCTTGCATGAGTGCTGCGATAGCCCCTGCACGGGACACCCTAGTATACAGAGGACACTTGACCTTGTTAAAAGAAGAATTTTATTGGCTAAAAAATGAAAGGTCACGTAGAGGCATACGTTCACAAGTGTGAACAATGCCAAGTAAATAAAGCGAAAAGACTCAAAGCGGCTGGTCTGTTTCATCCATTGGAAATTCTCAGCAAGAAATGGGAAAGTATTTCCATGGATTTTGTGGTCGGACTTCCTAAGTCAGGGAAGGGTCACGATGCTATTTGAGTAGTAGTTGACAGGCTAACCAAAATGGCATAGTTTATTCCAACAAAAACTACTCTCAAAGCTTCTGAACTTGCTCAACTTTTTGTTGAAAAGTTGTTCAGGTTGAATAGATTGCCGAACGATATTGTTAGTGATTGTGATTCCAAGTTCACACGCAAGTTTTGGCAACCAATCTATGAAAGACTGGAAACTACTTTAAGTCTATCGTCTACGGATCACCCAGAAATCGATGGTCAGACCGAACGCGTCAACCAGTCGATGGAAGATATGCTTCGTGCATATGTTTCCAGGCGACAATTAGATTGGGAAAAGTATCTCCCAATGGTTGAGTTCGCATACAATAGTATGAAGAATTCTACCACTGGTTTTAGTCTTTTTATGCTCTTGTAAGTCTTTCAGCCTCGTTCCCCTATCTCCGTTGGACTCAAAGGTCTCAAGGTTTAAGCTGCAACGGATTTCTTGCATGATATGCAGGAAATGTTGCAGGTGGCTAGGGAAAGAATTAATTCGGCTCAAGATAGAGCCCAGTTCTATGCCAACCGAAGTCGCGCTCCTCGAGAGTTTGAGATTGGTGATTGGGTATATCTTAGAATCCCTAAGGACTCTAAGACACTTCGAATGAAAAAATGTCCGAAGTTATCTCCACATTTTAGTGGTCCTTTTAAAGTGCTTAACAAGATTGGTAAGGCTACTTATAGACTAGAACTCCCTGTTGGAACTAAGGTTCATCATGTATTCCATGTTAGTCATTTAAAGGATTGACTTGGTGGTAAAGATGACCTAATTCCCATAGATGATCTAGTGCTATTGGAGGATTTGACTGCTTTTGTACCCCATGAACTGGAAAGGATCATGGATACTCAACGACATCAACTAAGAAATCATTTGATTTCTGAACATTTGATTCGTTGGAAAGGTATATCAGATGATGAGGACACCTGGGAGAAGGAGGATGATTTGAAACTTAGATTCCCTGGTTCCTTCCCATAGAAGGAAGTTTTTATGGGGGGGGGAGGGGGGAATGTATGTACCATAACGGTACGGCCTTCAGTGACAGCCTCACAAGGGGCATGACGCAGGACTGGAGTTATCGACATGTCTAGGTGCCACGCGTCACCATCCTAGGTGGTCACGTGTCGTCGGTAGGACCGTGCTTGATGGGACCCACTGAGCTATGCCTATATAGTGGTGGGGTTTCCCTCTTTCCATTCACTCAGTATACCCAGGAGTTGGTGGATGGAGAGCATGTGCATTAGCCAGGTTATATCTCTAGGCTAGGAGATGTGTGCTAGGGAGAGCCGAGTGCGATGGTTGGTGGTATGGGACGCCAATTATCGTAGGAGGCTTGACCGGGCATGATTGTGTCGATTGGGCATGGGGGTGGGTCGGTTGTGAACCTACAGTTGGGCGGTTACGGTGCGTCATCACTGGTATGGGCTATGCGGAACCTTCAAGGCAGTCGATGATCCTAGGGAGTTGTATCACTGTGATTAATGGAAACAAACTTAGAAAGTACTACGAGCATTGTTGTTATCTTGATATGTACTAACTTTGTTTTAATTTTCCATTTATTAATTTTTTATTGTTACTTTCCCTTTCCGAACGACTACCCAGAAATTAAATTCATCTAATATTAAAAGCCATCGGTGTAGAATGCAAAGGTCTAGCCTAGTACATAATGTCTCAGTTGTTGGACAGCATAGACCATCACCAATGCTTCTCTCTCCATGGTTGTATAGTTTACTTCAGCAGGCACCAGTTGCCTGCTCAAGAAATGTATTAGGAAGTCTTTGCCATACTCGTCCGGTTGTGCAAGAAGACCTCCAATGGCATACTTATTGGCGTTAGTATGCTTTTCTCCATAGATTTTGATGGAAATCAATGGATTTTTGACGGTTTTTTGTGATTATTCACCTAGAATTCAAGATTTTTGCTTGGAGTTTATCATTGCCACTGATCTAGTACGTTTTCTAACTTGTACTTGCTATTTTACAGTGATTATTGATGGGATGTAATGATTGCATGTCATTTGAAAAGTCAAAAGGGTGCTTAGACAATGATTTTTAGCCAAAAATTGGGTTTTTGGACTAGAAATGGGCTATAAAAATCATATTTGATTGAAATCAGAACGTGCTTTCATGTAATTAATTTACAGGGATTTGGGTCTGATTGCACTTAATTGTGGATTTGATCCACAAATTTTGGTCAAAATTGATCAAAAAACATGGTTTTTTGATAATTTTTGGACTAAATTTGGAGTTTTTAAATAAATTTCATGGCCAATACTTTGCATGCACTTTTTCAGAGGTGTAATGATGTTGTCCTAAGGCTGTCATGAATTTTGGTTAGGATTGGACACCATAAATTGTCTCAAAAAGTCAAAAAATAGTGTATTTTTGAGGATTTTTGAGCATGAATAACTCTCAAATGGTGGTCTAAAATCGTTATTGTTAAAAGCTGAAATATATGATGGATTTTCTCTGTTTTGAGCCATCATGCATTCAATTTGGTTGTGTGAGGCTTAGGCACTATTGTATTGAAGTTTTGCTTGTTGAAGGAGTCCAAAAATGCAATTTTTGCATGATTTGAGCTTATGATTGCTTGCTGAACCTGATAGAAGCCTCTATGACTCTCTAATGAACCTTAGAAGAGTGCTTGTAACCTCTGATTGGATGCTTATTGGGCCGGAGATGGATTTTTGATGATACCACCTGGAAAAAGTGCGCCCTCCTATCTATTTTTTGGACAATTACAGCTCACATGTGTGAAGCCTAGGTGGCAGGGTGACATGGTAGGTATCTTGAAGACCTATTCTCCCTTCGTACGGTGACCAATTTGGTGTCCTATAGAGAAAGTTATGGCTATCGAAAGTTTGACAATTTTTCAACTAAAATTTGAAAATTTTCTGAATTCTTCTGATGCATGCATGCATGTAACTTGGTTTAGTGCTTTCATTGTTGAAAATGTATGGATAGATCTGTATGCATGATTGGATTCATGATACATGAGTGTTCATTAGATTGATCAGAGAAATTTCATGCATGAAGCTATTTTTAACAATTCTAGTTCAAAAAAGCTGATTTCCCAGTTACTAGGTGACTTATGTAAATTTGATTTATTTTTTTTAGAAATCACTGCATGTCATGTCTGATGCATGCTTGATGTTTCAAAATCTTTTTGAAATGTAGTGGTAGCTGTGGAACTGCCAAGTCGATGCTTTAGATCGAATTTCACAGTTTTGGTCCATATCGAACAGAATTTGAAAATCCCAATTATGTAACATTTTGAAAGAACCATGGACATTTAGGATTTGTTCAAATTTGTTGGTCATTGATCAAACAAAAATCACTTGTAAAGTGAATGACCTTAATAAATTGAGATCAGTCAGTTTTATAAGGTCACAATACCTTTCACTTTTGGTTGAAGATTTTGGAATCTGTCAATTTATGGGAGCATTTCTTGTTTTATGTGATCAATAAAGACCAAGAATAACACAAATTTTGTCGGAACGGTTTTTATGCCGATCTACGGGTAGATTTGCCAGTAGTTGAGTGTGGCACTTAACTAATGAACAACCTAAATCTATTTGGTTGATTAGTACTTAAAAGTACTATTGATTCCAAATTGGTCCTTTTCCTAGCCAAATTTGGGGCTGTCAACCTAAACCACATTGGGAAGGGAGCAAAAGAGATGAAGCCTAAGGGTTAGATAATTGGTTAACCAAGTGATCAACTAATTTAATTTACTTTCAATTCCTGAAGTATAAGTGATAGCAAGTGAGAATACACTTGGGAATTTTGCTTTGGCAGTCATATAATCCATTTATGGAACCATCTCTATTTTGCAATTGGATTTGGATCAAATCCCAAAAATTTGCAAGTGAAAGAGAATGGAATGTGTTCCATATAGGAATCTAGTAATTGGGATTCTTTTTGTGGTATTATAGAGGGTTTCTTTATAATGACTGAGACAACCAAGAGAAATTTTAATCTATAAGTTAAGTTCTTTTTACTTATTGTGAAATAGATATCGAATATCTATAACATTATTGTTTTTGGTTGTGTTGAGATTCTTCATGTTCTTTTTGGTTCAATGACTACACTTGCGGCATTTCAACAGTACTTGAACGATATATTTCGTCCATGTCTGGGTCAATGTGGAGTGGTGTTCTTAGATGATGTGTTCATCTACATAGGAACGTTCAAGAACCATGAGAGAATTCCATGACTAGAAGTATCTCCTGAAATTGGTTGTGATTATGATCTTGTATCTAGGTATAAGATAGCCAAATAGTCTTTTTGACTTTTTGGGAAACAGATCTAAAAGTAGAGAATTCTTGGAGGGAAAGCTGGTGGCATGGGACATCAGTGATTCCAAAGAAGATTTCTTGTGCAAGAATGATCGGTAGACCAATGGTTAGTGATTATTGTAATGGTAATACTAATAGAGAGATCCATTGGTTTTCTTTTTTAGGATATTCTAGAAAATTAGAAGATATAGATCTAGATTCCAAATGGTATCTCATTATTTACAAAATCTAGAGGCCCTTAATTAATCTATATCTCTTTTATTTTTTATTTTTAAAAATTTCTTAAATACGAGACAATTGGTTTGAGATTCATATAATTCCTTCCAATGTATAACTATGTTCTGAAGGACTAATTATAGTTATATGAAATTATACTTCCATATAAGCTTGTGAATATGGCTCAGAATCTATTGATGTTTTCAATTGATTCAATGGACTTTAGACTTCCTAGGCATGAATAATTATCTCTATTTGATAGTTGATTATTGAGATATAATATTTCTATCACTTGGGATAAGATATTTTATGATTTTGAAAATCATCCAGTTTGTAATAGTATTGGATACTCATTACTGACTTTTTTCGGACCTTTGATATCTTATACGTTGTCTTCTGAGAACTTTTTGATGGAAATTATGACAAAAAATTTAAAAGGGGGAGAAGAAATATATGAATAAATTTCGATGAATCAGCCAGTTGCATAGATTTTTTTGTGAAAAATTCAGAATGTGTGCAAAGGTTGAACTATCCAACTAAAATAGAGGAACACTCTAGTGATTGTTCTGAATAACCTGGAACTAGAGCAGTTTTGGGGGTAATGAACTGTGAGATATTCATGTATATGGATAGTGGTGGTAAAGATAAAATTAAGGTTCCGATGATCGGTTTCCCAAGTGCCATTTTGTTATGGATAGGATTAGGTGAAATAAAGTTTTAATTTTAATCTCATGTCAAAGATGTCTGTATAAGTCAGTCTAATCTTGGTTTGAATACTAAGATCTGATCTAGGTTGATTGGTTGAAGGAATTTTGTTAGTAACTATATGATGGTTGGAAAACTTGTGGAATTATTCACTTCAAAGATTTCCCAGATATGTTATTTACTCATGAGAAATAGAATTTTTTTGTATCTGAGTTGCAAGATTATCAATGACTTATGTGAGTAACATATGCGGATTTTGGATATATCTGCCAGAGTAACCTATTTTTATATATAGGAACATAGTTGGATATGTTGGTTACGTACATCCTAATCTTGTGGATCTACTATTTGTTTCCTATGTATTGAGTTTATATCGTATACTTAAAGTAGTCATAGACATATGAACAAGTAATCTTCAGAACAATTACTTGTACGTTAATGTCTCTTTCCGTGGAAAGGGTAATTCACTAATTATTGTTTATTTTGATCTATATTGCTTATAAGACACATGATTTCTGAGTCATCATGATTCATCTATAAAAGTTTTGTGCATTGAATATAGAAGATTCTTGATATAGAATATTTCTTGAATGAGAAATATATCCTAAGTTATTGATTGTATCCCAGTGAGCTCATATTGGATGACAGAGTTAACCAATATCAAGGATAACCACTAAATTAAGTTGGAATTCAGCAGAACTTTGTAAACTCTAGAAGTTGTTCAAGGTGTTCGTATACAGTTTATGTTGTTAAAGACTGGTGTCAAAATGGTCATTAATTACTTGGTTGATTGCAAAATTTGGAACTCATAATTTGGTTAAGAATCAGGTTGGAAGAATATTCTTGAAATCCAACAATTTTCCTTGGGGAATGATTCATATATTTCCTAAGTGGTATGTTGTACATATACTCCAGTATTTTTCAATGATTAAGTATGGGTTTGGAACTCTGTAAATTTTGATTGACGAGTCATAAGATTCTAAATGTTTATGATTGATGGATCATAAATTGATACTTAATTAGCATTAGAAGATTATAAGAAAATGTGATGATTCTTAAGATAATGAGTGATTCTTGATTAATTGACCTAATGTCTTAAGTATGTTATTCAACTGACCGACAACAAATTTGTTGTCAAATTCGGGACATACAATACATTTGGTATGAGCTTCGATAATCCATTCTGAAAATTTAGTCTTATAGTACCTTCGCCTTCAATTCTCTGTGAGATGTTGTCTCCAAGGTGAACAAGTTTCTTGGTGTTGTAGGCCGAATAATCGATGAGCCATTTCCGGAATCAAGGAACCATTTCTCCGATTCGACATGGTGATGGTTCACCATAAAGACTTCTTGCTCATCGACGTCTTCCTTGATCTTCTACTTTGTGTTGGTTGCATGGGCTTGCTAATCCGACTGCTTCTTCTTGTCATTGTTGAGCTTCAAGATTCGACGATCCTGGATTTCATGGTCCCTCCTCTTGTTGTACCTGTAGAAGAGTCTTTTCTTGTTTTGAGTAGTTGGCTGATTAATTTGAGTCTCCTGTGGCTACTTTTAATTACTATCATTCTATTGGACAACTTTCTTCTTCTATTGCTTCCTTGTATTCTTCTTGGTGAATAATGCTTGTGTCATTGATGGTGGACGAGCAGCATGATTAAGACGAGCAACATGTTATATTTGAGTGTGTAGTTATCATCATCACCCAGTTTTCATAAGAGGATGGCAAATTGGATACTAAGGTCATAATAGCATCAGAGTCTTCGACCATTGAACCTATCACCACCATCTGCTCCATTAGAGTATTGAATTGATTAATGTGATTTTGAACAAAATCACAATCTGACATTCTAAGTGAGAAGAACTTTCTCCTCAAATGTAGCTTCAAAGTGACATCCCTCACTTTGTATAGTGTACTCAATTTTTCCTAAGCTTCTTTTGAAGATTGGGCTTGTTTGATGTGGCCAATCTACGCGTCAGAGATGTTAAGGGTGATCAAGGCAAAAGCCTTGCCATCCTTGACCTTCCATTTGGAAATGGCTTGCTCATCGACACTGGGAATTAGTTCGGTTCCGGCGACAAATTCTCAAAGTTCTTTGGACATAATACAACCCTCATCTTGAATTTCCTTAAGTGGTAATTCAAACCGTCGAGTTCTACCATTAGAGAAGACTGTGGGTGTGAATCCATTTGGAATTTCAGGATGAGTGTATGCAGATAGTAGATTATATGACTGAAAACAATTATAGTCAATCTACACTATAGCAGAACAATCGTTCATATAATGTCAGTTCTAGTTCCACCTCCAAGAATCAGAGAGTAGATATTACTGCTCTGAAACCACCTCAGAGTTTGTTGACAGTGGAGAGCAGTCCAGTAGACGATGTGGTGCATTGTGTGCACCTGCGGGCCGCACATGAGATCCCATCTCCACCGTCTAGCCACCCGCCATGTTTTCCCTTTGACTCCAAAAGGGCTAGTACCAAGGGACAAGGATATTGTGTCTACAATGAGCTTATATGTGGGTGATGTTTTAGCCTCCATTTACTTATGGGACAAATGCACTCTTTTTGGCGCCTTTTACGGAGTAGCTTGCATCCTCCAACACCTCCACTCAAGTGAGCACCGGGCGAATGACAACCCCCACTTACTCGTTCAAGACCCCCGCTTGGCTCTGATACCATGTTGGGATTCGGTGCTATTCTCGTCGCGACAATGAGAAGCTAGCGGGGAATCCTCGGTGCATGCAACTACATCTATCAGATCAGACCGACTCCGGCAAATCGAAGCCTGCCCTACTTGATCACAATTTTGAAGTCGCTGGATCTATACAATTGATTCCATGGCCATGCACAATTTATCTGAGTTGTTTAAATTTAGCTTTGCGGAAGCGTTTTAGGTGAGGTGATTAGAACGACAGGTGAGGTGATTAGAACGACAAATCGACATAAGCTGTGAGTCATATGAAACATTTAATCTACAAATAAGTTTATCTAATGGCATGAATCTATTTGAACGTAAAGCCACACAAATGACTAGACCCACTCCCCAGCCAAAAAATGTGCAGCAGATCTACATGCACTCCCCAGCCACAAAAGCAAATCCTGCAGCTACGGTGAACGGAGGTGTTGCAGCTCTCTCAGAACAAACTACTAGTGCCTGTCACAATGGAGCCAAAACAGAAAAAACTGTAGCAGGTCTACACGGTGATTTTTTGTGCTTCATTCATGGGGTTAGCGAATAAAATCTGCCAGTTGCTCTTCAAGAAGAACTTGCTAGTTGTTGCTTGAGCTATTGCGTTTCAAAAACAGTTTGCCAGTTGTCATTTGAGTCCTAGATAGCCATCTGCCCGTTATATCTTTTGCTCAAGTTGCTTGCCAGTTGCAGAACAGCTTGCCAGTTGCCATTTGAGCCCCAGACAGATATCTATCGGTGATCTTTTGCTCAAGGACAGCCTGCCAGTTGCATCTTTTGCGGTGTTTTTCTTCAAAATTCCTACTCGCACAGCTGCTTTGTGGCATCTACAGAGGTTAAGCTCCATCCATATCCACTGTAGGACCTCTGACATGAGGATGGAACCAGCTATGTAAGCGCACAATATCTGCTGAAATGAGCCACATATCTTCGTACTTGAGGCTGAGTAGCGATGGAGTGACATTCATCTGCCCATTTTCTGCCCATCTACAACTGCATTCATCTGCTCGTTTTCTGCCCACCATCTGCAGCCGCCTTCATTTGCTCGTTTTCCACTGTATTGAGCTCATAGAGGGTTTCGTTTTTAGTGATGGAGGTCCGTTGCTGGAGATGAGGGAGTTCCAGCGCCAATTTTGACCTGCAGCTGCGCATTCATCTCATTCATCTGCTCAATGCTTTCTGGCTGCCCGTTCCTATTGCCTCCCTGCGCTGACCTAGTTCTTGAGGCCCACTCAACATTTTTGTGGATCTTAAGACTTTTTACTTATTTACAAAATTTCGCACCTGGATATTAGCCATGCAGGTCGTAAGATCCATCTTTTTCAGGTGCAGAAACTTTGAGGGCTGTATGGACCGAATTTCAGCCAATCACCATTTTACAGGTTTTTGGTATCTTTTTTAACTATTACAGAATTCATCCACCTGAGGAACTGATAGATCTTCCCTTTCATGAATTCTCCAGCATTGTGCACAAAGTTTGTTTGGCCAAATCTGATTGGTTATGAGAAAATTTTAGTTTTTGAGGATGTTTTCACCGGAAGGAAATTTGCCCACCCTCCTAACCGATAGATCTGGAGTTGCACAAACTCGTGGGACCATGCTCAAATTTACTTTAGTATCGATTTCTACGCCATAATGAAAAATCTAAAATTTCCATTATTTCATGAAATATCAGAATTTGCCCACTTCATCAGTGATTGGTCTTTGCGGTTGCATTGCACACTTTAGCTGTCCGTGCGAGTCACTTTTGAGGTGTTGTGCAAGTCACTCATCGTGGGCGAGTAAGGTTGTTCCCGTGTGCGAGTCATTTTCACCCTGTCTACGAGTCATTTTACACCCCGTGTGCGAGTACTTCCTGTGCGAGTCATTCCCACGGGTTCTAGATCCACGGGTACAGGTTTGTGCAAGTCATATTCCGGTGCGAGTCATTTTGAGATGTTCTTCACTTCTTTTGACCGGTGCGAGTCATTATGAGATGTTTTTCACCTCCTTCTGACCTGTACGAGCTTCTTATGCAAGTCATTTAACTTGTGTGGGTACTGAACATCTTATACGAGTCATTTTTGCTTGTGCGGGTACCGACCTTCTTATGCGAATCATTTTTCGCAATATACGTCTAGATAATAACCCGTATGTTTTATCTGAGTGAAAGTAATCTAAGACATAATTGTCTTATTGCATGCTACATAAATGTTATACGTTATGACTTGTTTTTCTTTTGTAATAGTGTAACTATGGCCTTGTGCCAAGTTCGATACTGGATTGTAAGAGTTTGGTTTAAGAGTGCCATGCAATTTTTTCTATAGCGTTATCAGCTACAATTTTTCATTTTTTTCTCTTATTTCAAGTTTCGTTGTTGCCTATTTGCTTGTTCTATTGTCGTATGGTTTAGTGTGTTTTCTTTTACAGCTGCACCATAGATTTCATCAGCAATTTTATTCTACTTCTACAGTTGCAGTATGACACAAATTGTCATTGCGATATATCTCTACATCTTTACCAATGATTTCAACAACTTTCAATAGGAACAAAAAGAGCAGTCAAGGGACTTCAACAACAAATGCTCAGTTTGGCAACAAAAGGAGCATCTTATCATACTGCAATCGTGATCCAGCAAAAGATCCATCTTTCCAACAAGATGGAATATCCACAACACCACCACCACCGTCATTCGCAATAAGTAGTTGGCTTTACATAAGCGATACAATATCCACGTTTTTCCAATTGCCTCACCATGGCCATCAAATCATCAATAAAGTGGCAGCTTGTACCAGTGAAGGGCTCTCAAGTCACATCAAACGCAAAATCTATGTGCAAAATGACGCAGACGACAAGTGTTCCTACGAATGCCAACAACGATGCCTCATTGGAAAAATGTACATTGAGAAGTGGTAATCGTGTCTCAAGCCATACTACCACTATTGTACATCATCCATTTGATCATTTGCAGAGGTCGCAATAAGCACAAGTCATCACTGAGTGAAATCCCATAGGCCTATGTAAACTGAAGAACTCTCAAGTCAATCAGAGATTGAAGTTATGAGTGCACAATCTCAATGACAAAGCTATTTTCAAAGGCGAGCAATGATGATTCCGTGGAGAATTGTACAAAAAGCATTGGTTATATTATGGAGAGATATGGAAAACCACACAAGACTTATCTCATTCCTTTTTTCCATCCATCCATTCCCTCATATTCCACCATATGATAAATCTTGAAACTTCATCTCACTTCTCCCATCCTTGTTTCAAGCCCTCATTTCCACCCGATGGATCGATCTGAACTTGCCCTGGGTTATGAATTGAAATACGTTGTAAAGCAAACAATTGTACGACATCTATAGTAGACCACTGATGTTGTTTAAAAGCTCCAAGGGAATAAAGCAAGAATGATAGAGGCTCTCACCAATAAAATGCCAGCCGTGTCATCGCAAAGAGATCAGCTTCTTGATAACTCAAAGGCACATGACTATGTGTATGAAAAAAAAAATGTCATACAAGTCTCTAGATACAATTGCTACAATTCAAAGAGCTCTCAAACTATGCAAAGAGCTCAAAGAAGTTGCAGTGGCACAACAACGTCAAAAGAGGAGATCTATGTCAACAAAGTATTTTCAGAGACAATAGTTTATCAACTATAGTACCTTTGTGTTCGTGAAGCAGACAAATCTATGCCATCCACAACATACCATTGATATAGTTTGGCGCTTGAAGCAACGAACTCAAGGATGTTAGAGGTTTCCAACAATGATTATGAGCCATGTCTTAAGTCCAAAAAAATAAAATCGACAAGCTAACAGCTTGTTGATCATTCAAATGAAAAAAGAAAAAGAAAAAAGAGGCCACACGCCTCTATACATTCGTGACCACTTGAAGGGCTCTTGAACTCCGTGATGAATTCAAACAACTACAAGAAATGTCAAATCGAAAATCTCTGCTGACCAAAGTGCTTTCAAAAGATAGTAATGAGCAAAGAAATTTGTATCCATCCTGCCCCATCGATCATTCCACCTTCACCACTTCCGAGATTACAACACCCCCTATCACACCCACTCCATCTTCATCTCACTGCCGTTCAGCAACCCCTTGTGTGGCATTCACATCATGTCTCAAGAAATACTAAGCTTGTGTACATCATCCGTTGAATCATTTGCGTGAGCAATTGGAAGCCAGTCATCAACGAGCCAACTCCACCCTACTGACACTCATACTTCTTCAAAGATTCATCTCCTACGGAGCAGCACTTTACAAAAACTTCCACATCTACAAACTGCATCAATTTTTTACTCCTCCAGCATCATAAGGAGTGGGGTTTTAGCATTGCTAAGCTAAACAAGTGTTGATTCTTCTCCATGAAGACCTAGGCTCGAGTCCATTTGCACTCCAAACTTGATAGACTTCATGTGGTTGAATTACGTTGCACATGGATGGTGGGAGTAATTCATTGCCAGAATAACTTGAGCAAATGCTTCAGCTATCTTTCAACATGTCTTCCATTAAGTGGCTTGTTGGTGAAAATTTGATATCTATTGGAGGTCCAACTTCCTACCCTCTACTTGAGTTCAAAAGTTCAACTTTAATCAATCTAACAAATGATGACATACAAAGAAGAGAAAAATAAAATGTGTTATTAACCTTTAAAAGTCTTCCAAGTCCATTCCTTTCAGTCTTTCTACCATAAAAAACTAGAAGCTCCAGATTAAATTCTATGAAATAACTACTTTAGCCACAAGCTGACTAATGCATTTTTGGAGATATAGCTTAAACAAAATAGGCAAACTGGTTCCTCCACTTTGATATTCAACTTGCAAGCATGAATACATTGTAATATCATACAAGAATAAGCATGACAACATATTGCACAAAAACATTTGAGTATCAATGTGTGTGTGTGTGTGTGTGTGTGTGTGTGTGTGTGTGTGAGAGAGAGAGAGAGAGAGAGAGAGAGAGAGTAACAAGATTTCACATAGTCCCTCTACCAAACCCTTTGAACCCTTCAATTTATAGCATAACAAGTAAAAATACAGTTGTATAAAGTTTAACAGTATAGAGTACCATAAAGCGAAGCAAGTTTTAAGACACCCAGCTGTTACCTGCCACCATCCCACACAACAAAACCGCACAAGTTAGTCGCGTGAGGAAGACGGGTGTCATAGCTGAGCATCAGTTGTTATCCATGTCCGAAACAAGATTCACTATTTTATCAGCTAGGTTGCATTAAAAACAAGTACGTCCAATCTTTCCAATCATTCATTTCTTAACTTAGCAATACGTCCTGCCCTTTTAACGTAGTCGTATTAGGGTAGAGGCCATACTGATCAGTATAGGAACAAAAAGAACGTATTAGTTTCACATATACATTCTACATGTAAGCAGCTATCTTTCATTACACAGATGGACAGAGATTGGGGCGATGGTCACAGCGCTAGGTACTAGAGCACCACCGTGCTATACTAGCCCCCACAAGCCTCCCATATCAGTTTACCGGGAGTCCAAGCGCTGAACAACTTGGGAAAATCCATGCCATTCAAGTGTACCATGGTCGAGCTCTATATAATTATTTGACTTTACTTATATTAACCAGACACTGGACGCAGAAAACAACAAAAAAAAAATTTTTAACTCACGCTCATGTTACCTACCGCACATGTAGGATCAGCCTATACTGGATTTATTACTTAAAAAAACATTACACGCAAGGTTTGCAAATCATCATAACTACGTGAGTAAAATCATGGTACCAAGTTAGGTCACCCACCATATTGGTGATATATAGTAAAGCGTCATACATTAGAGGAGTTCTAAATCCAAAAAAGACCCTTTGTAAAGATTCTTTTTATATTTTTTTATTACACATGGACCAATCAAAATGCTCAAATTTGAAATCTACGTAACGTAACTTTTTGAGTCCACAATTTTGATTCCACACTAAAAATGGCATAACTTTTTAGTGGTAAGTCCAAATTTAGTGGAGTTTGGTGCATTGGAAAGCACTTGACAAGAGCTTTCCAATGATATGTTAGATGACATACTTTTGAGCTACGATTAAAAAGTTATGGCAAGTCAAATGTATTAGTGTTATAATATTTTAATAATATAAACTACATCTTGCACAAATGCTTAAAGGGTCTTTTTGGAGCTCAAAACTCCTCTAATGCCTGAATGAGAGTTGAAGTCATCTCTTGTGAACTATCCATCTTCAGCTGCTTAAACGAATCACCCACATGCTAAGGCATTCACACCGAAGGTATTGGATTAAGTATAGAGTATTCTTGAAGCTTGACAGAGTCATTATCAATAGCTAGCTACTTACTTATTCATAGATTAATCGTATGGCTTTTCATTCTTCGAGAGCATTTTCCACCATATACAGATTATTAGCAATGGCAATCACTATTACTCAAGAGCATATTAGCATATCCAGCCACTTTTTTACTACTTCATTTTTCGTAATCACAGCCATCATAATACTAGTTTATTAGAGACAGATCCCATCATCCTCTTTATCAAACCAAAAGAGCAATCGTATGTAGCAATACTACGTACAAATTACAGCCAATCGAGTATAGTAAGAGCATTCTTATCAACTATATTCATGCTACAGATCTGGTAAATCCAGAAACCAACTGGAAAAACAACGATCCATCGCATTTTTGAACGCATTACGTATTGAAAAATGCAAGCAACATTGCTCATACAAAGAGCATATGGTAGATCACTGTAGTTCAAGCGTTAATACTCAAAAAACTGGCATTGGCCAGCGGCCAGATCCGCATCAGAGAGGGCGCTGACCAGCGATTAAACACTTTCCAGAAAAATTGATAATGATATTCAACCATTGGTTTGCTGTCCAACGCTTTTCATAAGCCAAAAAAGGTTGAAAAAATACCTGAAAAATTGCCCACGTTTGCCCATTGGGACAGCAATTGCTTGTAGTATTATTCAATCCCAATATGCCAGTCAAACCTTGCTACTACACAATGGTAATCACAACACCCTGTGAGCATTCATCCTTAGCATGCATGCTTCCTTATCAGCGAGCTACCATTCAAAACACTCTCACCTTTCTTTGCAATACGATTGTTCTTCCAATAGCATCCACGAACGTTCTCTTCAATCACAATCACCGTACGGTAGAGCACTAGGAAAGCAAGAATGAGGGAGAGAGAGAGAGCAAGACAACATGAGGGAAAGTGAATAGGGTTGTGTGAATTCCCTCTTTATAGAACTAGAGGACACTTAGGTGTACTAAGTGCAAATTGCTGCTCACCGTTAGATTGACTGTCCATAATGTGCATTGATCCTGGCCATTGAAAGATTCACAACTTTTTCACCATTTAAAAAAAGAAAACTTTTTCTATTAAGGGGGGTCTTTTATCATAGTAGGCATTTTTTTGCCACCACTAGCCAATAAGGTTAGTATGCGACATTTACATTCCACAGAGGTTTGCGAAGTGAATAAAGCGATATATGTACGTAACAGAGCCCATGTTGGTGTAATCAAGAGCCCGAAGAATAGGTGCGTTCATGAGGGCTTACTTCAACTGATTGAATATGATATCCGTCCATTTGGGAACAACAACCACCTTATAGATTAATCGTGCTTTATTAGCAAAATCGAAAATAAAGCAACGATAATAGTTGGCGTGGCCTAGGAATGAATATACTTCTCTAAAAGTGCGTGGTTTTGGTAGAATTTGGATGATCAAGATGTTTTCAGGGTCAATACCATTTTTGGAAATGATATGTCCTAAAACAATATCGTGTTTTACACAATCAATCGTAGCCAAACTGTGACTCCAGTTTATGATATCGGTAGATTTAACATAATGATCTTTCTCTTGGGTGGACTGAAATGGCTCAGACACAGAATTTGTAGTGGATGAATCATCATCATGGTATCGTGCTAGTTTGAGTTTTCTAGATGAATCAATTGTAACGGACATCTCCCTATTACCAAAAGTTACTCGCCCTTTGCTCCAGTCATAAATGACCTTTGCATTGGTGAGCCAAGGTCGACCAAGCAGCAACTCATAAGAATAGGCGTTATTAGGAATATCAAGTACAACTAGGTCTATGGAGAATTTGAGGCCTCCCAACTTAATCAAAATTTGTGGAAGGAACCCTGTAGGGCGGACCACACTTTGATCGGCCATCCTGAGCTGACAAGTGGATTTGGTGAGTTTGTCTTTCAAGTTCCATTCCAACATGAGAGATGTGGAGATGATATTGACACCTGAGCCACCATCTAACACAACTAATACCTCTCGAGATTGGCGATGAGTAGCTGGAATCTTGATATTGCCCCTCTCACTGAGTGGATTAGTTAGGTGTAATGGCATTTTAGACAACTCGTCAGGGGTAGGGATTTCAGTGGATTGGAGGTGTTGTTTCCATTTATCCACATGCTTCCATAAAACATGAAAAGGAAGTTTGACATTCGCTTGTAATAAATCTCCCCAGACTTCAGTGCTTTCAAATGTTTTATTCTCGAAAGGCATGTTTGGTACTTTATGGGAGCTAGAAGAGTTTTGGTCTGCATTTTGAATTTGTTGATGATATTTGTGATGTAGCCTAATTTCTTCTGTTGGTTGAGGATACACAATGGGCGTGGATAATTCGCTTGGAGGTACGGTGTGTTGTTGGATTTTGTTCGGTGCAATGGTATTGGCTTGGCATTGTGTGCTCGAGTCAAGACCCATGTTGGCAGAGTTTCAACTTTTACGGAATAGAAAGGAGTAGCTGGTTTAGATCGTGAAGGGCAAATCTATTTACCTAGATCCCTTATTCCAAATCCTAAACCCTAAGCCCTAGACTCCTTACCCCTCACCATAAACCCTTTTTCTTAGATGCCTTACCCTAAACACTAAAACTAAAACACAAACCTCTTTCCTTATATACCTTACCTTAAATCCTGTAAATTCAATGCCAAAGTTCTCACAAGCTGGTGGAAAATGAAGTTTGTGTGGGTAGCGAATACTAGGATGTTTACCTGCACAATTTAGGCATCCGCATATTGCGAGAAATTGTTGCATTGCAAACACAGCTTGGTTTGGATCATAGATTGGGGCATTTGGGTCAATCACTTGAGCATTAGGATCATATGGATAATATACTATTGTCTCAAAGGAGTATCCTGGTGGAGTAGTGTCGTCCACAAAATAAGTTGCTGGATTCATGGAAGTTGGATAAATAAAATGCACAACTAGTTGTGGAACGGGTTTATTCACAACAAACTGTTGGCGTGGTTGAGATTGATTTGGTGTAGTTGGTCGTGGTTGATAAACTCCTGATCGTGGCATGGGTTGTTGTGGATTGAAAGGGCGGTTTTATCAATACATGGGTCTGGGTCCTACTGGGAAATGGGTTTTCAGTTGGGGACACTCATTAGCAATGTGATTCTGCGAACAGATAGGACACTTGACATTTTTTCTTGTCGGAAAATATTTGTCAGCAATATTTTTCATAGTGTTCTGGAAATCAGCAATTAGTTTTTCAATGTGGGTTTGTTGAGCCTTCTGCCAAGTCTCCATCTGATGTAGGATTTTTGAAGATTGGGCTGTATTATCAGGATTTCGGTTATTAAGACATTTAGGATTCTTGGATTTCTTTTTGTAGTTATCAAAGTCCTCATCGGACCCCTCGTCTTCTTCACAAATGGCATCGGTCATTACATCCTTAAGTTGATCATAAAGATCAACTGGTTTAAGCTCTCGGTGGATACGTTTATGGAGTCCAACCAAGAACAATTTTTTCATCGACACATTCTACTTTGAGACGTTTGACAAGTTCAATGTAGCTCCTGCTGGACTCTTCACGTCGCATCGTGATGTGCATGATTTGGATGAATGGGCTTTGGGTCAGTTTGGATGGTTTAAAATGCTTGATAACTTGCATCCTTGAGGGTATTCCAAGAAATGAGATCAGGAGGTTCCAGGTTGAGATGCCACTCTTTGGCGGTTCCATAGAGGACCATAGGAAATAATCTCAGCTTTTCAGTTTCAGAAGCATCTCCATAGAAACAACATGCATTATCATAGTCTTGGAGAAATCCAACTGGGTCATATTCTCCATTTTACTTTGGTGCAACAATGCGAGGAATTCTTCTTTCTAGGCGTGGAGGATCAGGATTGGAAGAGTCGGGAAAACATGCAAACACGCACATGAGCACATAGCAACAACAAAAAGAAAAAAAGTAAGCTATGTAAGAAAACTTAAAAAGTGGGAAAGGACACGGCTGTGGAAGCGCTAAGGCCCTCTCTTGGCTTTTGCTCCTCCCATCAAGTAAGAGTCCGTGAAACTTCTCCAATGGCGCCAATGTTGGATGTAAGAACTAATGATGCGGTGGCTATGCTAGATCTATCCATGGTTGTATATAGTGATAGAACGATTCGTCCACTTCCTAAGATCTACATCAAACAAAAGAAAAGAGCATAAACAAAAGGAAGAACACCAAGGCTTCACAACTGGTGCTTGGAAACTAGGAACAATCTAGATTTGTTAAGGCTTCCCAGCTAACAAGCTTTTGAACTAAACTAGAGTTGCTAAGGCTTACCCAACTAGCAACCTGTTAATCTACACCTAACTAACACCCAAAGGGAAATGAGAATAATAACAAGAATTGCAGCTAACTAAGCATACATCATAAGAACATGACACAAATAAATTCCTATGAAAAGGAGGCAAGAGGAGGCTTGAGCACCTTCCCTCAAGCTATTCACCTTCCAAAGGAAACACAAGAAAATAGAAAGATCAATCACAAAATTGCAATTTAGCATAATCTCATGTAAAATCTTATATACTACCTTATTTTCCTAGTGTCCCCTTTTCTAGTTGTGATGCTACTAGGCTTGAAAATTTGGTTTGCGTGATGAATCCAAGATAGTATTTTCTGCAATGATGGATGTCACATCTCTCTCTCTCTCTCTCTCTCTCTCTCTCTCTCTCTCTCTCTCTCTCTCTCTCTCTCTCTCTCTCTGACACACATACACACACACACACACATTGATACTCAAATGTTTTTGTGCAATATGTTTTCATGCTTATTCTTGTATGCTAATACGATATATTGATGCTTGCAAGTTGAATATCAAAGTGGAGAAACCAGTTTGCCTATTTTGTCTAAGCTATATCTCCAAAAATGCATGTATCGGCTTGTGGCTAAAGTAGTTATTTCATAGAATTTAATCTGGAGCTTCTAGTTTTTTATGGTAGAAAGACTGAAAGGAGTGGACTCGGAAGACTTTTAAAGGTTAATAAGACATTTCATTTTTCTCTTCTTTGTATGTCCTCATATGTTAGATTGATTGAAGTTGAACTTTTGAACTCAAGTAGAGGGTAGGAAGTTGGACCTCCAATAGATATCAAATTTTCACCAACAAGCCACTTAATGGAAGACATGTTAAAAGATAGCTGAAGCATTTGCTCAAGTTATTTTGGCAATGAATTACTCACACCATCCATGTGCAACCTAATTCAACCACTTGAAGTCTATTAAGTTTGGAGTGCAAATGGACTCGAGCCTAGGTCTTCATGGAAAAGAATCAACTCTTGTTTAGCTTAGCTATTCTGGGGGAAGTGTTCAAGAGTTAGTATCTCTTGTATGAGATAAGTGTTTTGTTGATATGAGCTTGTGTTAGCTCTTCATACTACACAACAATTAACTCCTAAGTGCCAAGTTCTTGATACGCACATTGTGAGTCAAGAGAATATTGTAACATGTCCATATCTAGGTGACACACCCTCTCCCTCCACCAATCAAAATATCCAATGCCAAATCTTTCCTCAGTACATTGGTGAAGGGTGTAGGCTGTGTTCACAAGAATGAATTATACATAGAGATGACCTCTCAATCCTTGCTTTGCAAATCTAGCCGAAATGAGCTTGATGAGAAGGTTTGACTTGGTTGTGTGTAAGTGGCCTTAAGGCTAAGGTTAAAGTCACTTCTTATGTATTACGGGATTTCCATCCATTCCTAACATCGCAATGGGGTGCTTGGCCTCATTCAAGGGTGGAGGGATCTTTAAAAGATGCAATGCTTGCATCTTTTACAACTTCCATCACCCTTGGATGAGGGCATGATGCAACTGCCATGTTAAGGTGATTTGTGTTAATGAGGGCATGATGCAACTGCCATGTTAAGGTGTAGTTGGGAGATCGAAAAATATGGCTTGTGTCGGTATGCCATTTGGAGCCCACCCATGAAAAGTGGTTGTTTGCTAACGGTCGAATAGATATAGAATGTCAAGATTCCAAGTAATGAGAGGACATGAATGCTCTTGAACTTGGGTCAACGCCCCCATAGACCTAATCTTACGCCACAAGGCAATTCCAAGTGCTCAAGGGTGGACACAGGAGAGAATGATCCTCCCTTCTAAGAATATTATCCTTGACCCCTAGCTAGCTCCAGCCTCATTTCATGCTCCACTCTTGAAGCGGTCACTAGTTGACCTAGTGATACCACCCTTCTCTCATTTTTGGTTGAGTATTTGTCTCTCATGTTAACCCAATGAAAGCGTGTCTATGTAACCCAAATCACGCGTATATCATCCAAAGGGCATTGACTATTCCATCTGGGTTCCGTGTATTAGAGGAATTAGCATCAATCGTTAAATTAGAAGGCAGACCAATTCTTCCTCTGCCTACTAATCTAGACCCACCAGAGCAAAAATTTCCATGAAACACGAGCTTGGAAGTGAGATGGCAGATTCTACAATCTAAAAGTAGAAAAACAAAAAGCTAAAAAAACCCCCAAGTGGGTGGTGGGCTCTGGGAAGTGGACAACGTGCCCGAAGAGTCATTGGAAGATGATTGCTATACTTTACACTTTTAGCTCATTCGGTAGAAGATTGCCCAAAGTTTCTCACACTTTTAAATACTTTATTGGCTACAATTTACAATGGAGTAGAAGATTGTCAAAGTTTCTTTCACTTTTAGCTCCTTTGGTAGCTACGGATCAGGAAAGCTAGATGCTAGATAGTACCATGAGTAGTAAATATATGAATTTGCCATGAATTGAAGAAGCAGGTGAGGTAAATTTGTCTGAAAATTGAAAAGTCTGGTGGTATGGTAGATCTTTATGAGAAAATTTGAAATCGCTATGTGTGAGACAACTGTCTGTAGAGTCTGGTGTTGAAGCAACTGTCTGTAGAGTCTGGTGTTATGGTAAATTTTATTATGAGAAAGCTTTAAGTTGCTGTATGTAGCAATTGGGCAGTAGGCATCCTAGCGGTGGGTGTCAAATTTTACCGGTAGATTCTTCGTCCTCGACTCGGGGATAAAGGAGAGGCTAGTTGTTGAAGTCATGCGTTGTCAGTTTCGGTTACAAACACGCAAGGTTGGAAAAAAGTATGTCACGAGTGCCTATCGGTCACCACGAGCTTACCTCTCACAAGAAGTTTTTCCGTGTGATAGTGTGTGACCGAGTTCTCTTAGGCCGTTAATCTATTTTGTCTCTTTAGCATAAGACAAAGTTTTAACCCGGTTCAACATCAGGTTCGATCGCTCATTAAAGAACTCAAAGTTTTCCGACTGTTTGGAGTGCTAGGTCAATCTATGCAGCAGCTCCTGAACACAAACCCATTGGAATCTGCTGCATCATGTATGAGAAAAGTCATGCTAATTCCGGATATCTACATCCTTGACCAATTTGTAAGAACTGGTCCCAGGCTTTCCCAAGCAGCTATACAATCCTGGGCTGTTATTGAGCTGGCCAACGGCAGGAGCACATCCACAGTAACGTGATGGCGTAGCACATAGGAAGGCTAGCAGGCTGGTTGATGTCGATATGAGTCTAGAATTGTCTTATCCGAGTGCTCGATTAGCCACAGACACTGTCTAGCTGTTCATCTACGCGTTCTATATTGTCCGAATTTCGAATTGCGCGTATCCAATTAGTCTATCACATAGCTTTTCAGTTGGCAGACTTTCTCTTTCTCGGCCTATTTATTCAGCAAAAAGCTTTCATTGCTTAGAGCCGCATTTGAGTGTAGTGATGTAAGCATCTTTTCCCTTTGGACCACCTTAAAGAAATTTGCGCACAGCGCTCCTCTGGCAAAAAACCTACTTATACTTCCTTTTTTTCCACGTTTCAAATCTATCCTCGTCAGGATCACGTTCGTATAGCTTGTCTCAGACTGCGTGCTTTCTTGTGCTATCAGGAATAAATATACCTGTAAGGCTGTACAACTCAATCCTCTAGAAGTTTATATTTCAGAGTTGGGAGAGACAGGCTGGGAGAGATAGACCAGCAGCACAACAGCGTCCAGATCACAGATACAACAGAAAGGAACTAATTCAGAATCGCCTCCCAAAATGAATGAGGTGAATTTTCTACTGATTGCCATCTCTGTTGGCGTGGTACTTCTCGGAGTAGCACCTCGCTCTAGTGTAGCCCAAGGCTCATGGGAGATTCTTGTGGAAAATGCTGGAATCGCCTCCATGCACAGCGCAGTCACGCACTTCGGGACTGTGGTTTTCCTGGACAGAACAGATATTGGAGCTTCTCAGATTGCTCTTCCCAATGGACAGTGCCGCAATGATCCAAATGATCTTACGCTCAAGCATGACTGCACTGCCCACTCGGT
The DNA here is from genome assembly GCA_029204225.1 of Diphasiastrum complanatum. Classification (NCBI taxonomy): domain Eukaryota; kingdom Viridiplantae; phylum Streptophyta; class Lycopodiopsida; order Lycopodiales; family Lycopodiaceae; genus Diphasiastrum; species Diphasiastrum complanatum. Next base: position 14,505,730 of record CM055110.1, read on the forward strand.
CCTCTTCACACCCGGCAGCAATAAAATACGTCCTCTCACCATCCTTACAGACACATGGTGCTCGTCTGGTCAATTCTTTGCCGATGGAACTCTTGTCCAAACAGGAGGAGACTTCGATGGTAACAAAGTTGTGAGGTACTTCGCGCCATGTCCACCTGGGGGGACCTGCGACTGGGTGGAGGCAACAGATCAACACCTGCAGCAGGGAAGATGGTATGCAACAAACCAGCTGCTCCCTGATGGAAGACAGATTAGTATAGGAGGACGGGACTCCACCGCAGCTGAATTCATTCCTGCTAATGGTCAGGCACCAATCAATCTACCATTTCTGCAGCAAACTAGAGATAATCAGATGGATAATTACTATCCTTTCGTGCATCTTCTTCCTAATGGCAACTTATTCATTTTTGCAAATACGGATTCGATCCAGTACAACTACAAAACGAACACTGTGGTGCAGAAGTATCCGACTCTTCCAGGAGGGCCTCGGAACTACCCATCCGCAGGATCATCCGTTATGCTGCCTTTACTTGGCTTCCAAGGATTCGGAGTCGCCCAAGTCTTAGTCTGTGGTGGATCACAGTATGGTGCATTCTTGAACCCGTCATCGTTCCCGCCTGCTACACAGACATGTGGAAGGATACAGGTGACTGATCCTAATCCAGGTTGGAACATCGAGAATATGCCCGGCAGGAGAAATATGGGTGATATGGTTCTTCTTCCAACACGTGATGTGCTGATCATCAACGGGGCATCAGATGGATGTCAGGGATGGGGCAATGCAAAGACTCCTGTTCTAGCACCGTTTCTGTACAAGCCATCTATTAAAGGAGGCAATCGATTCTCAACCTTGACAGCAACAACAATTGCAAGAGTATACCACTCCACTGCAAATCTGCTACCTGATACTCGCATACTAATTGCTGGCAGCAACTCTCACCAATTCTACACCTTCACAGGAGCCTTCCCAACGGAGCTACGCGTTGAAGCCTTCTCACCAGACTATCTAAGCTTCGCAAATCAAAAGTACAAACCCACCATCGCGAATGCTCCAGCAGCCATTGCCTACAATTCTGCATTTACCATCTCCGTGACAGTGCCAACTGCACCTCGAGGAACAATGGAGCTGAATCTAGCCAGTGCACCATATGTGACTCATTCATTTGCTCAAGGCCAGCGGTTGCTCAATCTAGTAGTCACAAACCAGGTCATTGTGAGAGGAGGAGGTGTGCAAATCACCGCTACTGCTCCAACCAATGCAGTGATCGCCCCCTCTGCATACTACATGCTGTTTGTGGTGAACAGAGGTATTCCTAGCGTTGCAGCTTGGGTTCATGTTGGCTGATCACGCTGCAGAAAAGAAACAGCTTTCTTTATAGCAGGAACTAAGAAGCTTAGCAAAGCCAAAAACCTCAGTGCAGGTCATAATCTACCTGACTATCTCCCTATATAATCATCACTCAAAAGAGAATGAATCTCCCGCTTTTCCATAAGTGGGATTAATATTCTCACACTAAACTCATCATGTAAATGATGACGGTGAGTTAATGTAAGACTCTCTCTTCCTCTCTCTCAACAAATTAGCAGGAGAGACATTTGATTGGATTGAAAAGAGGGCTTCAAAAGGCTACACCATAAGTCCTCCACTAGAATCCTTGGGCAAGGCAGAAATTGTGAAGCATAAATTGAGGTTTGGGTAATCCTTACATCATAAAGCATTGTTAAACCAAGAAGCATAATTATAACCAAGAAGCATAAAGCATTGTTAAGAAAAACTAATTTGGAGATTTCGAGGCACAATAATCTCCAAAGTTGCTAATAATCCATAGTGAAATTTTTGTGTAAATTGCTACAATATTGTCCTTTCTGTATTCATGCACTTTCCAAATCATGACCAATCTTTTCTTTTAGGCATCCTTTGAAATAACTTAAGAAAGTATGCATTATTCTAATCTTAAGGGATGTTACAATAGAATCCACTTCGCCCACACAATGGAAAAAGCTTTTCCATGTGAAATCTCCTAAGTTTTAGAAAGATAATACATTTAAGATTGGAGAATGATCTTTTTTTAGATTCTTTCAATTGGTAAAACAATGGAGAGGCCATCATGTTGATACATGATTGAACAACCATTGAACATATGAACAAGCCTTATGAAAGTGGTGATATACTTGAATCAATATTGTGTTGGGTATGTCATTGTTTTACTCATAATATGGATTATCGATCTCTCAACCTTTTTAGAAATGGAACTCCCAAACATTGGGCTAAATATGCCAAATTAGCTAAGCGGACCATAAACTGGTGATGTGACACTTTGTTTGCACAATTTGAACCTCCTCTCAAACGTACAATAAAAGGACATGACAACAATGCTATTCAAATTTGAAACAGATAAGAAAAATGGGTCCCCTTCTATTGGGATGTGAGAGGAAGGGTACACTAGTGGCCTTAGGGCAAGTTAAGATGCATGGGATATTTGCCTCACTGAAGGCATTCTAGTGGCATTTCAATGCAACTAAGGTAAGGCACACTCCATTTGAAAGGTTGGGGGGCTCGGGAAGGGGGGCGGGGGCTCTACACTTACCATTCTTCCTTTTGTGAGACCACCTAATTACGATCGTATTTGCAAAACTATGTAGAGGCTCACTTTCTTTTATAAATATTCGATAGAAGTTTGTTCTCCTATCAAAATTGTCTTTGATTAGATATTTTTCTAATTTATAAAATGTGAAAAAATCAAAGGGGCCTTTCAATAGTGTAATTATGTAAACACTACCCATCATTTGACCTCTAATCGAGCATCATTCAATACATAGGCATCCCAATCAACAACCAACCATGAAGCACAATACATGTAATTCACCGTTTAGCCTGCATAAAAGTCTATATTACCAACATTATTTAAGATCATTCCCCTATGCAATTAACCTTTTCATTTTGAACTTGCACAAGCCCATGATCAAAATGAAAATGGATGATAAAAGTCCTCAATTTCCACGTTTTTCCAATTGCCTCACCATGGCCATCAAATCATCAATAAAGTGGCAGCTTGTACCAGTGAAGGGCTCTCAAGTCACATCAAAGGCAAAATTTATGTGCAAACCGACACAGACAACAAGTGTTCCTACCAATGCCAACAACGATGCTTCATTGGAAAAATGTACATTGAGCAGTGGTAATCGTATCTTAGGACCATACTACTGTTGTTGTACGTCATCCATTCGATCATCTACGGAGGCCACAATAAGCACAAGTCATCGCTGAGTGAAATCCCATAGGCCTACGTAAACTGAAGGACTCTAAAGTCAATCAGAGATTGAAGTTATGAGTGCACAATCTCAATGACAAAGCTATTTTCAAAGGTGAGCAATGATGATTCTGTGGAGAATTGTACAAAAAGCATTGGTTATATTATGGAGAGATATGGAAAACCACACAAGACTTATCTCATTCCTGTTTTCCATCCATCCATTCCCTCATATTCCACCATATGGTAAATCTTGAAACTTCATCTCACTTCTCCCATCCTTGTTTCAAGATCTCATTTCCACCCGATGGATCGATCTGAACTTGCTCTGCGTTATGAATTGAAATACTTTGTAAAGCAAACAACTCTACGACATCTGCAGCAGACCACTGATGTTGTTTAAAAGCTCCAAGAGAATAAAGCAAGAATGATAGAGGCTCTCACAAATAAAATGCCAGTCGTGTCGCCGCAAAAGAGATTAGCTTCTTCATAACTCAAAAGCACATGAGTATGTGTATGAAAAAAAAAAAGAAATGTCATACAAGTCTCTTGATACAATTGCTACAATTCAAAGAACTCTCAAACTGTGCAAAGAGCTCAAAGAAGTTGTAGTGGCACAACAACGCCAAAAGAGGAGATCTCTATCAACAAAGTATTTTCGGAGACAATAGTTTATCAACTACAGTACCTTTGTATTCGTGAAACAAACAAATCTACGCCATCCACAACATACCATTAATATAGTTTGGCGCTTGAGGCAACGAACTCAAGGATGTTAGAGGTTTCCAACAATGATTATGAGCAATGTCTTATGTCCAAAAAAAAAAAAATCGACAAGTTAACAGCTTGTTGATCATTCAAATGAAAAAAAAAAAAAAAAAGAGGCCACACATGCCTCTATACATTCGTGACCGCTTGAAGGGCTCTCAAACTCCCTGACAAATTCAAACAGCTGCAAGAAATGTCAAATCGAAAATCTCTGCTAACCAAAGTGCTTTCAAAAGATAGTAATGAGCAAAGAAATTTGGATCCATCCTACCCCATCCATCTATCCACCTTCACCACTTCCGAGATTACAACACCCCCTATCACACCCACTCCATCTTCATCTCACTGGCGTTCAGCAACCCCTTGTGTGGCATTCACATCATGTCTCAAGAAATACTAAGCTTGTGTACATCATCCGTTGAATCATTTGTGTGAGCAATTGGAAGCAAGTCATCAACGAGCCAACTCCACCCTACTGACACTCATACTTCTTCAAAGATTCATCTCCTACGGAACAACACTTTACAAAAAGTTCCACATCTACAAACTGCATCGATTTTTGACTCTTTAACATTGCACTTGGCATAGGACCGCCAAGTTTTTAACGGAGGGGATAATGTAGGCTGATATTCCAAGGAATATTCTAGCCATCTTGCGGAACATCTTTAAAATTACAAGGAGGATAGGATTTAAAGGTAGAACTTGCCCATCAAGTTTAGGCTTTTACGTTATCGTACTGGCTTAAGTTATTTAGTTCTTAGTTTAAATTGCCATGGGCACTGCACATAAATATGTAATTTCAAGTTATGTAAAAGTTAGTCACAAAGGCCTATTGGGGGTCTGTCCCATGACACCAATGTGATTTAAAGTTAAGTTAGCCTATGAGGACTATTTGTCCCATAGTGCCTTTCTTGGAAGTGACCACCACTCCAAGTATATATAGAAGAGTCCATTTTCAAAAAGAATCTCATTTGCAATATATGCCTATCTTTTCTCTCTGAATGTTCTCCCTTGTGTGGTTTCATGTATTGTGTTACTTCACATTGTATTGTACAGTATTGATCTTGCAACAAGTTAAGTTAATCTAGGCCCTCCATTCTCTAGTAGGGTAAGCCTTATAGGAATAGATTTAGTTTAGGGTTTATTCGTTGTGGTTTTAAGTTGATCCAGGCTCTCCATTCTCTAGTAGGTTAAGCCTTGGAGAAGGAGGCTTGGTTTAGGGTTTGATAGTCTTAAGTAGGAAACAAGAGCGAAGGCGGCTAGAGTGGATCTTGCCCGAAATACTCACCCACTCACTATAGATCTTCTCATCCTTCAACCTCTTGGTTCGTTGGAAGCCATAGCCATTGGTTGGGAAAGCCACAATGCCTAGTCAGAGCCATAACATGTTCTAGTTGGGAGTCCGCCATAGCACTCGTTAGTTGGAGCCATAGCCAGAGTTGAGGGATGTGAATAGCCAACATTGGCACCGTTGCCGCTCTTTCCGCTCTTTTCTCATGCTTTTTGCTTCATTTCTTGTTTTCGTAGTGTAAAAGTTCTGTTTTGTAGTGTTTTAGACTAATATTTATGTCTTTTGTTGGTGTTTTTATGCTTGTTTTCAGTCTAGAATCAGCCAAACCAATCCATTTTCAAGTGAGGGGATGAGCTCAAGAGCATCTTCTTCACAAAAAGGGTTCAAACTTGTTTTTTAGGTTTTTTCAGCCCACAAACCACTCGCCCAGAGGGTTTTCCACCTTTCTTCTCTACACATGCATACACTGTCTCATTACCTTGTCTAAACTCCAAGTATGTTTTGGGGCCTCACAAGGATATTAGTTACTTTCGGGTCATGTCCAGTATGACTTGTTTCATTGGAGTACCGTGTATCCAAGACTAGGAGTATTATACTGTATCCTATGTATAGGTCATGGACATAACATTCTTCCCTCCTTAAACTGTTTCTATCCTTAGAAACTAAAATTCAGGAAATTTTTCTTTATGCTATCGACTCTCTCCCACGAATCATCATCCTCAGTATGACCCTTCCACCAAATGAAGCACTCATAGATAGAACGATTTCTCAATTGTTTATCTCTGGTTCTGAGCACTCATCATGGAATGGGGGTGAAGTGGTTAGGTTATTGACTAGCCATTTTCTGTTGGTTGGATGGTTTTGTTCCATAGGTGTCCTTTGGTTGCATGCAACAAGATCTAGTCGGATCTTCACTTGGCGATCCTTATGGCTGTCAACTTCTGACTTTGTAGGTATTCTAGTGCTCGTGAAATTTCATTGAGTGCAACAATCCCATGTCAAAGAAAATTACTGGCTTGCCTTCTCCAGAAGGTCTTTTCCTATTGAAGGCATGAAGGCACTTCCAAATTTGAGTAGTTGCTTAAGCAACCGCAAAATTTTCTTCTTGGGCCCGATGAAATTGTTTGAAGCCTGTGCATGGACATGTTTTCCACTGGTCCTATGCTCGTCTTTTATAGGCTCAAAGTCAACCCATGATTTTGCGAATGTCACAGGATGTAATAGTCAAGTTAGTAAATAAAAGTGGGTTTTTCCTCAAATTCAAATTGAAATTCAAGTAATGAAAATGGTAGAAATTGGCCAATATGCTTTGAGGCCAAGTGCCCTAGAATTTACTATAACTAGAGATGATTTGTAGTTCATTTTTCATGTTCAATCAAGAAGATGGAAACTCTACCAATCTCTCATGTTTTCTTGAAATCTTTATGTTATTTGGATTTGCTAATTGTTGGGATTGAATCTTGTTTCTATTTGAGAGAGAGAGAGAGAGAGAGAGAGAGAGAGAGAGAGAGAGAGAGAGAGAGAGAGAGAGAGAGAGAGAGAGAGAGAGAGAGAGAGAGAGAGAGAGAGAGAGAGAGAGAGAGAGAGAGAGAGAGAGAGAGAGAGAGAATGAAGTAAGCTTGATCTTGGTGGTTAGGGTTAGTGGATCGTAGATGTTGAATCACAAGCATGTGTCTGAATCTGAATTATGTTATCGCTGTCATGGAAACCAATCTCCACGTGACATGTAAAGAATCCTCTTCTTCACTTGATGCTTTGCAAGTGCTTAAGGTGAATAGGAAAACCCGCTACAATTTTGGCACCATTTTTGGGGATCTATGCCAATTGTTCATGTTTAGCATGTTTCTAATCCATGAATGAAAGATTTTGAGTTAATTTGATACTGAATTTTGAGAATTTTTTTTTTTTAGAGTGTCAATTTACTCGATCAAGAATTTTTTCCAAAAAATAGATTTCGATATCATCATCAAGTGATCAACTTTTTTATAGATCAAATCAAAAAATATGATTGATTTTGAAAAATCAAGATCCAATCTTTGAAAAATCTAGATTCAATTTCTGAAAAATCTAGATCCAATCTCCTTTGAACTTTTATTGACAAAATTTATTATTTTTCTTATTCCTATAAATCTTAAAAAATGTCATACCCAAAATCAAATGGAGAAGTTGATGCACCATGGCCTCCTTCTATCATCAGACGAACACCTCATCTGGAGATGCCAAAGTACAATGGACTATCTAATCCAATCAGATTTCCAAAAATTTTTACAGAATGTTGTGAAGTCTATAGCGAAGTCAATCTTGAAGATAAGTTGAAATTATTTCTATGATCCTTATTGGAGAGGAACAACATTGGTTTTATAATCAAACCATAGAAGAACAGACAGATTGGAAAATAGTTAAAGCTATCTTATAATGAGAATTTAGAGCTTTTTGATGAGCAAATCTTACGAGATATGGATCCTACAAGATTTGGTGCTCAAAAAATTCCTAATGAATCGTCGACAAAATCACCAAAAGTAGTTATTCTGAAGGAAGGGAAGCCGACAGGACCAATGACCAAAAAGCAAACTAAAAAACATTATAACACGGTTTTGAAGTGGATGAACTCACCAAATGAAGCAATTACAATGGTTGATCCAAATATTAGTTAGCATGTTGCTATGCCACCTTTATTGGACAAAGATGAATGAAAGATTGATATTGATATTGATTCTTCAAGTTAGATCTCTTGAATGTCAGATTCTCCATTGGTCAATAAATCCAAAAGCAAAGCAAAGGTTAATTCGTATTGAACAAGAGAAAGCCGATGTAATACAACATGATATGCTGGAGCACTTCAAAAGCTATACTTTGGATGATGTGGTTATTATAATGCCAAAAGCTCATCGAGTCATCGAGAACCTGAGGATGAAGTGTCAAAAATACAAGAAGTCTATGATGGACTAGCTAGGATGCAATCTATGAATCTAGCTGAACTAGGTGAAGATGAGAAGATAGTACAAGTTGGAGCATAACTTTCAACATATCAATTTGATGCATTGAGAAAGTTGTTGGTCAAGTATCAAGATTGTTTTGCTTGGTCTTATAAAGATCTGAAGGGTATTCCTACCTCAATAGTCAAGCATACTATTCCATTGGTACCTGATGCAGTTCCAAAAGTCACTAGATTTTATCGATGTATCCCAAAACTTTACAGATCTTATCAAAAAGGAGTTGTAAAGGTTATTGGAAGCTAATTTCATTTACAAGATTGAGCATACTGAATGGGTTTCACCAATTGTTATTGTCCCACAGAACAATGGCAAGATATGAATTTCTATGAACCTTAATCCAAGGAAAAATCTCTCTCTCTCTCTCTCTCTCTCTCTCTCTCTCTCTCTCTCTCTCTCTCTCTCTCTCTCTCTCTCTCTCTCTCTCTCTCTCTCTCTCTCTCTCTCTCTCTCTCTCTCTCTCTCTCTCTCTCTCTCTCTCTCTCTCTCTCTCTCTCTCTCTCTCTCTCTCTCTCTCTCTCTCTCTCTCTCTCTCTCTCTCTCTCTCTCTCTCTCTCTCTCTCTGCTATGCAGAAGGCGGGGTTGACGTTGTTGAGAGTATTCCCAACATACTGTAAATAAATGAAATCGAAAGTAGAAATAGTTGCAAGGGTTGTGGCATCCTGCACATATAAGCCCATGGCCCAATGAGCACGCAAGTTAAGTTGTATATAGAATAAAAGACTTGGGCCTTAGTCTTAATAAAATTAAACTTGAGGCCACAATGTCAAGCTAATAAACTTAGTCTCAAACAGCTTGGTCCAAATTGAGACTCACATGTGTCATGTGAATTCCAATGTACTTTTTTAAGACCCTTGGATTAGATTGGGTCCAAGATGGATGGTTAAGATTAGTTCACATTTTTTTTAGAAGTAGCCAATAGGATTTTGGGGCAAGGGCCTTCCCCATTGATAAAAAGACACCTCTTATACCATATTTCGATGCTTAATGAGAAGGAGGAAACTCTGCCATTTTTTAAAGAGAAGCATCCTCATTTGCTATTCAATGCTTGCTATTGCTATTGTTGCTTTCTATTTGCTTCCAATTTCATGCTTTCTTGGTTTCCATAGTTTATATTTTTCCTTTAGCAAGTAAAATGAGCAAGTGAGCTAACCTCCACTATCACTCTCATTCTCACTCTCTCTTCCTCTACTCCCTCTCCACACACACTCTTTCTCCCTCTCTTTGCCTCTCTATCTCTTCTATTCTTCTCTTTCCATTTCACCCAAAATCATGTTGAAGTAGAGTTAGTGGGAGTAGTGTTAAAGGTGAGTAGAATCAAGGGAAAAAGTAGAAATCAACTAAAGGTAGCATCTTTGCATAGTTAGGCTCCTATCCAAGTGTTCTAACCCTCTTCGACAGGGAGAAGGGCTGCTCACCGACTAAATCTACATGCCTACAAACGCTCCCAACATTCGGACCCTACGCTTTTTTAGAGTATTATTAGGTGGATTTTGGGTAGAGTTAGCTTGTTTTCTGTATTTTCGTGTGCTTGGATTGTTCACAGCTAGCGGAGGAGGTGTGAGAGGGTAGAGGAGGCCCTAAAAAGTCTCTAAGGGCTTGACATCCAGTCAAAAACCTTGAAAAACTCAAAAAACACTCAAATTTGCATTTTGGAGGAAAAAGTGCGAGAGTTAGTTCCCAATCTAAGTGCTCTTGTGACGGTTCCGAGTGAGAAAAAAAAATGAGAAAATCAGGTTGAACCCTCGCAAACACCAAAATTTTCAGCTCCAGTGGCCAAGAACTCTCGCGATGAATTTTGAAGTCCCACCTTAGTGAGACAAGGACACAAAAGAGTCTACGAGAGCTAGTTTGATTCCAATGAGCAGAAAATTGGATTTGAGTGCCTAAAAATCACTAAAACTAGAAGATCAATCAAATTCTCGCAGAAGTAATTGGTAGCGGATTCCAGAGAATCCCCAGATGCCGAGCCAAGCTGAAGACACAGAGCATCTCTCCCCCATGACCGAGGAGGTCTCAGAAGGAGGAGAGTAGAAGAAGCTGAGAGCTGAGCATGAGAGCCGAGAAATTACTAGCTAGGATGACAGTGAATTATCTATGCGAGCTTGGAAACTGTTCTAATAAGAAGACCAAACCATAAAGAACCGTAACCTACAGAAGCAAAAAGAAGAAAGAACAAAAAGAACCCGTGTTCACAGATTCAGTGGAATCTGTGAACGTTTGGTGCCATTTCCACAGCTACACAGACACTAAACTAAGCCAAACCTTTTTGATCTGTGCTGCAAAGCCACCGCTCTGAGGCCTCCCACATGTCACATTAATGAGCTCATCACTTTCATCTTGACCGACGCACAGTTCCATTTTCAACCCAGGCTTCATGCTCCTTTCCTAGCCGAGATCCACGACTCACGTCTGGACCGGACGAAACCTTGTTTCATTCACCTATTGAAACTACGCATTTACTCTCGACAGAACCTACTCACAATATCCTGTAAAGTCCTAAGTTAAATTTCAACTGATGCTCATCACAATATCCTATAAAGTCCTGAGTTAAATTTCAACTGATGCTCATCGATCAAATATCGACCGACGGATTTCTCTGAAATCTCGACCAATGGATTTCTCTGAAATCTTGATCGATGGATTTTCTCTGAAATCTCGACCAACGGGCCCTCTCTAAGATCTCAACCGATGCCTCTTGTCAGATCTTGACTGACGCCTCTAGTCATATCTCAACCGACGCCTCTCGTCTCTCGACCGACGCCTCTTGTCACATCTTGACCGACGCCTCTGGTCAGATCTCGACCGACACCTCTCGTTAGATCTCGACCGACGCCTCTCGTCAGATCTCAACCTACGTCTCTTATCACATCTCGACCGACGCCTCTCGTCAGATCTCGACTGGCACCTCTCGTCACATCTCGACCGATGCCTCTTGTTAGATCTCGACCGACGTGTTCTCTCGGATCTCGACCAGAGCCGTCTCTTAGATATCAACCAACCACACCCGTCCTTGCACTGTAGCGACCACCTTGAACCGTCGTGTCGCATTTAACCAACCACACCACATTGCAACTACATTCGCCCTTGAATCACAAACACACCACATTCAAACCACATCCGCTATTGAACGTATTCAACCGCACCCCAACCACATCAGCTATTGCACTTTAGCAACCACACCCAACCACATTGAACTATGACCGGCCATCATTCCAACCGCATACACTGTTGCACCGTAGCGACCGCAATCAATCACAAACAGATCGCATTCCCACCACATCCCCTATTTTTTGACCGCCCTTGCACCACAGTCTGACCTTGCACTACATTCAACTACAATAGAATCGAAACACACTGCATTCCACCGCAACCCACCGCATTCGACCACAAGCAATCGCACCCCAACTGCATTCACCTTCAATCGCAACAGGTTGTATCCAACCGCAACCCACCACATTCAACCGCAAACAACTGCACACCGATTGCCTCCACCCTTCCACCGTGGAGAACACATTCAATCATATCCACACGCAACAGACCGCATACACCCGTAATATACCTCATTGACCCATTCCAACCACATTCAACCGCAAACTGGATGCATTCCAACCGCATCCACCATGGAACCGTAGCAACCGCATTCCGAACAACGAATCCAACAAGTTCAATTACCAAAGAGTCCAAGAGGCCTACTTTCACAATCTTAAGGTACTCTAGCGTATTATGGATCGTCCTTACGATCCGAATTCTACAGAGGACTATCCACCAGAGATGGTCTCCCCATCCACTGAACAGGCTCAAATTAATAGATATTCCAGGATGAAATCCCAAGTCCAAGAGACATCCACCAACCCATTCGACAGATGGGAACCCATGCGTTTTGAAGCTCCATATGATCAACCACATTTTCATGCTACCGAATCTTCACATGCACGAGCTCACTTAAACGGAGCTTTTGCAAATAATGTTCCGCGTACTGAAAAATGTACTCCAAAGCTAGATTTACCTAAGTACGACGGTAGCACTGATCCTCAAAGATTTCTTCAAGTCTTTGAGAATGCATGTGATGTCTATGGCGAGACATCACCAGACGCCATGGTACAGCTCTTCTCGATGACCATGATCGATCAAGCACGAGAATGGTTTTTTAACCTTGATCGTGAAGATAAACGTGACTGGTCACTCTTGAAGGAGGCCTTTATCAAACGCTTCAAGCCATTTTGCTTGATAGAAAGTCCTTTTGTCAGGCTCAGTAACATCAAAATGACAAAAGACAAGAAAGTACGTGACTATATTGAACGATTTAAAAGATTAAAAAGTCAGGTACAAGAGCAACCCATTGAGTCAATGCTCATAATTTGGTCCCTCGTTGGACTTCCACGATGGATACGACGTGAACTTCGCTCCAATGATGAATATCCATCATTGAAACAAGCCATGTCTGATGCCATTCGGGAGGAAGACGAGGGCTCAGATGTCAATGAGCCATGTGAACGACGAGCACATCGTGTTGTCCAAGAAGCTCGACCAAACGAGAAAACACGAGAACACTTGTGGAAAACACAGATGGAGTTGCTTAACCAACAACACCAACAACAGATGGAGTTGCTTAACCAGCAACACCAACAACAGATGGAAAACTCATGAAAGAGTTTCAAAACACTCTTAAGTCTATCCAGAGTTTGATGCCAAGTCAGTTACCCACTGGCCAAATCCACCATAGACGAGAGAGCACATGGTGCCCTCACTGTCGAGGTGCACACACTGGCAATGAATGCCCTTCATACCAGCCAGTCCCAGATACTTCATTGATCAAATGTGACATCTACGATTTTATGGTACATACATCATTTTATTGCTATTATAACCCGAGAAACCAGCCTCACAACCAATCAGGGGGACATTATCAACCTCCTCAACAACCGTTTGTTTCACAGAACCAACACACGCACTACCAACCACGAAACAACCAAGTCCATATACAAGAGTTGCCCAGACAACCTAGACATGAACCTCAACCACAGTTGGCGCTCTTAGGACCACCTCCAAGAGGACAACGTGATCTAGGAGCACAAAAACATAAGCATCCTTGAGAGTCTACACAAGCACATCTGGTAGAAAATTATTGTGATCACTCATATCATCACGATACAACACTTCCATCATCTAGTTCTCAACAATATCAAACTGACAACTCATGCTCGTGCAAACGAGATGAATATTCCACACCACCAGAAAATCCAGCACAGCTAGCCATCCATCACCACAGGACCAATGAGCAACCGGTGCTTTATTTGTGGTGAAACATGACATTCATGGTTGACTGTAAAGTTAAAAACCAATACCATGCAGAATGTCCAGATTGTGTTCGCAAACACAATTTCAAGGATTGTCCTAAACAACCTAACAGGATTTTTCCAGCACGTCATATATCATCCGAACCTGTTAGAGTTCTAACTAGAGCACAATGCCAACAACAAGAACAACAACAAAACAATATAAAATCAGCTCACCCGCAGGGAAGCCACTTCCACACTACCAAAAGATTACCTAGACCCAAAAGTGGAACAAAGGCAATACAATGAATTTTGAGATGAGTTTTTGCGAGAGGAAGAACATACGGAAAGTCTGTTATCAGCTCAAATCCCCGAAAAAGAACAATCCTTACAGAGACTTGAAGTATTTTCTGACCTCCTGCAAGCTCAACTCACCATGTTGTTTCATAGCGCAATAAAATCCTTCACTGGGCTTCAACGATATATCCATCGTAGTTTTCAGCTGCCTACTATTCCTGATGAACAACGAAAAACAGAAGAGATTCCTGAAATTCCCCAAATTCCTATGAATCTTGCTGAATATAGGTGTTGCTAAGGGGACTAGCATCACCTTGCCTTTGTCCTATAAAGACTATCCCACAGTATCTGCTATCCTTGATAGCGGATCAGGTGTAAATATAATGGCGCTGTCCTTGGCAAAGTTATGGGGCTTCCATGCCCCCGATCAACCACGATACAAACTTCGCATGGCTGATCAATGAGTTACAGACCCTGCTGGTCATTAATCAAATATTAAAGTTTGAATAGCGGGAGGACAATAGAAAGATTTGTAGTGGCTGATTTTATAAAAATTGCCACTTCTTCTCCCGAAAGCTAGAACTTTTCTAGATTTTTCAAAAATTGTGCAGCACCCTCCAACCCAAATTTGTGATTCTAATAATTGAGAGCAAATTTTTTGTCAGATTTGGAATGTGGAGAACGTTGGTCAACAACTTGACTTCACCACTCTAAAATTCGACCTGACTGTTCCTTCACCCTCAATAGTATGTTTTGAGTTGTCACCAAGTTATACAATTTGAGAGTGGGTGTATGATTGATAGTCTTTGAACTAGTCCTTGTGGTGAGTCATATGTTGAGTTGCTCTCGAATCTAGGTACCAGAATTGGAATGTGGAGAACGTTGGTCAGCAACTTGACTTCACCACTCTAAAATTTGACTTGACTATTCCTTCACCCTCAATAGTACGTTTTGAGTTGTCACCAAGTTATACAATTTGAGAGTGGGTATATGATTGATAGTCTTTGAACCAGTCCTTATGGTGAGTCATATGTTGAGTTGCTCTCGAGTCTAGGTACCAGAAATCGATATCTTGATTTTCTCCAACCTTGGTCAAGAAGGCTGCTTCATCTTCATTTTGTTGCTGGATTGAAAAATTGTCTGAAGCAGAATTTGCTTGTTGTTGGAACTGCTTCTTCTTCTCATTGCTGAATTTTAGAGTTCGGCAGTCCATGATAAAATGGCCAGTTCTCTTATAGTATTTGTAGAATAGGCTCTTCTTTGGCTGGAATGATGAAGACTCAAATTCGACCCTGGACCAGAATTCGATCTTGAGAAAAAATTCAACCCAGACTGCATATTGCTCCTTCTGTCAGGATAATTTCATTGTGTAATCTGTTTGATCTAAAATTCTAGAGTTGAGGATCCGACCTTGAGCTTGAGGAGGTTGCATATTTTCAGACTTCCTCTTGTAGAAGCTTCAAAATTACTCTTGAAACAGTGAGATGCTCCTAGGTCGAAATTGCCAAGATCCAATTTTCATAGGCTTCAGGAAGACTCGATAGTAGAGTCATAACAACATCGAAATCTTCAATGACTAAGCCAGTTGCAGCCATTTTCTCCAGAAGGATTTTGAAAGTGATGAGATGCCTCGAGACACTTTCTACTTCAGACGTTGGACTGTGTTTGGTATTTGCACAAAATAGTAGGCCGGATCATCCTTGAATCAGGATGGAGGCTGTCTAGGTCTATTTGATCTTTTGGGTTGAATTTCAACCCTCTGATGCTGCTCATTCTGTTGAGATTCTGACTCATTGTCACAGTCAGTATTGATTTTCTAGTTTTTGACCCTACGGTCGAATTTTGAATTTCTCGACCCTGGGTCAGATTTTCACTGTTCAGTCCTTGGGTCGAATTTTGAATTTTTCGACCGTAGGTCGGATTTTGATGCAATTTTTTCCTTGTGGTCAAAAAACTGATCCTCCAAGAAAATGACATATCTGCTCGTAAACGTCTTCAGAGTGTCTAGATTGTAGAGCTTGTATGCCTTGTGATCTTGGGAGTAGCCAATGAAAATTGATTTCTTGCTTTTGTCATCCAGTTTCTTTCTTAGATCTTTAGGGATCTGAGCATAGGCAATGCATACAAACACTCGAGTATGTTTAAGTGATGATTTAAAATTAAAGACTATAGATAAATTTATTGTCTATGGTAGTAATAGATTGTTAGATTTATATTTATTTGGGAGAGAGAGAGAGAGAGAGAGAGAGAGAGAGAGAGAGAGAGAGAGAGAGAGAGAGAGAGAGAGAGAGAGAGAGAGAGAGAGAGAGAGAGAGAGAGAGAGAGAGAGAGAGAGAGAGAGAGAAAGTGTGTTTTGATTAAGATTTAGAGTAGTAGATGACTAGATAGTGTTTGATGGTAATTGTATGTCTGAATTTGCTTATAATAATGGTTCAATTGTGTAATATAGTGTTATTTTTTAATTGCTTGTGCATGTGACAAATATTCAAAAAAAAAAAGAGCAAGTGTTTAAAGAGCGAGCAATTGCACGTTTGCACTTAAGCTTCCAGTGAGTTTATCGGTGAGTTTGTGTTGTTTCAATTTGTTTTATTATTAGAATATGTTATCTAGCATAGTATGAAATTAAATGTAATTCATGATTTTCATTTTGTTCAAAGCAATATCGTATTTTATCGCATACATTAGCAATTAATTAATATGCAAAGGTGAAATGTAGATAATTAAAATCCCCAATCCTAGGAAGGTGTGTAGCCTTTACTTTTCTCCCGTTAAAGGCGAGGTTCTAATCTTTCCAACTTGCATGGAAAAACCTACACGCCGCAGGGAGGGAATATGTGGTGACATTTTGAAATAGGACATAACCGCAAGGTTCGGGAATTATAACTATCACATTCAATTCTATCTATAAAAGTATACATAAAATGTATTGCGATGAATATAAAAAAAAAAAATGATAGATAATCATAGATCATTCTCATCATTTTCATCATCACACAAGTCTTGACACTCATCTGAATCTAGGTCTAGGTATAATCGTAAATTTCCGATTGTGTCTCTTTGATGATGTGAGCTACCCTCATATTCAATCTCTTCTTCTTCTAATTCTATCTCATCCAAACGTGGGGGCCTCAAAACTTTGAGTTATCATTTCTAATCGTGGCGTTGCTTCCACGATAGATGACCTTAAACCATTTTATGTCAAAAATAAAGTATTTGTCGTTAGTCTCGTAATCGACTTCATAAATATGTTGCAATGTGCCGACATAGTCTAGGTCGCCCAAAATGACATTAGGGTCCCTCGCACTAGAACGACTCTCTTGTTGAATTATACCACAATCATATATATGTCGCCTGTTGTCAACTCTCTCAACACGGTAATGGTGTCCATATGCCCACATGGCAGTGTATGACGTATACTAAAACACACACAAAAAAAACAAATGTGTGTAATTAGAAATACTATTCATATATTGAGTAGTACAAAAACAAAACTTCACAAAAACAATATTACACTAACCTTCCATCCACATTTGCGAACAAATTCCCATTCTAATTCGGTCACTTCTTCTCCGTTTTTGGATGCTTTTAGCATCGTATCAAAAACCCATTCACGAGAGCATTTTGAAGGTAAAGGCTCCAAAGGTTCGTCGTTCTCCAACGCCCTCCTTCTTCTTCGATTGATATTTCTTCTTCGTTTCAATGTTATGTTTCTTTCTTTTTTGGCTTTTTCATACCTTGAGATCCACTTTTCTATTTGTCCACAATTATATAATATGAATGTGTCAATTTTCTCTTTTAATTGAGGTGAAAGTCTTTTTTGCACACCATTTCCTTGTGGTACTTCACCATTAACACATTTATCTTCTTCTCCACACCACATTTTTGGACTTGCAGGATGCAAGCGTGAGTCGGAATCCGACGTCCAAACGCATCGGATAGACGTCGGACCTTTTTTTTTTATCATTCTATTAACAGACATCGGACTCCGACAACTACTTGGGACATCGAAATCCGACATCCAAGTATACGTCGTCGTATGGACGTCAGATGGGCGTCGGACATCCGTCAGGCAAATTTTTACATCATTCTGTATTTACAGATGTCAGAATCCGACAAGCTGAAACCCCTTTCCATCGTCGGGATTTTTGGTTCCAGAATCTGGCACCTTGTGCCTATCGGATTGCGACGCGTTTTAAGTCGTCGGATTCCGGTGACCTTATAGCGACGTGTTTTTTTGATGTCTGCAACAAATTAAAAAAAATTAAAAACGTGATTCACGTGACAAAACACGTCGCAAATCATGGCAGGTCTTATAGTGAATGGACTTCTAGCATGCTTGCTGATAATACAGCTTTCACATGGAGAATCAGATTTGTTAATAGAGGGAAAATCTTGCACTAAGTTCTGATTTGACATTTCTTGGATACTCTTGAGATTCAAATGCCCTAGTCTTAAATGCCACAGCAAATGATTTGATTCAGAAGTAGAAATGAGAGCTTGACTACTAGTAGAGTAACAATTACTTAATTTGTAAAGGTAGCCACATCTTCTACCATAAGTCAGGACTTTCCTAGGCCTGTCAAGAATAGTGCAGTCCTCTGTATCGAATTCGACCCTACGACCAGAATCAGTGTTGTCTCCAAGCTGCACAACTGTAGAATGGGTGAAAGGCTTGTAGTTTTGGAACCAATCTCGATGATGGGTCATGTGCTGAGTTGCTCTAGAGTCCAAGTACCAGGAATCGATATCCTGAAATTTTTTGACCTCGGTCATAAAGGCAGCTTCATCCTCCTCTTCATGCTAGATTGAGTGACTGGTTGAGGCAGCATTTTCATGTTGTTGAAACTGTTTCTTCTGTTCATTGTTGTACTTGAGTGTTCTGCAGTCCTTGAAGAGATGACTAGTCCTCTTACACTATTTGCATAAGAGTTTTTGCATAGGTTGAGATGATGAAAAATTCGACTTTGGGCCAGAATTCGACCTTGAGCCAAAATTCGACCCTGAGCCAAAATTTGACCCAGAGCCAAAATTCGATCCTAGTTGCATGTTGTTCTTTTTCCCTGAATAATCAGATTTTGTGGATTTCTTTGACTTGAACTTCTGTTTTTTCTTTGTGTAAAAAGCCTGAGGATCATATCCTGAGCCTGAGAAGGAAGCATTTCTTTTGATCTCTTCTTATAACAGCATTGAGATGACTTTGGACAAAGTTGGTTGCTGCTGGGTCGAAATAGCCATAACCCAGCAGATGTTCATGATCTAATCAGAGTGAGTGAAATACCGTGAATAAGTAGCAGAAAATGTAATCAAATCACAACATGCATACGTCTATGTTAGACACAGATAAAAGAGCGTGTTGCTTCTTTATTACACTGAAATCTTGAACAACTCTGAAATGTTACAGCCATAATAGAGGCATAACTTGGATGCTAGATATCTATCGCTCTATTAGTGAAGCCTCACGAAGAATGCATGATAAAGATGTATTGATATACCACATCCTTGTATTTGATTACAATAAATGTTTAACTTTCAACTATGTAATTCGTTGTACTCAAGAAGTATTTGAACTATAATGACAGCTATACAATGTGTACTTAGGGCAAACAACTCGAAATCGTTGACGTGGATGAGTTTGTCACATTTTTTGCATATTTTCGGAATTAGTTGGAGATGTTACAAATCGAAGTAGACATACTTCGCATTTTTTGCATTTTTAAAAAATGCAAAGGAGATGACCTTGATGTCAAAATAATCACATTTTGCATTTTTCGCACTTTGGGAAAATACGAAAAAGCCGACAAACAGTTCATTTGTTGAAGTAGACTGAATTGTTACATTTTGGGAAAATGCAAAAAAGTCGACAAACAATGCATTTCTTCGAACTGTTTGAAAAAGAGTCACTGTCGAAAAATTGTCGCATTTTTTGAGAGTTGGAATAAATGCAAATTGTGCGAACCAATCTGTTGCGAAGATAGTGTATTTTTGCATACTGATAGAAAACTTTAAGACTGATTTGTTGAAGTTGTTGAAGATGGCCAGGCCTTCAGTGTTCTTCAAATTCTTGAACTTGACATTTGAATGTGAAAAGGAGTAGGATTGGTTACCCTTTAGTCTTTGATCCATGGATGAAGATCAGTTGGAAGTCCGATGTAGTCGTCCTTCGAATAGTTTGACTGTCTGAGTTATGTGATTCCTACAGGTATCAAATGAGCAGACATAGACCAAAGTAGGTTGCATCTGACCATAGATCAGTGATAAAAAATGTGCAGGAAAAATCTTAAAATAGAAATAGTATCACCAAACAGGAAACTGTGAACTTAATTTCCAACACAATTGCCCAAATAATAAAGTTTTCTCCTAGACTTCTTGATTGAACATGCTAGTGGAGTACAAATGATCTACTGAGTTGAGTTTAGGTATTGACCCCTCCCTATTGGTCAAATTTCAAATAAGTGAGAAACATCTTCTATTTCTCAAAGTCAAGTTAGAGGAGAGAGAGGAAAAAGTAAACAATCTTCTTGTGGTTGATTAAGATTAATGCTTGTTTGATGGTTAGTAATCATATGTTTACTAAATCCCAACTTTCTTTGTTTTCACATCACATTCCAAAATGTGTATCTGTATGTGCGGGCACCCACGCGCGCGCGCGCGCGTGTGTGTGTGTGTGTGTGTGTGTGTGTGTGTGTGTGTGTGTGTGTGTGTGTGTGTGTGTGTGTGTGTGTGTGTGTGTGTGTGTTCTGAAATGTGTTCTCAAACACATAGTACAAATGTGATGTGTGTGTGTGTCTGTGTGTGTGTGTGTGTGTGTTGAAAGTCAACAATTACATAAGTACGACTACACTGGACAATTACATCCAGACTAGTTTTAAATTAGAGTTAAAAACTATCTGCCATTACCCTTTTCAGAATGCTTATCAGAACACCATCTCTTATCCTGAATAACAACTTAGAGAAATATTTATTGCACTGTCAATTTCAAATTACCTGGGTATTACCTTCCACAAATAAGTATATATAGACTTTAACAGACAAATCTAATCCAAGTCATATAACCGTCCGTTCATTGTGATCATAGTGACTAAAACAAGCAAGTAAATCATAAGAGCATTTCTTAATTAGACGTGTGTGTGTGTGTGTGTGTGTGTGTGTGTGTGTGTGTGTGTGTGTGTGTGTGTGTGTGCGCGCGCGTGCCCTAAGAAACTGCCATATTTGAATATGTGTTTCGGCTTTAATGTGTCCCACGTGTAGCTTTGTGAGAGCTCCACGTGGTGACACATCACAAAGCTTCATATGGCAATCCCAAGTGGCCCAATTCCTCAAGATGGATCTCACATATCATAGAGTTGGGCGCAATTGCACTTGATTTCTAGACCTTTTTGAGCATAGCCCATAGACCTCTACAAAATACTTATACCACATTGAGTAAATGTAATAGAATTCCTATGTACTTAAGAAAGCTATTTAAAGGGCAAGGTATAACCTCCACACTCCCATTTTATTTTCAAATATTTCTTGCACGTTTGCTTTGTTGCCAAGTAAGGAATTAGCGTCCAAGTCTTTGATGACTTCGCCTGCAATCTGTCGATAATTCTCACGATTTCATTGATTTTTTCTCTAAAGGTAGTGTGCACTCACTACTTGGGTTCCTCATTAATCTGTCGACAAAACCCAATTCTCGCAATATAATTTTGTTTTTTTCTCTCAAAGTAGTGTGCACTGGAATAGTGGACTCTGCGATATCTCCTACCGTGACAAACATAGGGTCTCAATCTGTAAAAAACAATAAATAAGTGATGATTAATGTGTATCCTTGTAACTGGGTCGTCAGCATTGTAGTGTGTAGAACAGAATACATCTGGCTGAAAATGATGCATTCACTATCATAGATCGTATGAATACGCATGACTATGAGAGGTATTACTTGTCGTGCATGCACCATAGACAGTGTAGGCCCGTTCCGATGCTGTCATATAGGAAGTCGTAGAGGTCACGATAATCGCAAGAGGATCGCAATTTAGGATGACAATGCGAGAAAGAGTAATAGTGAGTGCAACAACGTGAATTAGATTATGAAAAGTAATGTAGAAAAAGTCAAGGCTGATGTTATGTTTTTCAAGAGTTGAAAGTTTGGCCTCAATTGATGGAGCTAGTAGCCGCAGTATGCTAATGATTAGTATCATGATAATAAGAGATGACTAAGGAGATTTAGTATAGCCCTAGGGGAAGGCCCCCGGACGTGCTTGGAGGCGCCTAAGGGCGTCAGAGCCCGAGGCGCCTCCCAAGCGCGCAAGGCCCCTGGGGGCGAGTGCCTTCCCCTGCGTGAAAACCTAATGATTTTTTCTTTTTCTCTTTTTTCCTTCAAAATAGCCCATGATTTACTAAAAATTGTAAGTTTAATAATCTAATTTAATGATACTTACATGATCAAATTTTCTCATAATAGTAAGCATACCTTAAGAGTGTAATGTGTTTCTATATGTGTCTAAAAATAGTAATAATGCATTACACATTTATTACTCCTCGAATTTTTTAAATAATAAATCCATGTGTGATATTGTGGCTTTTAAGGTTTCACCAAAATACACTGTGAAAAAATCAATAGGTTGTTTAAGTATGAGCATGCTCCCCAATCACTACCAATAGATAGGTGACATATTTGTTGTGGGTGAGTAAATTCTTAATTTACTTTGAGGCCTCATTCGAGTGTCTTCTTGGTTTTCTGGCATGAGCTAGGGCGCACTAGGGAGCTTTTGCTCTTTGTTTTGAGCTCGAATTATTGTTGTAATAAAGCTTGTTATGTTTTTTAATGCTATGTTTTTAGAGTGGGCAGAAATTTTTTCATAGAGATAGGATAAAGTAGTAGTGTTATGCAATTGTATGTTGTTGTAGAATTGCACCAAAAATAGTATGCATTGCCATAGCTTAAAATATTATGCTCCACCCGACATCTTAACATTGGTTACAACTCATCTATTGGCAAGTCCATAGTAGGTAAAAATGGCTTTTAGCCATGTTTGAAGATAGATTTGAGTTTGAAATAAGGTTTGATTACAGCTTTGGTAAAGTTTGCTTTGGGTGGAACATGATGTGCATTTTGATTATGAATTTAGTTACAAGAATGTTCCTCCAAAAAGCAATGAGCTGATTAAGATTTTTGTCCTCTCCAAGAAGTCACGTGTTTAACTCCAAATGAGGACAAACACAATACTTATGATGGGTAACATGCCTGGGAGTAGCATATTCTCAACGCAAATGTGTGAAAGTACTGTACTTTAGGACCATAAATAGATCTACAAAAGATCCACAAGAGTGATTGGATCCTTGCTTAACAATCTATCAAAAAACTAGTCATCAAAAAGTTGATCTAGATTGGCAATTTGACAAACAACAAGCATTAACAATCAAAAAACATTGATCAACATTGAAATCCGAGCCCACACGTGTGTACTACAGGCTGTAGTTTGGCCTTCAACCTGAGAAACAAGTAGAATTCGATTTGGTTGCATTTGGATCACAAAAACTCAATGTACATAGTGAACTAGCATGAGATTGCCAATGAGCCCTTCCTTATTGAAGTTAGGTGGATTTCCAGCATGTAATAAGGAAGTTAACTCACTCTCCTTGACCTAAAATGAAACCCTAGCCTAGATCCTAGAGTTATGCTTGTTAGGTAGCTAGTTGGTCAAATTTTCACCTTAAACTTAGGTGTAGGTCCTATAAAGTAAAGATGACCACCAAATAGACATGACCAACTCTCTTGACTTGACCTAACCTATATTAGGAGTGGGTTGCCTAGCATTTTGGCCATACATGTGTACAAAATTTACACTATTCTTCATGAATTTGATCAAGCTAGATTTGCCAATTTTTGGCAATTCTTCACAAAATGAAGGGTGTAGGCATGTGAAAAACATACAAATACCAACTTAGGCCAATATTGAATGCCACACTTGGGGGCCAACTTAGGAACATAACCCTTGACAAATTTAGGATCTCACATGTGTGAAATTCAACAAGGGGCAGATATTTGCCCACCAATTACATCTTTTTACTTTGTCTAAAAACTAATTAATTTTATTGGCTAAATTTGGTGTAGATGCATCTAGACCAATGATGTACATAGATGGCTAAGATAAGCATATATCCAATTGGTAACCTAATTTAGAAAGTTCCAAACATGAGATCAACTTTCCTCATTTGTTATCTTGATGTATATTAATCAAAGCTAAGAAAAGGAGGTGTTATTCACTTGGACTACATTGTCTATTTTCTCTCACTAGCTACTCATGTAATTTCTATGTCCATTCTATTTCTTGAGATGAGTAGTAGGACATGAATGAAGTGTATTTCTTGTCATGGATACAATATTTATCATGTGCTAAGTTTGGGTTATCAATCTCTTGTGGATCCATTATCATATTGAAAGATAGATCATGTTACATTGTTGATTGTGTTGTAATATTTAGTTATTTTGCATTAACAAATTTTATGGTCAGAGATTTATCATATCTTGGCTCTTAGGGTTTGTCTTGGTGTATGAAACACTCATGTGGTATTAGAGGCAGAATATGATGGGAACAAGTTGTTGTTACAGTGCCAAACATATACTTTATTGGAGGAATTGTAATTGATACTTACAATTACCTCTCCAACTCTAACCTATTGCTCACCAATTAAATCTAGATCCCTAAGAAATTAAACTCCCTATAATCGACACAAGTCTAAATGACATAAAATTGTACAACATCACAAAAGTTGATTTGATGCTTTATAAATATATATGCTCTCCTTGATTATGTTCACGCTTGAAGCCAACATAAAAAATTTATGATTTTATGTCTGGTCATAGGGTAATCAACCACTACATTAAATCGAACTGTAAATACTACATAAACTTTTGTACAATAAAAAACGGACTTTTCTAAAGGTGCATCTTGGTTATTAAAGTGGACTTGAAACTTCCAAGTGAGAAAATAGCCTCATATAGTGGAAGCTATCAGCAGACACTAAGAACAAAGTTTTTAGAATATAATTGCATCATTAAAAGTTGTCAACAAGTCATCTAAATTTTAATTATTTTGGACGTTGAGAGTTATATCTATTCAAATTTCAAATTTCAGCAAAGTGCGTTTTATCTTATTATAGTGTTATCTTGCCTTACTATGATGGAAAGAACTTGTCAGGGATAAAAACCATTCAGATGTTTTGTTGAAAAATGGTGATGTTGTCAAAACAAGGTCCAATCATTATCCTCCATAGTAAGGGACAATATGTGCTTATCAAATTCAAAGACAAAACCTATTGTATACCAATTCAATCAAAAAAAACAAACGGCTATGGAATTCTTGGATTATGGCATGTTACAATGTTAAAAGAATGCATCTCCTCAAAGTATACCACAATGAACCAAAGCAAGAAGAGAAAAGTGATGATTCTAAATTCTTACTTGTTTGAAAACTTGGCAAATGAAGACCTATCAACAAAGTTCAAAAAGGTTTTTGTGGCACATGGGATCAAGAGGGAGCTTTCAAACTCAAAGGGTTTACATGGAGTGGAAGAGAGGAAGATCAATCTATTTGAAAAAGCTAAATCAGATCTCAAGCAGGTTAATAGCAAACCTGATTACATTAAGCCCTTGTCTACGGCAGGGCCAAAAAGCAGACTCATCTTCCTCTACCTACTAATTTGGACAACCCAAGCACAGCAAAAATTTTCATGAAACACAAGCTTGGAAGTGAGATGCAGATTCTACAATCTAAAAGCAGAAAAAGAAAAAGCTAAAAAAATTCCAAGTGGGTGGTGGGCTCTGAGAAGTGGACAACGTGCCTTAAGAGTGATTGGACCTTCGGTAGGAGATTGCCAAAGTTTCTCACTCTTTTAGCTACTTTAGTGGCTACAATAATAGCCTACAATTTACAAAGGAATAGAAGATTGTCAAAGTTTCCCTCACTTTTAGCTCCTTTAGTAGCTACAGCTTCCAAAGGATCAGGAAAGCTAGATGCTAGATAGTACCATGAGTAGTGAAAAACAAAACTTGCCATGAATTGAAGAAGCAGGTGAGGTAAATTTGTCTGAAAAGCTGAAGAGTCTGGTGTTATGGTAGATCTTTATATGAAAAAAATTGAAATAGCTAAGTGTTGTGCTTGAGACAACTGTCTGTAGAGTCTGGTGTTGAAGCAACTACATCCACAGTGATGTGATGGCGTGAGGGCTCCAGAGTTGGAAGAGCACGTAGGAAGGTAAGCAGGCTGGTTGATGTCGATATGAGACGATAATTGTCGTATCCGAGTGCTTGATTAGCCACAGACACTGTCTAGCTGTTCATCTACCCGTTCTATATTGTCCGAATTTTGAATTCCGCATATCTAAGTATTCTATCACGTAGTTTTTCAGTTGGCAGGCTTTCTCTTTCTCGACTTATTTATTCAGCAAAAAGCTTTCCTTGAGTGATGTAAGCATCTTATCCCGTCGAACCACTTTGAATAAATTTGCGCATAGCGCTCCTCTGGCAAGCAACCTACTTATACTTCCTTTTTTTCCACGTTTCAAATCCATCCTCGTCAGGATCACGTTCGTATAGCTTGCCTCAGACTGCGTGCAGTCTGGATTTTCTTGTGCTATCAGGAATATATATACCTGTAAGTCTGTACAACTCGATCCTCTAGAAGTCTATATTTCACAGTTGGGAGAGATAGAGCTGAACAACAGACAGTATATACAACAGAAAGGAACTAGAGTATCGCCTCCCAAAATGAATAAGGTGAATTTTCTACTGATAGCCATCTCTGTTAGCGTGGTACTTCTCGGAGTAGCACCTCGCTCTTGTGTAGCTCAAGGCTCATGGGAGATTCTTGTGGAAAATGCTGGAATCGCCTCCATGCACGCTGCAGTCACACACTTCGGGACTGTGGTTCTCCTGGATAGAACAGATATTGGAGCTTCTCAGATTGCTCTTCCCAATGGACAGTGCCGCAATGATCCAAATGATCTTACGCTCAAGCATGACTGCACTGCCCACTCGGTCCTCTTCACACCCGGCAGCAATAACATCCGTCCTCTCACCATCCTTACAGACACATGGTGCTCGTCTGGTCAATTCTTTGCCGATGGAACTCTTGTGCAAACAGGAGGAGACTTCGATGGTAACAAAGTTGTGAGGTACTTCGCGCCATGCCCACCTGGGGGGACCTGCGACTGGGTGGAGGCAACAGATCAACACCTGCAGCAGGGAAGATGGTATGCAACAAACCAGCTGCTCCCTGATGGAAGACAGATTGTTATAGGAGGACGAGACTCCACCGCAGCTGAATTTATTCCTGCTAATGGTCAGGCACCAGTCAATCTACCATTTCTGCAGCAAACTAGAGATGCTCAGATGGATAACTACTATCCTTTCGTGCACCTTCTTCCTAATGGCAACTTATTCATTTTCGCAAATGCGGATTCGATCCAGTACGACTACAAAACGAACACTGTGGTGCAGAAGTATCCGACTCTTCCAGGAGGGCCTCGAAACTACCCATCCGCAGGATCATCCGTTATGCTGCCTTTACTTGGCTTCCAAGGATTCGGAATCGCCCAAGTCTTAGTCTGTGGTGGATCACAGTATGGTGCATTCTTGAATCCAGCATCGTTCCCCCCTGCTACACAGACATGCGGAAGGATGCAGGTGACTGATCCTAATCCAGGTTGGGCGATCGAGAATATGCCCGGCAGGAGAAATATGGGTGATATGATTCTTCTTCCAACACGCGATGTGCTGATCATCAACGGGGCATCAGATGGATGTCAGGGATGGGGCAATGCAAAGACTGCTGTTCTAGCGCCGTTTCTGTACAAGCCAGATATGAACACAGGCAATCGATTCTCAACCTTGACAGCAACAACAATTGCAAGAGTGTACCACTCCACAGCAAATCTGTTACCTGATACCCGCATACTAGTTGCTGGCAGCAACTCTCACCAATTCTACACATTCACAGGAGCCTTCCCAACGGAGCTACGCGTTGAAGCCTTCTCACCAGACTATCTAAGCGCGGCAAACCAAAAGTTCAAACCCACCATTGCGAATGCTCCAGCAGCCATTGCCTACAATTCTGCCTTTACCATCTCCGTGACAGTGCCAACTGCACCTCAAGGAACACTGGAGCTGAATCTAGCCAGTGCACCATATGTGACTCATTCATTTGCTCAAGGCCAGCGGATGCTCAATCTAGTAGTCACAAGCCAGGTATTTGTGAGAGGAGGAGGTGTGCAAATCACCGCTATTGCTCCAACCAATGCAGTGATCGCCCCCTCAGCATATTACATGCTGTTTGTGGTGAGCAATGGTGTTCCTAGCGCTGCAGCTTGGGTTCATGTTGGCTGATCACGCTGCAGAAAAAATACAAGCTCCCATTATAGCAGGAATTGAGAAGCTTAGCAGAGCCAAAAACCTCAGTGCAGGTCATAATCTACCTACTATCTCCCTATATAATCATCACTCAACAGAGAATTAATCTCCTTCTAATCCATAAGTGGGATTGATCTCACACTAAATTCATCATGTAAATGATGGCGTGTTCATATAAGACTCTCTCTTCCTCTCTCTCAACAAACTAGTAGGAGAGACATTTGATTGGATTGAAAAGAGGGCTTCAACAGGCTACACCATAAGTCCTCCACTAGAATCCTTGGGCAAGGCAGAAATTGTGAAGTATAAATTGAGGTTTGGGTAATCCTTACATCATAAAGCCTTGTTTAAAAAAACCAATTTGGAGACTTTGAGGCACTTGTACAAATAATAATCTCCAAAGTTGCTAATAATTCATGGTGAAATTTTTGTGAAGATTGCTACATTGTCTTTTCTCTATTCATCCACTTTCCAAATCATGAGCAATCTTTTCTTTAAGCATCCTTTAAAATAACTTCAAATGAATGTTTCTTAATCTTTGAACAACCTATGCATCCTTCTAGTCTAAAGGGATGTTTTAATGGAATCCACTTCCCTCCCAAACAACTGGAAAGAGCTTTTCCATGTGAAATCTTCTAAGTTTTTAGAAAAAGATCTAGAAGACAGATAAGATTGGTGAATGATCTTTTTAGTGACCTTTTCACTTGGAAAAACAACCGTAAAACAATGGCGAGGCCATTACGTTGAGACATGATTGAACAACCATTGAATCTATAAACCAACATAAAGGTCACTAGAAAGATCTCCAAGGCATAAAGAAATGCCAAGGCCGACCCATCTTTATGGCTAAAACTTATTTTGAGCCACACATGACTCTTTATGGGTGGCTTGTAATGTGCTATGCCAAATTAGCTAAGTGGACCATAAACTGGTGATGGGATACTTGGTTTGCACAATTTGAACCTCCTCATAAACATACAATAAAAGGACACGGCAATTCTAGCCAAATTTGAAACAGATAAGAAAAATTGACCCCCTTTTGTTGGATGTAAGAGGAAGGGTACACTAGTGGCTCTAGGGAAAGTGCATGGGAATATATTTGCCTCACTAAAGGCATTCGGCATTCTGGTGGCATTTCAATGCAACTAAGTTAGCCCACACTCCATTTGAAAGGTTGGGCGGGTGGGGGGGGGGCACTCCACCAATGAGAGTGGAGAATTTGGGGGGCATCCACACTTACCACCTTTCGTTGTGAAACCACCCTAATTAACATCATATTAGAAAAACTATGTAGAGGCTCAATTTGTTTTATAAATATTCAATACAAGATTGTTCTCCTATAAAAATTGTCTTTGATTAGATATTTTTCTAATTTATGAAATGTGAGAAAATCAATGTAAAGGGGCCTTTTAATAGTAGAATTGTGTAAGGACTACCCATTATTTGACCTCTAATTGAGCATTACCCGCATATTAATTCAAGATCATTCCCCTGAGCAATTAACCTTTTATTCTAAACTTGCACAAGCCCATGATCAAAATGACAATGGATGACAAAAGGACTATATATTCTTAGGCATAATGTATCCACTTCTTAAAACTTTGTCAAGTCTATCATCCCAACAATATAAGTGCAACATGATTTTTACTAGAAGTACTAGTAGCCCCTATCCTTGTTATCAAGTCAAGTTTTGTTCGCAATAATTTTTATACTAATTTGTAATGCTTTTAAGATCTATGATGCACCTAGACGTTATGCTACAAAATTTGATTATATCAAAAATGTTTGTATAATATTCAAGTTATTGATTGTAAGAATTTTGTGAACAACAATTCGAGAAGAGCAATTTTAGATCTACACAACATCTAAAAACAAATTGGCATAAACAACATGATCACAATAGAAAGGCCATTGTGAGGTAGGGAGCTAGTGTTCCTACACTTGCAATTTGAATTATTCATGTACAAGGAGTTAAGATTTTACCTAAAACTGTGGAGGTTCTTGTCAATTGAATTTTGATATGTGCAATAGGCCCACAATGACAACATTGTCAAAGAGCAATTTGACATCTTGATTGAATATTGCAAAGTGAGAAGGGGGAAATGGACAAATATCATCAATGTATCATTAGAAAAATTCAATGCATTGTTGACACATTCTTGGGTGACATGATAAGGATCAACTATGTCGTGATATCTTCAAGCACAATAAACCAATACTTAATTCAAGTCTACTTGGACTAGAAAGCTAATTAAACTAATTGAGCCTTGCTAACTTGATTAGTCAACTAGTTAAAAAAAATGCTAGGAATTTGGCATAAATCCATGTAAATAGATCAAAATGTTCAAGAAAATACATGTGAGGGCTCTGGCACCCTAATAAGTCCAACTCGATAAGTACATTATTCTTCAATACGTAGGTGATCTTTGTCTAAAAACAACAAAGCACTAGGATTATTAATAAAGCAAATATCATCTGTGTATCAAAAAATATATTTGAAAAAGTACAAATATTCCAATTTACCAAGTCTGGCTAATCTTTTCATACATTGTAACTCGTAGTAACACAAATACCCATTACACCATGTAGGAAAGCAGGATAAACCCATAGGTATCCCACGGACATGTCTCCAAGTCTTGTTACCAAGTCTGATGATACAATTATTGATGAACAGATCATTCCACTGGCATAATTGTATAGTAACAATACAAGTCCATTTCTCTATATGTTTGCTTTCCCATTTCCATTTGAATTCATTGGAATGTGGTTTCCATTTGTAAGCAAGTGAATAGTTTTTGGCATATTTAAAGGTATACATAACTAATTTGTGCATTATAATCATTACACCATCTTTGCCATTCAAAGGTATGTTCTCATTACATTTAGAGATGTTAGTAGACACCTAGACATGATCTTTTTTGGCACATTAAGGTAGAATTTAATCGGTGAGTTGCACTGCCTAAATAGGTGGATACTCTGGTATGTATTTCCCTTAAGGCATGCTCCTGCCATGAGGAGTGGAGTTAGCATACCAAGAGCTCCAGTCAGAAACGTGGCCACCTTAGAAAAATAACAGTCATGTGCATTATTAATCCATTTGAAAGCATCCTTACGTGCTTTAAAAGTGCGTAGAAGGAACGACAAGTATACTCTTTGTAAATTTATGTCTTATAACTTATATTGAGTTACTAATAGTATTGTCTTTATCATTTGGATATCGGGCAAAGTTGGGACTGGATAGTCTTTCTAAGGCCACTGGCCAACTTTTTGACAAATTGAATACACATGAAGCAAGGATTGTGATGAGCTTTATCAACTCCATTAATATAAAGGTGTGAAGTAGTCCAATTGTTGAATAGGAATGTGATTAAGCCCTTTATTAATCAAATCATTTCTTAATGTCTTATTATTAATGATCTTGGTATCCATAGAAACTACATGCCCAAAGCCTATAGAAACAAAATCTTTGAAGCATTTGCTAGTAGAACACATACAAGGAAAAAAATCATCCACATCAATTTCACAAAAAACTTGGAAGGATTTGTACCATTCATGCTTAATATGCGGGAAATAAGTCCATCCAAAAATAATGTGCTCAACAAAGTCATCAATAGAACCAAATGTATGTAGTAAAGTCTCGGCATATAGCTCTTTAACATTTATTCTCTGAAAACATCTATTATAGTAATGTAAATGGAAAAAAATTCTTCCCTTTCCTAATAACCAACTATATTTGCCTTGCCACATTTGTGAAGAATTGCCAAAAATTGGCAAATCTAGCTTGATCAAAAGCCATGTAGAATCATGTAAAATGTACATAAGTGGGTGTCCCACACATGTGAGGCCATGAAGCCATGTGGAAAACCTACCCTACTATAGGTTAGATTAAGTCTAAAGGGTTGGTCATGTCATTTTGGTAGTGATTCCTAAATTATAGGACCTATACCTAAGTTTAAGGTGAAAAATTAACCAATTGACCAACTAGTCACCTACTAGGCATGACTCTAGGAATTAGACTAGGGTTGAAAATTAGGGCAAGAGAGCCAAGTTAACTTCCTTATTGCATGCTGGAAATCCACCTAACATCACAAAGAAAGTCACTTTTGCTATGTATTCCGAGCTCCCATAGTGAGAAGATAGATTATTTTTGGAGCTCATTGGCAATCTCGAGCTACACCACATTGTACATTGAGTTTTTGTGATCCAAATGCAACCAACTCAATTTGTACTTGATTTCTTCTTCTTCTTCCTGCAAAAGGATTAATCTCTATAGAAATTCAGCTTCCTAACAGGTAGTTCCTCTTTCCCATTGCTACCTTGTCCAGTTTTGCGTCTATATGGAATGTATTTTCTCTTTTTGCAGCCACTTATTGACGTGACAGAGCTATAGGAGCATTCAAATTGAAGGACCCTAATCTTTTATTCTTGTTATATTCTCAACATCACCAAGGTTAGCCAAACGTTTGGTAGTAGGATCATGTGTGAGCTCAATAGCGGCATCTATCATATGTTTCTAATATAGAGAAAGTCAAAGTGGGATTTGACAACGTCTCTCACAGGCTTGTGTAGCCAAAGACAAAAGCATTAATTTGGTTCTATAGACTCGCACTAAGAAAGAAGTTACTAAGGTTGTGTGAAAGTTTCAACTAGTTAAATTGAGTTTATTTGGCAATTTTGAGGCTAATATGCAATTTCAACTTAGAAATAGACTTTATAATGTTAATAAAGCCTAAAAATAGTGGTTTTACTATTTTTGACTTAGCAATCTATCAAAAAACTAGTCATCAAAAAGTTGATCTAGATTGGGAAATTGACAAACAACAAGCATTAACAATCAAAAGAATTGATCATCACTGAAATACGAGGCCACACGTGTGTACTACAGGCTGTGGTACGGCCTTCAACCTGAGAAACAAGTAGAAATTGATTTGGTTTCATTTGGATCACAAAAACTCAATGTACATAGTTCATGAAGTAGCTTGAGATTGCCAATGAGCTCCAAAAATATTCTATCTTCTCATTATGGGAGCTTGGAATACATAGCAAATTCGCCTTCCTTCTTGAATTTAGGTGGATTTCCAAAATGTAATAAGGAAGCTAACTCACTCTTCTTGCCCTAAAATGAAACCCTAGCCTAGATCCTAGAGTTATGCTTGGTAGGTAGCTAGTTGGTCAAATTTTCACCTTAAACTTAGGTGTAGGTCCTATAAAGTAGGGATGACCACCAAATAGACATTACCAACTCTCCTCCTTGATCTTGATGCTTCTCTTTGAAGGAAATCTGATGCCTCCATGTCTTGTGCAAATCACATTGATCAAGATCACAAAACATGTACTTGCTACTATTACCAAGATTTATCATGCTAGAATGACTAGTCCACAAACCATCAAATGTAAGCATGATTTTCCTAATCTTGTAATTACAAGTGATCTTGAACTTCATGAGGCTACATACTTGCTTATGGATATAAGTGTCCTTCAAGGATGTTTCACTTATTCTCATAAGAAGCTTACAATTTGCCTCTCCAAAAGAAAAAACATGTTTTTCAAAACAATGAGTGATTAACTCATTTTTGCTCTTCCAAAATCTGAGAGCACTCATTTGATCAAACAACCAATTTACTCTTGATTGGTTCATAGCAATTTTTAGATCACTAAGACATAAAAATTTGTTCTCAAATGAGTCATTACACATCTTATCTTCAACTTTCTTCTTGATGAAGCCCTCAAGTTTTCTCATGTAGTCCTCATTGCATACCTCAGTTTGCCTCATGTAGATCTCATAGCAAAATGGTTCATCAAGCATTGAAGTAAGAAAAGTGTTGAAAGTGAATGGTTGAGAATCTTCTCCTTGACTACCTTTTCCAAGATAAGTGAGCCTTGAAGGCTCGGCCCTTGCCTTTGTGGATCTTCTTGGAGCACTTGATCTTTAAGGTGGATCCTCAGGATCTCCATCACTTCGTTGCTCTTCCTCAATCCTTGCAAGATCATTGACACCAAGGTTGTTGATTTCACTTTCATTCACACAAGATACTGGATGGATCCAAGCATATCTTGTATAAACATCTAAGAATGTTTCATGCATCTTATCATCACTACTTGGTACATGAGAAAAAGAGTGTACATTTGAATGAACGATTTCTGTGAGAAATTGGCAAAAATCTAGCTTGGTATTTTATATGATAGAAGCTTGTAAGTGAATCTCACATGTGTGGAGGATGTTCCCACGTGTGGAGAATTGTAAAGTAAATCAAAATGTTTGATATAGGGGTCTCATAGAATTTCATAGTCAAGCATTTAGGTGTAGGATGTTGATAGGGTCAAATTTGGCATAGATGGCAAATTATCCATTTCCACTTGTAATGCCACTATTGGGCCAAAATAGAGTAGGAGGCCAAACTTGTTCCAATTAGAGTGTAGACAAGTGTAATGCTTTTGTTTGATGAAGTTTAAGAGGTCCAATAGGTTTTAGAGGTGGAACCATGTGTGGTCCAATAGGAATTTGAGGTGTGCTTGAATATAGTCCAATAGAATTTAGAGGTGCATGGATCAATGGTCCAATAGGATTAAGAGGTGGCAAAGTATGATCCAATCATAGTTAAGCATAGTGGTAGCTCATTAATCTACTAGTATCATTGTACTACTCATTTTGGATCTAATTGATTTTGAGATTGAGTGGATTTTGAGTGTCATTGAATTTCTAGCTTTCTCTCTCTACCCGAGAGCTCATGATGGTTTTTCTCTCTCTACTCGAGGAGAGCAGCTTGTTTCTACTTAGAATACTTTTGGAACACTTCCCACATGTGTGAGTGAGAGTTGGAAGTGATTGAATGCATGTAGTAGTGTGTTTTTGCCATAGGATCTAAGATTGATCTTGAATCTCAATCTAGTCTTGATCTTGGTGCATCTACACACCTTAGGATATCACAAGTACATGTTGTGGAAAATCCACACGTATTGAATTCAACATGGTATCAGAGCCAGGTTAAGGTTACCATGCATTTTGATCCATCTAAGTGAAAAAAATTTCATCAATCTTGAGCTAGAAGTTGTCAAGGCCCATTTTCCTAGCTATCTTGTTCAATTTTGGATCAAAAGAGATCAAAAGGACATTGATTGGGTCTGACCTGGTACTGTACGGAATCATGTGCTCAGACACGTGTGAGGAACATCCAATTTCAGTTTGGAAGTTCTCTCTCATGCTTGATCCATTTATCTTGGTTGATAGCTTGTTTTGAAGCTATTTTTGTCTAGTTTCTGATGCAATCAGTTTTCATTCCATTTGGTAGTGCCAATCAAAAGTTATAGGCTTTTGAAGAGGGTTAGGTAGGGCACCTAGACCTGGGTGGACACATTTGGTTTGGTCAAGAGATTGCTTGTTTGATCCAAAATCACAGTTCTATGCTTACCAATCTCATCTATATGTGATCTAGGCACTGTTTTGAGATCTTAGCCATTTTGTTCCATGCAATATCATTGTATTTGAGTCAAATCTGGTTTCTTAGTGTATTTCACACGTGCTAAGAGTGTTTGATCCTAACTTTGTCCATACTCCATCATTTGATGTGAAGTAGATCTAGTTTTGGAGAGATTGAGATAGCTAGTGAGAATCATCTCACAGTTTGTTGCAAGATCTTGCATAGGAGATGGTAGCACACCATTATTGGATCCTATAGTGAGAGAGAAGCAACATTTTTTGTTCATCACTTTTATTTATCTCCACTTTACATGACTTCAATGAGTTCATACTTGTTGCAACCAAGTGAGAGATTGTCTACTTCCAATTATTCAATATGGAAATTGAGGATGGAGTCCATCTTGATACTCCAAGATGTGATGGACATTGTACTTGGGATTGAGGAGGAGCCTCAAGTCCTTCAAGAAGTACAAAAATACAAGAAGAGAGCTAGGATGGCTCTCCACTACATTAAGATGAATGTCTCTAATGAGATATTGAGGGAGATTGGTGATTGTTCTACATCCAAGGAAGCTTGGGATTGTCTCAAGTCCATTTATGAGGCTAAGAACACCTCTAGGCTCCTCACTCTTAGAAATCAAATCTTCCAAAGTAGTCAAAAGAGTGATGAGAGTGCATCTAATTATGTTTTGAGAGTCAAGGATATTCATAGGGAGCTTGCATGTATTGGTGACTCAATCAATCAAAGTGAGCTAGTCCAAGTTATTCTCAATGGCTTGAGAGTGTCAAGTATATAGCTGCAAGCACAAGACTCTCAGCTCACCAGAAACCCATATGTAAATGATTACACAGGGAGAAAACTAGACTATTTGGAGCACTTCGTAAGTGATCGTGTACTCTTACATGGATTTCTTTGGACCGATAATGATCTTGAAAGGAGGAGTAGCCGATCTTAAGATTTGGCTTCCACAACAGCTCAGCTCTTTACTGCTTCAATACACGGGTATGTCACTGCACGTTAAGATCAATAATAGTAAGAGAAACAAACAGCGGCTTATTTCTGAAGAATCAAGACAAGAGTACAAACTCTTGAGGATGGACAAGCTATCACTCAATCATGATGATGGCAAAGTTCTATTTGCCAAGCACAAAGAGAGGAGTAAGAAGCAACACCATCACTTCTCTAATGACAAAGCTAAAGACCAAGATGAAGAGGAGGAGGAGGATACCTCTCATGCTTCTACTTCAAATCTCAAGAAGAAGAAGATCAAGTGCTTTTATTGTGGCAAGAAAGGCCATTATGCCACCAATTGCTTCAAGAAGAAGAATCAACTCAATCAAGCCAACATTACCAATGAGAAAGAAGACTATATTGCAAGTGATGGAGAAGGCTCTCTTATGGCATCAAGCTTCTCCTCTTCTACCTTCAACAAGGATGACTCATGGTATATTGATAGTGGATCATCTTCACATATGTGTGGCTCCAAGCACTTTTTTTCATCTATTTTGCCTTATGATGGAGTCAAGAAGACCATATACTTTGCAAGTAAGCATGAGTGCAATATTGAAGGAGTAGGGATTATTCCCTTGAAGCTTGCATCTTCTAAAGATCTCTTTCTCAACAATTTTCTTTTTGTCCCAAAGCTTACAAAGAACATCTTAAGTGTTGGCCAACTTCTTGATAGTGGCTTTGATGTAAATTTCAATATTGACAATTGTGTGATCAAGAAGGATGGTGAGATCCTTGCATATGGATCAAGATTTGAAGGCATCTACAAATTGGATCCAAGTGAGAGTTCAAACTCTCTTGATGTTTCTTATATGTCCAATATTTCAAAGGAGGATGATCACACAAGATGCACATATCTTCTCTCTTCAAGTATTATGGTGTATGATTATTCCTTATTATTCAAAGCATATGTTGAGAAGAAATTCTCATTGAAGATCAAAGCTTGAGGAGTATTGGAGCTCTTGAAGGAATAGCACCATATGAAGTTTTATTCAAGATGAAGCCTAAGGTTGATCACCTAAGTGAACTTGGTAGTGGTTGCTTTGCACATATTTCCTTGTAAACAAGAAGGAAGGATGATCCAAGCTCATGGATCATGATTGGATACTCATCCATCAAGGAGGCCTTTAGTGTCTTTACACTCTCTATTTCAAAAGTGATTGAATAGAGATGTCACATTGCATAAAGATTCAATCTTGGAAGTGGCCGAGATCAAGGCTTCTCAAGAAGCATCACAAGTTATCTTTTTTGAAGGTATTCAAGTTATGATGGGGCCAATGTGTGAGGAAGAGTTTCTTCTTCATATGATTTCAAGAAGATCTTCAAGATGCATGGCCAAGTCTTTATGGCTCACCTTACATGGCAAAGAGGGGCATCTTTCGTGTTGTATCTACTACAACACATTCATATATGCTTCTCTTCCTTTGCTTGAAATGCTATCTTGCTTCATTGAATTTTTTGGATCTCAAAGTTCAAGAAAAGCTATACTAGTTTTGTATGATGCTTATGGTATGGACATGTTTCTTGTCATTATTGACTTAGATGTGTTTCCAATACTTTTTGAAAGCGAGATATTGTATTGTCAAAAGTATGCTCTTGATTCTAGTAAGAACAAGATTGAGCTTGGTACTCACTTTTTTGAAAATCATGTTTTCACATGTTTTGAGGCAAATTTTAAACTCGTCTTGAGATTAAGTGAAGCATCCAAAGTGGACACTTACATCCTTGAGAGAGTAACTAGCCTAAAAAAGATCAAGATAGTCTTTGATATCAAGATTAGATCCATTATGGATATAGTTCATTGTATGTGGACTAGTCAAGCTAGAAAGCATAATCTTGATAATCATCATTGTTTCACATCTTATGATCTTGATCTCCATGATCCTTATGAGGCTTGGAAGCCTTAGATTTCTCTATTTATGGTGCATCCATCATGCAAGTGGAACTTTCAAATCAAAGATCATCATCAAGCATGGAGGAAGCCCATGATCATTCAAAGGCATTGGCAAGAGATCTCTACCAAAGAGATCTTATCGTGGATATGGTGAGGGTGCTGCTATGATGGATCCCTTGGCTGATCTTCACTTCTTATGCATACCAAAGGATCCACTCAAAAAGATTTACAAACTTCTCAAGTGATCTAGTACCTTTCCAAGCTATTTTTTGAGGAGGAGTGTGAGAAATTGGCAAAAATCTAGCTTGGTATTTTTTATGATAGAAGCTTGTAAGTGAATCTCACATGTGGATGTTCCCACGTGTGGAGAATTGTAAAGTAAATCAAAATGTTTGATATAGGGGTCTCATAGAATTTCATAGTCAAGCATTTAGGTGTAGGATGTTGATAGGGTCAAATTTGGCATAGATGGCAAATTATCCATTTCCACTTGTAATGCCACTATTGGGCCAAAATCGAGTAGGAGGCCAAACTTGTTCCAATTAGAGTGTAGACAAGTGTAATGCTTTTGTTTGATGAAGTTTAAGAGGTCCAATAGGTTTTAGAGGTGGAACCATGTGTGGTCCA
This sequence comes from Diphasiastrum complanatum, assembly GCA_029204225.1. NCBI lineage: Eukaryota > Viridiplantae > Streptophyta > Lycopodiopsida > Lycopodiales > Lycopodiaceae > Diphasiastrum > Diphasiastrum complanatum. The sequence continues at coordinate 14,544,948 of CM055110.1, forward strand.
ATAGGAATTTGAGGTGTGCTTGAATATAGTCCAATAGAATTTTGAGGTGCATGGATCAATGGTCCAATAGGATTAAGAGGTGGCAAAGTGTGATCCAATCATAGTTAAGCATAGTGGTAGCTCATGAATCTACTAGTATCATTGTACTCCTCATTTTGGATCTAATTGATTTTGAGATTGAGTGGATTTTGAGTGTCATTGAATTTCTAGCTTTCTCTCTCTACCCGAGAGCTCATGATGGTTTTTCTCTCTCTACCCGAGGAGAGCAGCTTGTTTCTACTTAGAATACTTTTGGAACACTTCCCACATGTGTGAGTGAGAGTTGGAAGTGATTGAATGCATGTAGTAGTGTGTTTTTGCCATAGGATCTAAGATTGATCTTGAATCTCAATCTAGTCTTGATCTTGGTGCATCTACACACCTTAGGATATCACAAGTACATGTTGTGGAAAATCCACACGTGTTGAATTCAACAATTTCCTCTTTTGCCATAGCAATTTTAGCATCCAACTTAAACAAAATACCTTTGTTTAGCACCATTTGCTATGCAATTATCATTCTTCATGATGGAACAAACTCCAAGCTTGAAGTGAACATCAAACAAATGGACTTATAATCACAGTTCTATCACTCCCTCACAAAGCTGGAATGAAGATAAGAAGTCAAAACTACTTTCAAACAAATCTTGCCAAGAAATGGATTTGATTGTCTCTAGAAACTCACTAAGGTCTCTCTCTTGTAGTGTTTCACTCAAATTAGATTTCTAATCCAACAAATGGACTTATAATCTAGGTTCTAGCACTCCCTCACAAAGTTGGAATGAAGATAAGATGATGTGAAATCTACTTACAATCAAATCTTGCCAATTTTGGCTATTTTTGGACAATAACATGACTAAATCTCCCTCACACTTTTTGATGTACTTTCAAGACCTGTAAAACAAGTTTAGAGGACCTGATTTCAGCCTACATTAATTAGATCTCAAGACCCTATGTCAAATCTAATCAATGGCACTCAGTTTTGGTAGCTTATCCTAAGATTTCCACCAAAAATTACATCGAAAACTCACAAATTGAATTTCTTTGGATCAAATGAATATTGTGAATTCAATGTAGGTTCAGAGGTGCCCACACGTGTGAACAGTACAGATCTGGACCCCTACCAAGTTTGGGATCAAATCTCCTCACCAAAATCAAGATTCTAGCTTGCCCCCTCTCAATACTAGCTTTGCTAGTTTTTTGGAGAGAAAAAGAGGATAAATAGGTTCCATATCTTTGTCATTTCTTCTTGATATCATTTGTTGAGGTTCAAGAGAGTGCATAGTGCTTTGGAACAGGTTTGAAGATTTGAATCAATCATTGCAATTTGGCTACAAATGGAGGTTCATGTTAGAGAACAATAATAGGATTACCTCAAGCAACTATTCAACTTGGAAGGTGAGAATGGAGTCTCTCTTTGAGGTGAATGAGTTGATGTAGGTGTGGAAGAAAGACTTTTGGCACCTCAAGGAGGGTGAAGAAAGCTCTTCATGTGATCAAAATGAATGTTACAACTGCAATTTTTCATGTGTAGAATTAATTTTTTGTAAATCAACACTCAATATAGGACAAAATACTTGAAGTAGACCGATTTCACACTTTGTTTGGTGGAGTGTGATGACTTTAATTGCATTGGATAGGTCTTATTGCATTCTTCAATAATCTATATCAAGTTTGTAGCACTTGCATATAGAAAGTGAATGATTCAATTGTTTGTACCTTTGTAGAAACTCTATTTTTTATTGAATCTCTTGTGTTTGAAGTTGCAGGACTTTTCAAGAGTGTATTTCGATCATAGAAAGTACAAAATTTCATAGGATTGTAGGTTGATCAAGTATCTTTCATTCTATGTGCTGGATTTGCTAGGTTTGGTGCAAGAAAGAGATTTGAGAGGTTCCATATCTTTGCGATTTCTTCTTGAGTTTATTTGTTGACATTCAAGAGAGTGCTTTGTGCATTAGAATAGGTTGAAAGAGAAGATCAAGTCATTGCAACATGGCTACCAATGGAGGCTTCATGTTAGAAAGCAATGATAGGCTTACCTCAAGCAACTGTTATACTTGGAAGGTGAGAATGGAGTCTCTCCTTGAGATAAATGAGTTGATGGATATGTTTTGCCCAACGGACGACGGGTGTGTTGGTTTATACATGCTTAGTTAAGCATGCCAAACCAGTGTAAAAACTGGGATGGGTGACCCAATGGTGGGGAAAGCCTTCACATCTCTGATGTGGCAGAACTTCACCAAGTATTTTCTATGGGATGTGACATGTTGTATTGACCCGTGGAGTGACCTTAAATGTCATTCTCCAGTGTCTCGAAGACTATGTGAGTATTGGTACGATTCCTATCTCTCAGCTCAACTAATAGGAATGTGAATTTGAAGAATGTTTTGTTCATTCCATCAATCACTAAAAACCTTGACAAGGATCAAGGTGGAGTTTGATGGAGATGCTTGCTTGATCAAGAAGGAAGGTGTGCATTGATTGTAAAAGGGAAGAGGCAAGGTAAATTATTCAAACTTGATGCTTGTGTTGTTGCTACCCAAGTTGGATGTTATGGCAAAGGAGAAATTGTCAAATCAAGAGGCATGGCACAAGAGATTGGAGCATCTCAACTTTAAGTCATTGGAGATAATGGCAAAGAGGCAAGTTGTTTATGGTCTTCCAAAATCTCTAACTACCATGAATCATGTTTGCGAGCAATGTGTGAGTGGATAGGCTGAAAGTTGGCTATTGATGGTAGTTATAGACCAAAAAGCCAAGAAGAAGATATGATATTATTCATGTTCTATTAGTGATGTATTTATGAACTTCTTTGTCAAGACTACAAAGAACAATGAAGTGATTGCTTGAGCTTCATTCTTCTTCTTGCTGCTATGTCAGATTGCTTATGGCTTACCCAAGGATTGGTGGATTCAATCACTTGGATAATTTACGACCTCAATCTTAGTGTGCTTCAAAGTTCATTTGGGATTGTATTAGATACTTAAAGAGTACTGAATGTGGGTTGATTGTCTAGTGACTTGCCATACATAGATCCATTCTTTTCCTTGAGTTGTTAATAAAATGCTATTTGTGTTAGGTAGTATTGTGTTTTACAAGGTACATTGTATTGCAAGGTGCACGAGCAACAAGCATGCTATCTTAGTGGGAACTACTTAAACCACATGCATGAGCTTGGGCAGTGGAGACTTATACCATAGGTTTAAATTGAGATAGGATTTAAGAATGGTGTAAATTAAAACTGGCAAAAGTATCTAACAAAAAAAGTGTGAAAAAAGTGTAATATCTATGCAATTCCTAAACAACCCAAAAAGTGGTGAGAAGTCTATTACCTTCACATCCCAACTAAAACAAGACCATATTGATATATCCTACAGACCATGACATAAAAATGGCATTTGTTAGAAATATATGAAATGCAAATTTGTTGAAAGAAAAAAATGCCAGACTAAGGTTGGATGCAAGGTTAGACGACAATCATATAATCACATTAGTGAAGCAAAACTGAGACAAAAACTTCTGTGATAAACTCATTCAATAGACAATGTGATTTTACCATAGAAATAGCATTGCTTATTTGATCTTTGTTTCATTATTATCGTATCAATTGAGCCTCCTAGCTTATGGACAAGCAAGCTAGTTAACAAATCGTAAACCACCACTGAACTATGAAGAAGACCACCAAGGAATTTAGATATACACTTTGTGATTATTATTGTGTAAAACAATTGGTTGGAAGGAAATCGTTAAAGTGGCTAACACAAATGTTTCCTCCAAACATGTGACATTCCAACCAAAACAACCATCTTATGTGAATGTATGAACCTACTTAAGAGGGTTTGTCCAAGTCTCCAAGAGAGCATATGCTCCTACCGTTAGCCAAAGAGCTCCCATTGACTTAAAAAAGGAAAATGGCATGCCGCATCACATAGTTAGGTATCGGGCCAAGATGAAGTTCTCTAAAACCCAACCTCTATGTTGCATGCTTGTGTCATGCATAATTGTGAAAGAAAGCGTATTTAGACCAAAGAACGTGAAGTTGTCATGCACATTAGACATGCATAATTGTGAATATATACTTAAGACTATAAAAGTACATAATGAAAAAAATTCCCAAACATTTGGAGATTTGATTTGATATTAACCTTTTTACAAACTTCATAAACCTCATAACATAGTAACGAAAGATGACAACCCCATAGTTTTCAACATTCTATTCTGATTTTTTACAATGGATAGTTAATTTGCCTGTATGTGTATTCCAATAAGTTGGATATTAAATCTTCACCTTCATGCCACTTATTTGAAGGGACCATCAAGAACTTGAAGAGACATACAACAACTATCATTCTTAATATCAAGTGAAAAGTGTGGCGACTTTTAAGCACATGGGTGGTTGTTGGCATTTTTATGTTGCAAGTTCACCCTCCTCATATGAGGGCAACTCCCAATTAGTCTTCTCCAAAACAATAACTTGGAATCTGAAGTAAAGTCAAATCTTCCAAAATAAGAACTTCCAACAAAAGTGATGCTACTACAGTTGTATGATGTGACCATAGTTCCAATAGGAGGCAATCTGACATTAAATTAGTACATGGACTTCGAATCTTTCATACACAAAAAATAATACTACCCTTTGGCCGTTGTCATTTTGACCAAGATTTGTTAAGAATTAGCCTCTCCATAGAAACATTGCCCCCCACTTTCACTTTGTAATGCAAGTACTGGAGGTTGCATTGTGATGTGCCTAGCACTAAAATATGTTATACTGCTAGTCCTACAAGTCTGAAGAAAAGATACATCCACCACAGCTATGAGTTGATTGGCAGTTGGAAACACTTGGTCAGATCTCAAATCAAACATAGGTAAGATAGAAAAGAAAATTCCAATTATTCACACTGGTGTAGTGCAAATTATAGCTATACCTAAATCATCATTAGGCAGTGGATGGTATCCTGAGCTATTCATATGGTGTTCAAATTCACAATAATTGAAAAACATAAAAGAAATTAAACAAGGCAACTTTCACAATAACTAGCCACTGGCCAGAAGTTATCTGATTGAGAAATTGCAATATATCCAGATTCACTCATTTAAATCAAGAAATCAATGATGTCATAAAATAAAACGAAAATATATACATGCAACAAACAAGTCCATGGATCTATATCAATACAATAACATAAAATTCGATAAAGAGAAGCTTTCTTAGCAAACCAGCACTCACGACAATTACCGAGAAAATTTGTCTAGATGAAATAAAATTAGAATCAATAACAATAATACTTAAAAAAGGATTACCAAGACACAGAAAAAATCCAAAATACTAGCCAGAAGTAGACCACTCATAGCAGAAGACCAAAAAATAACTTCTTGTGGCTCTCAGACAAAGAAAGGCTTTAATGCATGCTTTCACTTAGCAAAAAATAGCGTATAAAACCCTGGTTGCTTCAATCCTATATTTCCATGATTCATCATTCAAATGTTGTTGGGCCTTTCAGACAAGCATCCTTCTCAATTGTCAGATGAAAATTCCTCATGCTACCTCTATGTGTGTTTTGTAAATCTGTACAAAGCCAATTGTCAAAAAATGATTTATTGCCAAAGGCATTATCATCAACAATAAAATACAGAAATAAAACAGGACTACCTTTCCCCGCCTCCCACTTTCAAGAGTGACAGAAAAGCAATGTTGATGTATAATTCACAGTTAAGATTGGCTAGTAGAAACTAACATGTATACTACATAGTACAAAGTGAAAGCCAAACAGCATTCAGAACAAAAAATTTCCCCCACTTCTGAAGGATGCCTCATTCCAATTTCTACATTAGCAATACAAAAATTAGTAAAACCAGAAGAAGCAGAGCTTGTTAAGTTGTAAAAACAAATTCCAAACAATGGGATCTCACTCTCATAATTCCAAAATAAAACCTGCTTAATGATTGCATCCTAATGTTATGCGGAGAGTAAGATGTAAAATATTGTAAGTTCATAGTGATGACTGCAATGAACTTGAAATCTAAAAACTAAGCTAATGCTCTCAGAATTTCTTGCAGGTTTGATCCTGCACAAAACTGCCTAGTTTTTAGACAAACGTGTTTGGCCTGCTAGCCTTGTACGTTGTCTTTAATTTCCTGGTCGGAGGACGAATCTTACGATACGTAAGGGGAAACTTGATTTTGGAGTCATGAAACTGCTTTGTGTTTTCTCTCTTGCAAGCTTTGGCAGGAATACTTGCAGTCTTGATAATCTGGATGCAAGGGAACCTGACCCGATGCCTAGATGCCATTTCGTCATACATTTGTTCCACAGATCCATTCAGTGTTGTATCGCGGTACTCTTTGTACATATTATGGTAGCCAGTGCGACTCTGATACCGCACCCATATGCCATAATTCTTGATGGTGGTCGGCTTCTTTTCAAAAATCTGAGAAGTAATTCTTCAAAAGTCAGTAGTTTCAATTGCTCTGGCTGATCACGTTATGAAGTTTCTCAAGGGTTGCAAATAAATCATATTGCTAGAAGTTTCTTGAAAAGAGGAATGTTTATGTACTTGATGTGTCAGATGATCACTAAATACCTCATTGATCGCAAGAATTTGACCATGTGATTTCTTCACCTTCTTGAGCTTCCGCAAAAAGTACCTTAAGAAAACAGAAAATGTACTTTCAGCATCAATCCCTTGCATCTGGATTATTTCATTCTCAAACCAGTGATATGATGAGCAAAAATTCAAAACCAGTCACAATCTTTATACAAAAAGTATTACCAGAATTTGGACTTTGCCCGCACTTCATTTGTGGCCCAAAGCTTCATCCGATATGGCTTGGGTTGCTCATTTTTGGGTGTTGGCAGTGCACGACCAACAACCTGATACTGATGAAGCTGCGCATAGATAGGAAACTAAAATCAGAACAATACTCATATCTGTTGTTTGTTGAACAGCTAGAATAAAAAATTCGATTTTTGATAGGCATAGCTTGCTTGCAGATGCTGGTACAAGTGAATGCAAATAACAGCAGGAATCAGCAATGCATGCTCAGAATCTCGATTCAATGTAAGTACCCACACTAAGACAATAGTTTTTTACTGCTTCGGATTCTTTTTCAAAAACTCAAAGGGTACCCAAGTGCATGCAAATAACAACCAAAACCAACAATGCATACTCACATACCCATGTAACCACCGGTTAGCGGCCACACTAAGCAAGACAATTTGAGACAAATATTTGGCTATTCTTCATAAACTCCAAAAGCAAGAACAATCACCTTGAACGTTTCATGTCTTAAGTTTGAAACATGTGATTAGGGCGTTGACTGATAGAGATACTCCAGGGTACACTAGGCCATTTGATTCATTTAGACTCCCCAAATACGAAGTCAACATTCAACCTTCTTAGGAGCATTTTGAGGCATCTCTTTCAGACTTACTCAACATTATGCCTTCTGCTCAAGCTACCACCAGTGAGTAACAATGTTTACCTATAGTGGCATACTTAAGAGAATTCAGGTGTTTTTAAGATAGGAACTGCATTCGCTACTACCCAAGAAAGAGAGCTTGAAGATGAATTCCATCAAACATAGTAGAAGTACGCAGCTAAATACCAGCCATTAAATAGCTATTCACTATGTATCACGCACATGTTTGTTTCACCTAATTTACATTTTTGAAGATTTCTGCTCCATCAGAATTCTGATTTTTTGGCCAGTCATCAGGGCCAGTCATCGTCCATATCAAGTGACCATCTCTGCCCCATAGCATAGGCAGCACCAGGCTTACCTTATCAAGGTACAGCTAGGTGTTTTTAATTGTTCATCAATTGGTAATAAGCTGGCAAATCAGCTTCCTAAGCTTTAGATACTCTATGTATCAAAAAAAGTGATACAAAGGAGATACACTCAAGGACTTATACATCTGGATGGTAGAGCCTCCATTGATGGAGAGCCCACAAGCACTCGACCTCCATGCCATATAGTACCCGACATAAAAAAGGAGGTGAACAATCTTCAACATCCACGAGTCTTGGAAAATCAACTTCTTCATGTGCAGCATGGTCAAAATGCTACAACATCCCTACTAACTTCATCAGTGCCCAGTAGTAAAGGTAGACCAATTGCACAAACGAACATCCCATAGTAGCTTTCATGAGCCTCTAACATCTCTGGAGGTGAACGACAGACTTGGTGCTAACTACAGTTTACTATGATAGATCCAAAGTTACAGTTGGAAGACAATATTCCTAGATTATAGCAAGTTACAAATCTTGCACAAGAATGCCGACTAGTTACACTGTTGCCCTTGATATGGTGGCAGTACGTAGAACCAAACATACATATTTTTTATGAAGCACCTGATATTACTACCTCCGTTAATGGATCAAAGTGCCAATCTATTTTCTCTTAAAGATCCAAGGGATGGAGCTTGATGCGCTCTCCCTGGTTATCTTCTATTTTGGCAGTCGTATGTTGGCATTGATATGATACAGGTGCAATTCTAATGATATATATGAGTCATCTTCTTACACCTAAAGTGCTGTACTAGGGTGCGAAGCTACTTAGATCTGGTATTTTCAATGGAATATGAGTGTCTAAGTACGATATGAGTGTCGAAGTACGAGTTTATAAAGTTGAAAACACCTAAAGAAACTTGTAAATCATATAACCTAGAGGATTGAATATTTTAGGACCATACCCCAAAAATTTTATGAATTTCTCCTATTTCTAATACAACTTCAATAAAGAAAACAACCAGATACATGAATTTCACTGACCTGTTCATTAAAAACCAAAAAACACAAAGGTAGAATAGAAAATTAAAAGAATGTGAAAAGGGACACGTTTTGAGCTAACAAAACACTACCTCACAAATCCGAATCCATGTCTATCAGTTAGCTGCCAATATTGCATGTCACAGAGAACTTTGAAAATCAACAAGTAGAATAATAACATCAAAGATGAATCCACTCTTCCTAGCATTACAACAGTCATAAAGGTCTCCGCTTCTCATTTACCAACAGCCAAGACTATAATGAACTTGCTCACTGATCTAAAAAAGCGCAATGTTCGCTCCTACAGATCGCAACAGAATAACGTTTCAAAGGAACCAGAATAAGAGTCTATTACTTCCAGCATGAATAACAGAGCTTCCATCTTGCCAACAGCAAAAAAACGGCAACATCGCCAAAAATCACATGTCAAAAGTAACGAAAAATCGCAAGGCCACAAAAAAACTCAAAACAAGGCAACAGATGTCAGCACATCGGACCATACATTTCAGAGCCTATCATAAGACAAAATATCTAAAGCGCAAAGCAATAAGAAAGATAGCCACCCAATCAAGAAACAATATGATCGACATATTTCAGCCGAAAACCTAGCATGAAACGGATGATGAACGAAAAATCCTCTGACAGCAATCCTTTAACAGAAATGCTACCAAGTTCGAAGAGATGCAATACAGAATATGTCTTACCCGAAAAATAGCCATTGATCGATCGCCCTACTCGTCGTCGACGCCAACTCGCTTCGGCGGAAGAGAAATGGATCCAAAACCCCAAAAGCTCCAGAGAGAAGACTAACCAAAACGACGATCCTAAATGGAAATAAAAGGAACGAAAAAGGGCACGGGGCGAAAAGCCCTATATCGGACGGTTAGAAAGGAGGAACTGAGATCGTGCGGCTAGGATCGAAGATTGCGTGGCATAGTCTTTCCAAGCAAACTTGACCTTTACCTTTAGGGTCATTTGAGAAGTTAACTCTTATGGCACAATATTCTTATTGACGGGGATCACTTCCACCATCATAATATGCTCTCGCCATGCATCTCGCAACTTGCTATATCAAATCGCAATTAAAAAAATGAGGAGCTAGGCTATGTTGTCACGCATCTTGGGACTGGCTATAGCAGGTTGCCATCAAAATATGAGGAGCCAAGCCACACAACATGATGACTTGGCTCCTCTATCCCATAAGACATTCTTCACAACACATAGAGGCTCATACAAGCCTCTATGAACAGTAAACTCACAAAAGTGTGTGCAAGCATGAAGGTGGCGTGCACCCAAGTGAATATTTTTTGAAGATTTTGGTGATCACACATGTGAGGCTAGATCGTACGAATGAATTGATGATTTTAAATCAATGACAAGACAACAAATGTCGGTCTACAATTCGAGTGGGCATTAAATCCCAATGCCAAGGATAACATGTCTTTGAGAAACCTCACATTAGACTAAGAGATTACTTCAAAAATGGGTCCTCATAAATTTATGGTCATAATTAATGGTTCGAGGCCTAAAACTCAATGGTGAATTTGTATGGGTCTAACAGTGACTCATAGGATAAGTGAATGAGGTGGCCCAGTTAGGTTGTTGATGTGTCAAGTGAGGTGTCACTATGCGCTACGAGTGGTGTGTGGGCCTTTGCATAGGGTTCTCACTAATGTATGCTTGATTTTTGTAATTGTAGCAGTATGTTGTCGGAGTGACATCTCTCTCCTATTGATCGGTCAGGGTCCATAGCTTGGGGGCTAGATCGATCCAGATTTGGTTAGGTAGGTTTGTCCACCAAAAGGATTTGTGATTTTCACAGTCGGAAGCATCTTTAATCGTAGAGTTATTGGTGTGTTGGGAAAGTGTTATAAGTAATTGCAATAAACCTTTTATAGCCGCTGGAAATTGTTCATAGTAGAGTAGGAGTGCTATTGAATGGAAATTTCAAACTTCTGTGGAAGGATTGTATGATATTCTTTAAACTTTTGGTGTTATTGGCAAGAAAACCTTATGGCATCTATTGCCTATTTTTTAGGATTTTATCTAAGAAGAGAAAAATATAGCAAAGGGTATGGAGACAGAGAGGTACATGTCCACCAACCGAAGCCTTTCCTACAAAACTAATCAAGTATACTACCGGAGCAAGAAGCAAAAGATGGAAACAAATTGTCAGATAGTTATGAGGGACTATTGTCCTGCTATCTGCTCTTTTTTCTCTCTTATCGTGAGGATGGAAAGTTGGAAACAATTGTTAACAAGATTGAGAAGAACAGGTTTTGTCTGCTACAAGGGCAGGATCCGAGCATGAAATGAGTGTTGTTGAAGCTCTCTCTCTCTCTCTCTCTCTCTCTCTCTCTCTCTCTCTCTCTCTCTCTCTCTCTCTACGATCTCTTTTATTTTCTATGGGCACTCTTGTGAAAATCATAAAAAGCTTTAGGGGTTTCCTAAGTTTTTATGTCAAGCATCTTGGTGTAGAGTTGTGAGGGCCAAAAATTGGCATAGATGGCAAATTGGTCAAATCCACATGTAATGCCTCTATTGAGCCAAAAGTAGCTTATGATGCAATCTCGAGCTAGTTAGGCTTGTAAATAGGCCTGTGACACTTGTGTTAATGTAATCTTGGTGTAGAGTTGTGAGGGCCAAAAATTGGCATAGATGGCAAATTGGTCAAATCCACATGTAATGCCTCTATTGAGCCAAAAGTAGCTTATGATGCAATCTCGAGCTAGTTAGGCTTGTAAATAAGCTTGTGACACTTGTGTGAAATGTCATGTGCCAAATCCAAAGCAAATAGCAATAACAATGAAGTAAAGCTAGAAGCAAGAAAAGTACAAGACAATCATGATAGCATATCAATAGAAAGCTAGAAACATGGAGATCTCAATGAAATCACATTATCAATAAAAGAAAGAGTACAGTCAATGGAAATGGAGCGTTGATTCATGTGGATAGGGCACATGAGACCTAGCAATGAAGATCCCTATGGCTCACATTCACAAGGAAGCTAGAAGCTCTCACTTGCAAATGAGCCAAAAGATTCACAAAATGATGTCTCTTGCCTAGTTATAGACAATGCTCTTACTTAACTTAACTTAACTATCTTGAGGGATAGTTAGCCCTTGTTAAGTATTATTCAAACTACATTGGGCCCTTGTTGGCCTATTATCCTTATTAATTACTTTGGAGGGCCTAAAGAGGGAACCGCCTTGTTCTTAAGGCTACTGGCTCATTTTGGGCCTACAAAGCTTACATTGGATATTATCTTGCATGTATAAGCAGTGATGTACTAAAAGTACATGACACTCCCCCTACTTAAACATTTTTGTTCTCAAAAATGAAGACGCTTGTCTGATCAGCTTGATCGCCTTGGTTAAGTAGTCATGACTAAGGGTGTGTCGTCCAAAAAATAATAATTTATTGCCTCGTTATAGATCCAAAGCCGTCGAATTGAATCCATTTTCTAGCTTCAGACTGTATTCCTTGTTCCCATGGAAGAATATTGATGGTCGAAGAAGAGGTAGATGAAGCACCATATTTCTTGTTGGCAACCAATCTGTATGGAATGAACAGAGTGTATCACCACAATATCCTCTTTTGTCTGCTTCCTCGACATCACACCACTCGGATGCCTATCCAATTCCCTTGGATTCTTGCTTTTGTCTTGCATTTGGCTCTTCTACCGTAGCTGGGAAGCCATGTTGTTTAACCAACTTGATGAAGAACATTATAATTCTTCCATGAGCAATGGTAGTCATGAATTGTTGTTCAAATATAAATGCTCTATATGAAGTAGTCGGCATGAATATTGAAATTCGGTCGTATGGTGAAACGTAATTCTGGGCATACTGTTGACCGAAATATATTCTTTCAAATTTGGTCAATACCTCATTCATAGGTGGTTGTGAATATTTGACCTGATTGACTCTTGTCTCGAAATATAAAATTTGCAGTTGCCCATATAAATCGTTGAAGCATCAATCCCAAATAGTGAAAATACATTCCAAAGTTGAAGTAAGGATTTGACGTTTCGATTGTTCCAAATAACCATTGCTGAACAATCATTGTTGACATTACTCAATTGAAGATTGATTACATTAGAGTCCACTGAGCAATGTAGACCTCTCCAAAGAAACTAATATAGATTGATGGCATATTTTAAAATTAGCTTCCTATAGAGTGTTGATTGACTGAGAGAATATTTCCAATCATTATTCACATCCATACATTCTTGTTAGAAATCAATGATAAACTTCATTGTTACACTTCTTAGTTATTGTTTACGATGTAATTTATTACTAGATGTAACTAGCCGTAGGCTAGTCTAGTAGTCTACTCCTAGGTTCTCTTTCTCTATCAGGGTTCAGGGTTTATATGTACATTTTTACATTCAATGGTAGATGCCTCCCCTATTGGATTAATCTACTATGAGTGGTTCAACTGAAAAATCAATCTTAAATCTTCATCCACTTTATTATCCAGTTCTGTAGTTTTATTTGTGTTTCTACACAGTCTGCAGAATTACTCAGGAATCACTCAACAGGTGGCTCCGACATATCGGACATCATTCGACATATCGACGTCCCTGATGAAAGTCGAAGACTTCGGCCATGTCGATGAAAGACAATTATTGTTCCACTCGATATGAAACTAAAGACTTGCAAGTAAATTTTTGGGAAGTTCTAAATGGATGGATGCTAGCGCATTATGGCCAACTGGTTATTGCGATCTGAGACCTAATAGTTGTCCTACTGGATACGTTTTATTGCTTAGTATAAATAGTTGATCATCAAACACTTCATTAGCTCTCTCTCTAGCTTAGTTTCTATCTTAGATTAGAGCTTAGTATTGATATTTGCGCTTACTGCTTATCAGCGAAAGTGCATCAGACATATCTGTACCAATATCGGATCCAAGTGTGCTAGCTGAAGAAAAACCCGAGCAATCGTACATCCGCGCTCCAGTCCGATATTGTCCGTACCGATATCGGATCCAAGCGCACGAGCTAAGGAGGATTCTGAGCAGTTGTACATCCGCACTCCAGTCCGATATCGCATGTTCCAATATCGGATCCACGTGCACAAGTTAAAGAGAATCCTGAGCAGATGTACTTCCGCGCTCCATTCCGATATCAGGTGTATAACCAGAAAAATATACAGTTTTGTGGTGTGATAAATTACTTGATCCAGACTTATCTGTTCAATCATGGCAACTCTAAGTGAGAGTGTCCTCAATGAGTCAAGCAAATTGGAAGGAGCCGGCAACTATGCAGTTTGGAAATTCAAACTGAAGAACATTTTGATGGAAAAGGAGCTATGGGAGATCTTGACAGGCGAAGAGACAAGACCAGTGATAGAAGAAGATCAGCGGGCATTTGACAAGAGAAAATGAAAAGCACAAAATGTCATCAACTTATCAGTTAGAGATGCAATTATTCCCTACATTTCAGATTCAGAAGGACCAAAAGAAGCATGGGATACGTTGAAGGCATTGTTTGAGACCACAAACACATCTCGAGTGCTATTCCTAAAGACGAAGTTGCACACATTGTGGAAGGATGATGGTGCAACTGTTGTTGATCACCTATTGAAGATCAAAGAGATTCGTGACCAATTAGCAGCAGTTGGAGAGCGAGTACAGGATCGTGAGATCGTGCAATTGACATTGAATAGTTTGAGTGAGTCACATCAAATGTTTGTGACAAGTATAGCCACATGGGAAAATCTTCCAACCTATGAAGAATTAGGTGGATTGCTTTTGTAGGAAGAACAACGTCAAGAGAACTTGAGTCATTGCAACAGGGGATTTGATCAAGCTCTTGCAGTGAGAGGACGTGTTGGCAGATTTGGTCGTGGTAGACGCCAATCAAGAGGTCAAAACTCATATCATGGATCATTCCAACAATTTCAAGAACAATCCAATGATAGCCCAAATCAAGGCAATTGGAATCAAGGCCGAGGTCAAGGACGCGGCTATTCCAAGCAAAATCAACCTAAAAATTGTAGGTACTACAACAAATCTGGCCATTGGGGAGCGTGAATGCTTCAAGAAACAGAAGGAGATAGAACAAAGAAAAGATAAATGGCAAGCGGACAATTATGCTGATCAATACCAATTTGATGATAATTATTATGAAGACAATTATGCTGATCAACATCAATATGATGATGATCAATATGAAGATGATACTGGTAAGAGTTCAAACCTGTTCATTACAACATTAATGACAAGTGATGAAGTCAAGGATATCTGGTACATTGATAGTGGTGCATCCAAGCACATGACTTCAAGGAAAGAGTGGTTTTCAGAACTCAAGGAAACTCACAATGTGATGAAGTTGGACAAGCTGATGACAAATTGCTATCTGTTAAAGGAGTTGGAGTGGTACCAGTGAAGTTAGCCAGCGGAAAGATAAAGCAGATAAGCAATGTGCGATATGTACCTAGCTTAGCTAACAATATACTATCTGTTGGGACGATGGCTGATCAACAACTCAAGGTTGAGTTTGACAGCGAAAAATGTCTTGTCAAAGACATCAAGAATCACTACAAAGTGATTGCTACATGAGCTAGAGTCAACGGGAATCGACTCTACAAATTGAATGCGAGATCTTTTGCTCAAGCTATGGTAAGCATGGTTGATAGTCGAAGTGATCTTTGGCATCAACGAGATCTGCTTTATAAGTTCAATATGCAGGATTGTAAGCCTTTGATTACACCTATTGATGTCAACACGAAGCTTACTGCATATGATGAATCTGAGAAAGTGGATGCTTATTTGTATAGACAGCTGATGGGTAGTTTGATTTATTTGACACACACACGACCTGATATTTCTTATGCTATTGGTGTTGTTAGTCAATTTATGCAAGATCCTAGTCAAACACACTAGAAGTCTGCTAAACGTATTCTCATATACATTCAAGGGACATTGAATTTTGGTTTGAAGTATGATCAATCTGAAGCGCCAATATTGATAGGATATACAGATGTTGATTGGGCAGGTAATATTGAGGACAGAAGATCTACCAGTGGTCATACATTCAGTTATGGTACAGCTGTAGTTTCATGGAACAGCAAAAAGCAACCTACATTAGCCTTATCCTCGACGGAAGCTGAATATCGAGCACTCAGCAATGCTGCACAAGAAGCGATATGGTTTTAAGATTGCTTGTGGATTTAGGTCAACCACAAGTGGATGCGACTACTATATCTTGCGACAATCAAAGCTGCATTCACCTTGCCAAAAATCCAGTTTTACATGCTTGAACCAAGCACATCGAAATACATTATCATTCTGTTCGAGAGAAAATTCTTGATAGAGCCATTGATCTTGTTTTCTGTAAATCTGAAGATCAAGTGGCAGATATTTTTACTAAGTCATCAGGTAGATGTAAATTTGAAAAGTTTCGTACTCTAATAGGGATAGAAGAATGTAATTTTATCATTGAGGCAGAGTGTTACAAATCAATGATAAACTTCATTGTTACACTTCTTAGTTACTGTTTATGATGTAATTTATTATTAGCTGTAACTAGTCGTAGGCTAGTCTAGTAGTCTACTCCTAGGTTCTCTTTCTCTATCAGGGTTCAGGGTTTATATGTACATATTTACATTCAGTAAGGGTGTATGCGATAGAGTGATATTGCGTGTTCTTCTTCCGTCTCCCTACTTGGTGATTGCTTATGGTGAATGCTGGATGTTGCATTTTTTATTGTTAACAATTCCAAATATGCACTTGAATTACATATTGGCTTTTGAATTCTAGAGAATCCATAGGAGTAAGGTTCTTCAGCAAAAGCCACTTGAAGCTCTTGACTAATGGATCCATGAGACGTTGAACAATAATCCAAATTATTGATACAAGTAGAATTTCCATGGATTAATGAAATCTCTTCATTTCTGCCAGTATGCATGTTGAATACCTCATACTCCCTTAGATCATTGTCAAAAATAAAATTATTCTCAAAATCTCCCATATCAATTTGACATGGTTCGTAGACCGGATCCTGATAATAACCACTCAATTCCAAGCCATGGAATGTCGGTGTCATATAGTCCTCAATCTGAAAGTTTGGTGAATGCCTTGATCGACTTTCTTCGAGCGTAGAAATATTTCCAATCTGACGATCCACAGTTGCTTGTTCATTGACCAGGTTAAGGCATTGATGTAGGTCAAGTTCCGGACTTTGATGGTTGAAGTGAAACTTGAAAGGATGTTCAATTATCTTCACATCCTGATCTGAATTTTGACTTTCGTCTAAATCATGATTTTCACCATCTAATGTTTCAACTTGATCTGAATCGTGAATTGGACTTTTGTTGTCTACAATTGTATCTGGATCTGGGACTTGACTTTCGTCGTCACTTTGCTCATCTGACTCATTGTTATCACTTTGCTCATCATACTCATTGTCATCGCTTCGCTCATCCGCTTCGTCATTGTCACTTTGCTCATCTTCATTTTCAGTTTTTTCACTTTCTTGTACCTGTTTTGTTTGTCGATCCACTACTTTTTGGATCCGCATCTTCATTTTCTCAAACCATCTGGATTGTTCTTCTTTCCTTTCAGCTTCCAACTTAAGCCTTTGTTCTTGTTGCTCGTACTTTAAAACATATTCCATAGTTTTCCTTAATCGAAACCCAGGCTGGAGAGAAGTAGTTTGTAGATAGTTTTCTACAACGCTCCGATATTGAGGTTGTAGGCCATATATATAGCATTGTACAAGATATACTTCTCCATAATCGAATACTGGGACCATTTCTTGGAATTCTCTATTGTACTCATCGACTATAGTTGTCTGGTCCAAAGAACACCATTGGATGAAGTCAGATCGATTGAAGATCTGTCTACAAACTCTTTTGAAAGTTAACCAATTCTCAGGAAGAAAGTCGTGAACGATGTTCCACCATGACTGAACACGTCCTTGGAAACCCGATGAAGCAAAGAAAACTATATCACTGTCACCAATACCTCCACTATAGTAAGAGTTATAATCCAAATCCTCTAGCCAATTGTCTACATTAATGGAGTGGATGCTACCATCAAAGGTAGGACTAATGTATTCAGACAGTCGTTGGTTGTAATAATAAGGTTTCCATTGAGCGGTGACTTTCCACCATTCATTGATATGGTTTGTAGATAAGTACTCCAGAGCAAGTGCACAATCCATCATATTGCACAACTCCATACAACTAGCGGCATAAATGGATTTGGAAAGAGTTGGTTGAAGCACATTCTTTATAGGCATTTGAAGGAAACCCACATAGTAGTCCAAACATTTTCTATACTCACATTTTGTCTTCTGAACCAATGCCAAGAATTGCTGATTAAATTGTTGTACAGAACAAGTTTGTTTGAGAGATTCAAGTGATTTCTCATAAAGCCTGGTAATATTATCAGTGAAAGCAATTTTGAATTGACTCGAAAGCTCTATGCTCAAGTGTGCTTGAGTATCCCACCATGTTCGAACTTGTCCTTGAAAGCACAATGAAGCGAAATAGATTTTATCTTCTTCAGAATAATGGCACTGACGAAAATAAGCTTCTAATTCAGTCAACCAATCATCAATGTTGATTGAACTTGGTTGTCGTCAAATACAAGGCTGTAATGTATGATTTCAGATTGTATTTCATCAATAGATGGAAATTGAATGTTTTGATTATAATGGTCCATCATTAATGACTAGTGAAGACTTGTGGACTATGAATTCACTGTCTGGAATTTATTCAGAATGATATTTTGCAAGCTGGCAAAATTGCTCTTCTCCACTCACTTAAAGATTCTGAGTCCTCGAAGAATAAAGTGGATGTGAATGGAAAGTGTAACAAATTAAAATGAAGTAGCAGTTGTGTTCAATCTGTCACCACGAACAATTTTGCTTTTTACAGCGTTTGAATCCGATCTAAAACGGAGATGATATGAAGATTTGAAAATTTCTAATGGAAACACGAAAAAAAACTGACTCAAGAAAAGGGGTCTTGAAAAAAAATTTGAAAAGTAATAATGACACAATTTTAATATCTTAGCAATGTCAGGCTCATCTTTTTGATCACTTTTTGTTTTTACTTCACTAAAATCCGAGCTCAAACAAAGAAGTTACGGAAATTAAAAGAAAAACTGGTAAAATGGATTGTATACAACTTAAAAGGGGGGGTATTAAAATATATATATATATATATATATATATATATATATATATATACAAATTGAAATGGATAACACTTTGAAATCCATGAAACATTGGAGTGCTCGACGAAAAATACTTTAAATCATGAAAAAAAATCCGAAAATTGTCAGCAAATCTTTTTTTATCGGCTGCTCTTGTGGTGCATTAGAGTGCTCGTCAAAAAAAAATTGTGACAACCCTAAATTTTTGAAAAATTGTATGCAAATAGAAGGGGTCGAGCTAGAGAGAGAAAATGTAAACCGACCCAATTTAGAGAGAGAAAATCTCAACCGACGCATTTAGAGAGAAAGAGAGAAAGAGAGAGAGGAGGTAGCCGACGTCGTTAGAGAGAGAGAGGCGAGGTAACCGACGGAGAGAGGAAGTCGTAGAGAGAGAAATATGTCAACCGAAGCAGGGAAACGGAAACGTGAAGGATAAAGCCAAAGAATTGATTGTTGTTGCGAAGTCAGGAATGGGCAAATGTAATTTTCTGCATTCAAAGCAGAAATCAAAAGATCAGGAAATATAAATTTGCGCATGCAAAACAGAAACAGAAAGTGAACTGACCGTTGTTGAATTAGAAGCAAAATTGAACTAGAAGTAAACAAAATTGCGGTGGGCTTATCAGGCAGAAGCGCGACGATGGCGACTGCTGCCAACGATCTGATTCCTAGCAACGAGAATGTTCTCTTCTGCGACGAGGCTGTAGAGCTAAACTCGCCTACGGAAGTTATGTATTCTCACATCAGAAAGCTTTCTAAATATTTCATAAAGTCTTGGTCTCACCTTGATGACAACAATGTTGGAATCTCACCAATATCCAGAGGCATAACGAACCTTATATTGAAGGTTTTTGTTAAAGGCTCGAACGAAAGAGAACTGCTCAATCAAATTTGCGGAAAATCCGAATCCGGAAATCTGTCTGAGCTTGTTCTGGATGATCGTGATCGTGTTCTGGAATATTTTCTCTGCCCGTATGACGGTGTTCTAACCTAAGGTGGATGAGGTGAGAGAGTATAGGGTTAGGTTTAGACCATGTTAGGTTAGCTAGGTTAGGCTGTAGGTAGGTAGGGTTAGGTTTGTTTTTTTTTTTATAAACCTTCAAAATGAAAAATGCGAAAAAAAAATTTACAAAGAAAACTAAACTTCAAATCTGAAAATTTGAAGTGCTTCTCTCTCACTTGTAAAATTTTTTTCCAAGATTCTGGCTAATCTGACCCATCTCTAGTGATTTGATCACAACTTCCTCAATACTGATCCAAATCAAACAAACTCAGTACCTCTGAAAAGCTACAACAAGCTATGTCAGCCTATAGTATCAAATCAATGATTGCAAGTGATTTGATAGGTCAAATTAACAACAGAACAAGATTGAAAATTTTGAAGAAAGAAAACTAACAAAACTAGAGGTAGGAATCAAGAATTGTCACAACTTTTTAGATACTAATCCAAATGACTGCCATATGGATCAGATCAAAGCTAAGACAATGCTCTAAAATCCTATGGAAAGAAACTAGAAATTAAAACTCAGATCAAATCTGAAAAATTCAAATCAAGTGATAGCTTTTGAAAAAAGTGCAATAACTTTTGCATTTCTTATCCAAATGCCTTGCAAATTGGTGCAAAGAAAGCTAAAACAAAGGTCTACAAACCTATTGAATCAAATTAATAACGAAAAACGAATTTCAATGTCAAAAACTGGTCTGAGCAGACCTGAAAATTTTCAAACTTAAAAATTAGCAAGAAGGAAGCTACAAAAACAATAAAAACATCAAATCTAATGGAATTCTCATAGAATCATCATGAATTTAGGATCTATGCTTTGATACCAAGAAATGTCATGCTCCAAATCCAAAGCAAATAACAATAACAATGATCCATGAAGATCAACATCCATCATTTGAAGGGGCCAAGATCAAGTCACCTCAAGATCCATCACCTATCATGCCTATTGAAGACCATCAAAACTTGTTGGGGTCGAGATTTTAGGAGTCTCCTCGGGTTTACACACCTAGGAGGACATCTAGAGAGAGATCCGAGCCTAAGAGGCTTTCTTATGATGACAAACGCAAGCAAGTGGAGCTTGATTCCATCAATTTTGCATATTTCATCTCACATGAAGAGCCAAAAGATGTTGAAGAGGCACTCAATACCAAGGAGTGGTATGATGGCATGAAGCAAGAATATGAAGCCTTGATCATCAACAACACTTGGGAGCTTGTAGATCCTCCATCCAACAAGCACATCATTGGATCCAAGTGGGTAGTTCGAATCAAGTACAATCAAGATGGCACTATGAACAAGTACAAGGCAAGATTATGTGCCAAGGGATTTGCTCAAATCCATGGACTTGATTATGAAGAGACCTTTGCACCTCAGGTAAAGATGGTGACAATAAGGATTCTTATATCTCTTGCTACCTATTTCAAGTGGAAGGTGTTCCAATTGGATGTTTCCAATGCATTTCTCAATGGTTATCTTCAAGAGGAAATTTACATGGAACAACCTCAAGGATTCATCAAGGATGAATCAAAGGTGTGTTTGCTTTTCAAGAGTCTTTATGGACTCAAGCAAGCCAAGATCTTGGTATGAGAGACTCAACTCTTTTCTTATCTCACTAGGATTCACTCTTACTGACTATGATCCTCCATGTATATCAAGTTTGTTGCTAGTGATATTGTTATTCTTCTCATTTATGTAGATGACATTATTCTATGTGGAAGTAGTATCAAATTGGTTGAAGAGACCAAAATAGCACTTGGAAAAGAGTTTAATATGCAAGCTCTAGGAGAGATCCATTACATATTAGACCTAGAGATACTTTTATGATGATTATGCTTTTATTTGTCAATCTAGATATGCTCTTGCTATGTTGAAAACGTTTCATATGGAAGGTTGTAAGGGCATTGACACACCTATGGAGCACATTGTCAACATTGGAAGATGGCCAAAAGTGTGCTAAGGTATATATCTTCATCACATGATTATGGTTTACTTTACAAGAGTGAAGATTTATCTATTATTGGCTACTCGAATTCGGACTTTGCAAGTGACAAAATGGATCGAAAGTCCACAAGTGCATACACCATTTTTTTGCAGGAAATCTCATGTCTTGGCTTTCCAAAAAGCAAAATACTATCTCTCTTTCTTCTTGTGAGGCCGAGTATAAAGCACTCACTACATCAACAAAAGAAGTGCTTTGGATCAAGAGGATTCTATTGGAGCTAAAGTGCATCAAAGATGGGGAGCTACCATTGTTATATTGTGATAATATCTCGGCCCAAGCACTTGCAAATAATCAAATTTTTCATGCAAAGAAGCAAGCACATAGAACTGGCACACCACTTTGTGAGAGAGAAGCCTATTGGAGGAGAGATCCATTTGGAGCATATTGATTCATCATCTTGTATTGCCGATCTACTCAGCAAGCCTCTACTCAAGAGTTCCTTCATTAAACATAGATCCAATCTTGGAATGATTCCAAGATCAATGCTTTTTAGATTAGATATCTTTTTAGGAGGAGTGTGAAAATCATAAAAAGTTATCTATCATGGCCTTAGGAGTTTCCTAAGTTTTTATCTCAAGCATCTTGGTGTAGATTTGTGATAGGGCCAAAAATTGGCATAGATGGCAAATTGGTCACATCCACATGTAATGCCTCTATTGAGCCAAAAGTAGCTTATGATGCAATCTCGAACTAGTTAGGCTTGTAAATAGGCTTGTGAAACTTGTGTTAATGTAATTTGATGAGTGAACAGGTCAATGATCACACTTTGGAGACTCTTGACGAACGGTAAGTGTGATGTTTTGCGAATTCTGCAATTGGTAAGTCAATTCAAATTAGTTGTGGAGCAGTTTATCAGGTTTGTCATAGAAGATGTACACTTCAATGACCTATTTTGGGTAAGTCAAGTCAATTTGTCGTATCAGAATTCACAGGTTCACATGGAGGGACATTGGCATGTCACATCATGTGAGGGACTTGGTGGTGGCTTTGGAGATCAAATCTCAGTGTATTCTCAAGGAATGGTTTGGAATCATTCACAGGAGCAACTTGGAGCTAATTTAGGGGAATACAGGTGGGGCACTACAGGGTAGATGCTCAGATCTTCATGATCATGGATGACATTGGGATGCCTGATAGGGATAGGACTGCAGGATGATCATTAGGGGGCAACTATTTCATATTGGACTTGAGTCTTTGGATGAGACAGGACTTACGAGAGTGATTCATGATGGAATCATGAAGCTGCAAACCCAAATGGACAAAGCATGAAGCTTTGAGAGCCAGTTCTAGGATAGAGAGCTGATGGAGATCACACGATTGGGTGTGATCGGAGGGCAAACATTGTGGTGAGTGTTTTTCTAGTGATCTATCGGAGGGGACACTGATGGCGAGGACTTCATGGTGTGCTTGTTTGAGAGTACATGTTGGCATTTTAGAAGGAGGCCAATCATTGGCATTGGCATCGATGGTGATGTTGGAAAGAGGGAGGTGAAGTGAGTCGGTTCGACAAGTCAAGACTGTGAGCGACTTATCGAGCGCAGCATAAATTAGTCTTCTTTCCTAATGCATATGACTACGCCTATTAATATTAAACAAAGCATAATGACAAAAGTCATGTTCAATCTTTTAGCAACCAACTTTGAAATCGTTAGCACTAAAGTGATTTCATAACCAAACAATGAAGTATTGAATATATCAGACAAGACAATAAGAGATTTATCAATTACAAACAATCACAGAGATGCATACATTTTGACATGATACTGAACACAATAAAGGAGTAGATTGGTTTAGTAAGTAGCAATTATAAATTAGATGATGAGAGCACGAGACAATTGTGGATAGAAACTGCATACTCTAAGCTATCTCTAAGTAACTAAAGACACTGTTTGATGCACTTCCGCTGATAAGCAGTAAGTGTGAATAGCAATATTGAGCTCTAAGCTAAGATAGAAACTAAGCTAGAGAGAGAGCTAATGAAGTATTTGATGATCAGCTATTTATACTAAGCAATAACGCGTATCCAGTAGGACAGCTATTAGGTCGCAGATCGCAATAGCCAGTTGGCCATAATGCGCTGGCATCCATCCAGTTAGGACTTCCCAAAAATCTACTTGCAAAATGGTTAGGGCAAGTCTTCAGCTACATAACGAGTGGAACAATAACTGACTTTCATCGACATGGCCGAAGTCTTCAACTTTCGTCGGGGACGTTGATATGTCAGATGATGTCCGATATGTCAGAGCCACCCGTTGAGCTAGCAATTTTTCCTAAGTACTTTTGCAGACTGTGTAGAAACACGAATAAACCTGCAAAATTGGATAATAAAGTGGATGAGGGTTAAAGATCGATTATTCGGTTGAACAACTCTGATAAGTAGAATAATTCAACACTCTCCCTTAATTTGAATCCATGAATGCTTTGACCTTCAGACTTAAATCTGCACAAAATTTTCTGTGTGCATCCAAGTTTAATGCTTTAGTATAAATATTCCTTGTCATATCTTGCATTCGACAATACTGCAAGGTAACCTCTTTGTCGAGAACTTTGTTTCTAACATACATATACTTAATCTCATTGTGCTTACTCCTAGAATGAAATATAGGGTTGGCTAATAAAGCAATGGCACTTTGATTATCACAAAATAGAATTGTCGGAACATACTAATTTAGACTAACATTTGAAAGTAAGTTTCTCAACCATATTGCTTTCTTTGTAGCTTGAGAGGCTACAATATACTCTAATTCAGTAGAAGGTTAAAGCTATCAAAGTTTTCTTGCAATTGTTCCATGAAATAGGACCGTTGTTGAGGAAGAATATAAATCCAGAAGAGATTTATGAGTGTCTACATCTCCTGTCCAACTTGCATCTGAATAATCATTGAGAATATTGAGTTTGTCGTTGTCGACTGCTCCATAACAAATGCAAAAGTCCATAGTAGTTCAAAGATATCTCAAAAATCTGATAACATCCTTTCAATGTGTAATACCATGATTAGTCATAAATTGATTTAAGGAACTAACTGCAAAAGCTATGTCTGGTCTGGTATAGATCATTGCGTACATAAGAGATCCTATTATCGAATGATAAGGATACTCACGCATCTGCTCCTTCTCTTCAATTGTTCAAGGACACTGGTCCTTTGACATCTTGACTCATGGGTCCATTGGTGAGAGAGCTAATTTGCAATTCATCAATTATATCTGATTAAGACATGTGAATGTATTTTTGCTGAGTAATATAAATCAACTTCTATTTTTTGTCGCTTTGGATTTGAATACCTAGACAGTAATGAGCTTTTCTTAGATCGGGTCATGTCGAATTCGGAAGATATCATTGTCTTAGCTTCTTTTATCAGATTGATATTGTTGATGAAAAGCAATGTTTCATCCACATACAAAGTGATGATAATAAAAGAATCATGCATTGACTTGAAGTAGACATTAGAATTTGAAGTGCTTGGCTTATAGCAATGATCGATAAGAAAAGTATTGATCCTTTGAAACCATGCTCAAGCAGATTGCTTCAAGCCATAAAGTACTTTATGAAGTTTACACACATGATTGTGTTTACCTTCAATATTGTAACCTTCAGGATGCACCATGTAAATGTCTTCTTCGATAACTCCATTAAGATATGTTGTTTGTACATCCATTTGATGTATTTCCAAATCTGCAGCAGCAGCAAATGAGAATAGAAGTCTAATTGAAGAATGTTCAACTATTGGATTGAAGGTCTCAGTGTAGTCGATGTTGTGTACCTGAGAAAATCCTTTGGCGACATGTTGAGCCTTTCTTCGATTGATACTTCCATCTGTCTTATACTTGATTTTGAATAATTATTTGCAATCAACTACATTTCTGTTGGCAGGTAATTCCAAAATAGTCCAAGTCTGGTTCTTGATAAGAGATGAATACTCTTTATCCATAGCTTCTTTCCAGAGATCGAAATCGGGCTGACTGAGTGCCTCTTCGACAGTCGTCGGCTCTTAGACTATGAAAAATGCAAAAATAAGCTTGGTAGAGGCCAAAAGTCTTGTATATAGATAAACACACATGTGTGGAGCCTGTTTCCACATGTGAAAATAGTGTACTTGTCATGTACCATAATCATATAGGTTGTACATATGATTTAACTCAAGTTCTAGTGGCTAAAAAAGCCAAAAACTAGTTTTCTAGACATATGACACATGGCATCAATCTATTGATTGCATGAGCCACATCCTTTAGTTAGGTGTCACATCCCATGTGTAGAGGACAGCTCACATGTGTGGAATAAGCTGAAGTAGACGAATTTTGACTTCTAGAAGATTTCCAAGTAGATCTCCATATAGAAGGAAAATGGACCAAAAGTGCTCAAAATAGAAGGTTTTGTCCAAGTGTCAGTTTTGCATGATGAATCATCATATGACAAAGCACCTTCACACATGTGATATCAGAGGGATGATCAGTACCATGAGCTCCCACTTATTGTATATATATAGAGCCACATTTGGCCATAATCATTGTGAGACACCAATCTTGGTTTTGGAAGCAATTTTGAGTGATTCTCTCCATTTGTCTACATTTGTTTTGATTGTTTTGAGGTTCTATCAATGTGTACTTTATTTTCAGGTTGGAGTCCGTACTCAGACAGTGTTTCACACGTGTGAAACCATAAAGTACACTTACCTTCAATTAATGATTGTTCTTGTTAGGATTTTGTGTTTAGAATTGATCTAGATTGATCTTAATCTGAAGTAGATTGATAGATCAAGTAATCTGACAACCAATCCCTCTTGAGGATCAGATTAGGATCCACTCTTGGTCCTTTTTTTACTTTTTCCACATAGACAAGGTAAGCTAAAGACTTGTCGATATACATTATAGGTGGTCTGCGTTCTCTTGTCGATCTTTTGGGTAATGAGCGAAGTTGATTATTTTAGTAGTTGCTAGATTGCAACATCATCATCTTTTAATTTGATGTTGATAAGCTGTTCGTCTAGAGTAGACAAGCTTGGACCTTCAATAGGAATAGTCGACTTTGGAACTGAAAAGTTCGATAATTCGGGAGAGTCTGATTGTTCAGCTATTTGAGCTTTGCCCTTACCTTTGAGGTCGATAAACTTATCTTCGATGAAGACGACATCCCGGCTAGTGAATATCTTTGACTCGACAAGATCATACAACTTATAAGCTTTATGTGAAGTAGTGTAGCTGATGAAAATAGACTTGATACCCTAGAAGTCGAGCTTCTTCCTGAGATCATGCGATATTTGAGCATAAGCGATACACCCAAAATCTCGTACGTTCAATAATGATGGTTTGGAGCCTATCCAAACTTCATATGGTATTTTGTTTGAGAGACCTTTAGTAGGACATCTATTCTGAATATAAGCTGCAGTGGAAATAGCTTCAGCCTAGAAGGACTTCAGGAGTGTTTCATGAGCAAGCATGCACTTGGCCGATTCAACTAAGGTTATGTTCTTTCTCGAAGCAAGCCCATTCGACTAAGGCAAATAGGAGGTAATGTATTGTTGCTCAGTGTCGTTGATAAGGCAATACTCCCTGAATTTGGTAGAGATGAGATGATGAAGTTGACGAAGTGTCTTGACTTCTTCAATTATCTTCTTGCAACAGCATAGTGATAACTCTAGTAAGAGTTTAAATCTAAGTGTGTCGATATGATCATCACCCATTTCTCATATGTAGAGGGCAAGCTTGAAAGCAATGTCATTATTGCATCTTGATTGTCAATGATCGATCCGACAGCAGCCATCTGCTGCAAGAAATTCTTAAACTGGTTAATGTGATTTTGAAGTGAATCACCATTCGACATCTTGCGAGTGAAGAATTTTCTTCTTAGATGTAACTTGGAAGTTATGTCCCTCACATAATATAATGAGCTCAGGATGTCCCATGCTTCTTTCGAAGTTTGAGCTTCGGATATGTGGCCAGTCTGAGTGTCTGATATATTGAGAATAATAAGCGCGAAAGCGTTATTATTCTTCGACTTCCACTTTGAGTCAACTGTGTCGTCTTCATGCTTCACTTCGATACCTGTGACAACATCCAACAACTCGTTGGAGATAGCAAGGTCTTCATCTTAAATTTTCACAAATAGTAATTGGATCCATTCAGCTTGTCTACCATGAGACCGACTTTACTTTGAGAATCCATTTGGAACTTTAGTCTATCGATAAATCAATGACATTCAGAATGATGTCATGCAGCGTTAAAAATGGAAATCAATTACCTAATACTGAAACTTGATACCACAAATTGAAATATATGATACTATGAAAAGTATCTAATGATATCGATTTGATATCACAAGAAATATCAAGTATTAGAGCTCTGTTATAATAGTTTATGCCTTGATACCATGTTGGCATGCTCTGATACCATGTTGGAAAGAGGGAGGTGAAGACTATGAGCGACTTATCGAGTGCAGCGGAAATTAGCCTTCTTTCCTAATGCATGACTACGCCTATCGATATTGAACAAAGCATAATGACATAAGCCACGTTCAATCTTTTAGCAACCAACTTTGAAATCGTTAGCACTAAAGTGATATCATAGCCAAACAATGAATTATTGAATATATCAAACAAGACAATAAGAGATTTATCAGTTACAAACAACCATAACCATTCTGACATGATACACATGCAATAAAACGAGTAGATTGATTCAGTAAGTAGCATGTACAAATTAGATGATGAGAGCACAAGACAATTGTGGATAGAAACCGCGTACTCTAAGCTATCTTTGAGTAACTGAAAACTATGTCTGATGCACTTTCGCTGATAAGCAGTAAGCGCAAATATCAGTACTAAGCTCTAATCTAAGATAGAAACTAAGCTAGAGAGAGAGCTAATGAAGTGTTTGATGATCAACTATTTATACTAAGCAATAAAACGTATCCAGTAGGACAACTATTAGGTCTCAGATCGCAATAGCCAGTTGGCCATAATGCGCTAGCATGCCAAAGTCTTCGACTTTCATCAGGGACGTTGATATGTCGAATGATGTCCGATATGTCGGAGCCAACTGTTGAGTGATTCCTAAGTATTTCTGCAGACTATGTAGAAACACAAATAAAACTACAGAACTGGATAATAAAGTGGATGAAGATTTAAGATTGATTATTCAGTTGAACCACTCATATTAGATTAATCCAATAGGGGAGGCATCTACCATCACGGACGTGGATAAGCTATGTATAGCTTTAATGCATTTGGCTGTATTTGCAGGAGTCTAGGCTTGCACAAGTGTTGGAACCTGGGTTGTTTAGATCCACAGGTGGTGAGATCAGGGAGAAGCCTAGAAGAAGTTAGTCATAGCCATATACCTCAGTACGATCGGGGAGACATTAGTCTCGGGATTCCATGAGCGAAAACTCCATGTTTATTGATTGGTGACCTAGAGTTAGGTGAAACCAACATTGGTTCTACGTCTGCTCATCCGATACTTGCAGGAACCACAACTTAGACAGCCAAATATTTTGAAGCACGTCTACAATAGACTTTCGGCTGATCTCCAGCAAAGGGTAACCAATCCTATCATAATTTCAAGTTCATATGTTAAGTTCAATTACTTGAAGTCATTGAAGACTTGGCCATCTTCAAGGACTTCCAAGAACTAGCATTTAGAACAAGTCTACGTATTTACATTACTTTTTCAACAGTCTGCAAAAATACACTAAGTGTCGCAACAGTCTATAGAAATACTCTAAGTGTCGCCACAGTTTGCAAAATGAACTATCTTTTACACTATGTAAAGCGACAGTCTCAATTTTTCCCAAAAGTGACACTTTAGTGTCACGACGGATTTAGTGTATCGCAAACGGATTTGTTTCTTTTGAATTTTCTTAGGCGGAAGCTTGCAGGAACCCTAGACACGTGACTACAGATCACTAAACAGATATCATTCTAGCAATCAAGACAACGGAAGACAAGAAGATGCACAAGATAGAGCAACTGTATTATCAGTTTGATTTTTAGCGAGATGATCAGTGTCTTGCTCGTTGGTGGCCTATTGACATTCTACTCTTTCGTTGTGTTCTGCTCGTTGGCAAACTTTCATTCACATCTATTTCGTTTCAATTCTTTTTCTTTTCTGCTCTACTCACGCACACTCTCAGTGTATTCTTTTGATCCAGAAAAAGATTTATATCTCCACTGTGTGGAGTTTACAAGATAGCTAAATAGAGAATTACAAGAGTAGTTAACGCTAATCAACTAATCAGTTATGCTCTATTATTGCTAACTATTTCAGCTGAGCATGAACACTCGTTGAGCTGCCAGCTGACAGCGCGAAAGATTTTCTTTTCTTTTCTTTCGTTTCGTGTCGTGTCATATCTTTTGATCCTGGAGGCATGTTTGACTTTTGCGAATCATTCGACCTTTGAGTTTCGCTTCGATTCGTGTCTTAGGGTTTTCGAAGAAAGTTGGCTTTCGCAAATTGTTCACCATTCGACCTTCGCTTCATGTCGCTTCGCTTTGCATCGTGGCAAAGTTGCAGGAGTTCACCAAAGTTGCAGGAGTTCACCATTTCTGACACTCCCTCTTAAACCTTGCAACTTTGCACGTTTAATCCAATTGCCTAGTCCAGATTTTATCTATATGTCTTTGCATCCTGATCTGAATCTCAACTTTTGACTGAATCTTGATTTTCACCATCTATTGTTGCAACTTGATCCAAATCTTGAATTGGACTTTTGTTATACCTACAACTGTATCTGGATCTGGGACTCGACTTTCATTGTCACTTTGCTCATCTGACTCATTGTCCTCGTTTTGCTCATCTGCTTCGTCATTGGCACTTTGCTCATCAGACTCATTGTTGGAATCATCTTCATCTTCAGAAGTTTCTTCCCTTTCATGCACATGCGGAGGCTTTAGTGTATACACTCACTTTCTAAAATCTGCATCATCATTTCCTCAAGCCACCTGAATTGTTCTTCTTTCCTTTCAGCTTCCAGCTTAAGCCTTTGTTCTTGTTGCTCGTACTTTAAAGCATATTCCATAATTTCCCTTAATCAAAACCCAGGTTGGAGAGAAGTAGTTTGCAGATAATTTTCTACAATGCTCTGATATTGACGTTGTAAGCCATATATGTAGCATTGTACAAGATATACTTCTCCATAATCGAATACTGGGACCATTTGTCAGAATTCTTGATTGTACTCAGCAACTATAGTTATCTGATTCAAAGAACACCATTGGATGAAGTCGGATCGATTGAAGATTTGTTTACAAACTATTTTGAAATTTAACCAGTTCTCAAGAAGTAAATTGTGAACGATGTTCCACCATGACTGAACACGTCCTTTGAAACCCGATGAAGCAAAGAAAACCATACTACTGTCACCAATACATCCACTATAGTAGAAGTTATAATCCAAATCTTCTAGCCAATTGTCTACATTATGGAGTGAATGCTTCCATCAAAGGTAGGACTAACATATTCAAACAGTCGTTGGTTGTAACAAAAAGGTTTCCGTTGAGCAGTGACTTTCCACCATTCATTGATTTATGGTTTGTAGATAAGTGCTCCAGGGCAAGTGCACGATCCATCATATGGCGTAACTCTATAAAAATAGGGACATGAATGGATTTGGAAGAATGTGGTTGCCAAGAATTGTTGATTGAATTGTTTTACGGATCCAGTTTGTTCAAGAGATTCAAATGATTCCACGTAGAATTTTGTAATACTATCAATGCAAGCAATTTTGAATTGACTCCAAAGTTTTGTATTCGAACTAGTATTTCTAGGCAAATGTAATAAATGCAAGTAGACCTCTCTTAAAGAAATTAGAGTGGGCCACCTTTTGATGGTGACCTCCAGTGGAGAACATTATTCCACTTGTAATTTGTGAAATGTGGAAATTTCACTAGGATGCCACCTAAGGGCTTATTTAAGAGACTCTTTCTTTGAGAAGAGGGGCTTTTTGTGAAATGTACCTACTCCATGCTGAAATGAAAAGAGCCTCCACGAGTTTTGGTGCATCCATTGAGCTCCTTGATCATGCTTGTTTCTTGAGTGAATGCATTCATAATCTTGCCCTTCCCTCCTATGAGTGTGGTTGTGGATTGTAGAGTGGATTAGTTTTCCTGCTTTCCTAGAGTGGATTAGATTTAATTTCTTGTTTGTGGATTAATGTAAGAATCAGCATTCAGGTAAACTAAATAGGCTAGAAATGTGGTATAAGTCTTGCATATCCTCCAACATTCTAGTTCTTGATGTTCTTGGGATGTCCAAGAATCAAAAGATTGGTTGGTTTCTTGATTCTTGGACTTCAAAAATGCTGTTTAATATGAATTCTTGTTTCTTGACTCTGTTTTTCAATCATGTTTAGAGTAGTTTCTAGTTTTGCAAGTAGATTAGCTTTCTTAAATTTGGTTACAACCCTTAGGATCTTGAAAATCGAACAACTATGCTGCATTTGCAAATCTGAATTTGTTCACCATGGCTTGCCTTGTAACGGAGTTAATTGTTCCATTGGCAAGTGCTTATTCATAAACAACAAAGTGTTCGAAGCCTTGAAGTCATCCTCTGACAGGCAGGGTGAATATACTACAATGAACAACTGCAAAACTGGCCATCGTGATCCTATGTGCAGAACAGAAATGTAGGAAAGGCCAGTTTACGTTCTTCTCAGGCTCAAAGGTTAGGCTGTTTGGCAGAGCATCTGAGACTGGGAAGAATCTTGCAACATTCATTCTATCCGGATCATAGAAAATCTCTATTTTTACCCTCGTCAAACTACAAAAACTGTGTTTTTATGTGTCAAAAACCTTTGCCAGTTCTACCCTAGCTATATCTGTGTCAGATTCTCGGTCTGAGAGTTCGGCGAAGGCTATTTCCATAGAATTTGTTAGAAAGAGTTTTTACCAAAAATAGTACTACTGAACCTTTGCTAGTTCTATTTTTAGGTTCTGATTTTTCAGATCAAGTCTCTATCAAATTTTGGGTTAAATCTGATTCAGTCTGATTTTGAATCTAAGAATTTTTTATTTTTAGAAGTGTCGAACGATTGATCTTAGGAATTTTTTTCACGGTATAGGAATTTGATTCTCGTCAAGTAGAAGAGATCTAGTAGATCTGATCTGAGATAGTTCCTGATTGAAAATCTAGATCCAATCTCATTGTCTACGTGATCTAATCTGTAAAAATGGCTACCCCTGGAGGTGCTCCTCAGGAAGTCAATCCAATCATTGTTAGGAGAGCACTCCGTTTGGATCTACCCAAATACAATGGATTAACAAATCTAGTTAGATCTCTTCAGATCTATTCTGAATCTTGTGAAGTCTATGGTGAAGTTTTTCCTCAAGATAAACTTAAGCTATTTCCAATCGCCTTAACAAGCGCAACACAAGATTGGTACTACAATCAAGATGAAACCGAACGTACAGATTGAGAGACTGCCAAACGAGCCCTTATCACAAGGTTCAAACCTCGGAAGTTTATGGAAGACCCTTTCCTACTTTTAAGTAAAATTAAAATGAGAAAGCGGAAAATGGTTCGAGATTATATTGAACGAGTTAAATGCCTCAGATCTGAGTGTAAACTTGAGCTGATTAATGAAAATGCCGTGATTATGTGGTTTTTGTCAGGTCTACCTAAAAGGATCAGACGTGAGCTAAAATGCCATAATGAGTACGCAATTTTGCAAAACGCTATGGACGATGGAATTTGGGAGGAGGATGAAGATTCAGACTATGAGCCAAATATCAGTATGTTGCCTTATACAGCAGGGCAGACTACTACGACATCCACCACTATTGCATCAACGAATGTCAACTCTACTGCAGAGATGATGCTCAATGAGTTCAAGAAACTTGGAAAAAACCAGCAGAAACAGATGGAAAAGTTGCAGTTGCAATTTGATGAGAAGATCAAAGCATTGGAAGATTTCCATGGACAAGCCAACAAGGAACTTGAGAAGTTTGCAAAGACTTTTCCTATTAGGGAAAATGTCTGGTGTTCCATTTGTATGGGCAAAAATCAATAAATTCTGTCGAAAAATACTCATCACCTCCATCAGATCTCAAAGTCTTGATGTGACTTCCTTCAATAGGTGATCGGCAATAGTTGCACCATCATCCATCCGTAATGTGTGCAGCTTCGTCTTCAGGAATAGCACTCGAGATACGTTTGTGGTCTCAAACAATGCCTTCAACGTATCCCACGCTTCTTTCGATCCTTCTGAATCCAAAATGTAGGGAATGATAGCATCTCTGACTAACAAGTTGATGACATTCTGTGCTTTCCGTTTCCTCATATCAAATGCCCGTTGATTTTCTTCAATCACTGGCCTTGTCTCCTCACCTGTCACGATCTCCCATAGCTCCTTTTCCATCAGAATGTTCTTCAGTTTGAATTTCCAAATTGCATAGTTGTCGGCTCCTTCCAATTTGCTTGACTCATTGAGAACGCTTTCGCTTAGCATTGCCATAACTGCAATTAGATGACTCCAAATTTGCAAAAATGAAAAATTTGCTGCAAAATTGACAAATGACGTCTTCGACCACTTATGCCAAATTGAAGATTTTGGCCTTAGCACGGCTCACAACTATCCTTAAGCCTAAAAAATGGCAATTATTGCCAAACTGCCATTTTTGGAAATTTCCTCCGTCTCACACAGATCTTCGATTTCAGAGATTTTTATATCAGCACGTAGCTCTTTGTACGCGCATAGCTCTTGTCTAATCAGATCAGCTAGGTCAAAACATCACTCTGTTTTCTACTTATCTGCAAAAAAACCACAGTGGACAGAGCCCTTAAGAAGAATGGGCCAGTCCCAAAGACTAGGGGCACTTGTGGGACCCTTCAATCTGAAATGAAATTTGAAGTGTATATTTATTCTTCAATAAATCTCAATCGTTGATCTGGGACATGTGGATGGTCCAGATTAGCTCTCACTTTTCTTGGTACACGTGGCAGCATGCGGTTTGTGCGCGCTACTTGCTCAACTTCTCATAGACACTTACATACACTAGGTTTTTAGACGGACTGGACGCGCAAGGAAGGTGTTTCGCGAGGCGTTTCGGGCTAGTCCTCCACATTTCGGGTCTGTCCTCCACGTTTCGGGCCTATTTTTCAACGTTTCGGGCTGGTCTCTAGACATTTCGAGTCGTTTGGAGACGTTTTAGAGGCATTCAATGGTGTTTCGGACCCTTTTCAAGCATTTCGGACCGTATCAGAGAGTTCTGGTTAGCAGTTTACAGACGAAAAAAAGAGTAGAAAGCCTGTTTCTCAGCAAAAATCATTGTTTTTAAGCCAAATCTTCACCAAAAAATGCGATTTTGAGGGCAAATCCACAGTAAATTGACTTGCACTTGGATCTAGCAACTTCCAGAAGTCATTGTTACAGAAAATGAGGCTTAAAACTTTGCTTTTCTGTTACAATGCTACTTTAAGCAAAAATACACAAAAATTGCTCAAATCTCTACCAAATGAACTAGGAACAGCTCCAAACTGCTAGTAGCAATATTACTAAACTTTTGACAGCACAAAATGTTCTCCACAAGTTGATTAAGCAAGTTTTTTATTGAAACTTCTTGAAAACTTGCACTTTCCACGACCATGTCAATAATCTGATGAGCACTATCAATCAATCACCATAAGCAATCACCAAGAGTAAGAGGAAGAACACACCATCACACTATCTCACACTAACTGAAAGAGAGTACAATAAACCCTGAATATATAGAGAGAGAAAACTAGTAGTTGACTGTAGACTAGCCTACGGCTACTTATAGCTGGTAACAACTGTCAACAGTAAATTGTAAACAGTAACAAGTTTATCATTGGTTTCTAACACCGGAAGTGCCGCAAACAGAACTGCTCATGAATATTTTGTCTAGTAAGATCATTATTTCGTTGGGAGAGTTCCTGAAGTTGGTGCCAAAAGCAAAAGAAGTATTAGCACAAAAGTTAACTCAAGCCAAACCAAAAGTCCATCAAGAGCCACTTTTTGTGCCAGACTTGAAGAATCTAATGAAGTACTCCATGTCCAAGCAGCTTGGAAAAGTGAACAAAAAAATATCACCCTACCGATACAACATAGACAATTTTCTGAAGAAAGCTATGTGCAAATTGGGGCCTTACAAAGATAAAGCCTGCAACTTTTTCCATTAAGCTGACTGATCAAACTACAGTTCATCTGCGAGGAATGGTTGAAGATATACCTGTCAGAATTGCCGGATTACAGTTCGTCATTACTTTTGTAATAATGGACTTACCGGAAGTACCAAATATCTACCGAGTCCTATTGGGATGCCCATGGTTACGAGTTGCGCAAGTAATTCATAATTGGGGTACCGGGAAAATTACTTTTGAAAATCGTGAACGTGTAGTCAAGGGTGATCTTGTAACTTGGACTATCAAACCAGTGGCTCAAAAAAATAATGATAATTCATCAACAACGGATCATACTTGTAAAAAATTGGAGAGTTCATTACGACTCTCAAACCGATACTGTCAATTGGAATCAAGCACTTGCAACGATTGACTATATAGCAGGTTATATGCGTCAACAAGATAATCAATCATATTTGAATGAGATTTCATTATTGGATCAAAATTTGGATACACCAATCACTTTTCCATTGAATGTGCTGAATGTAGCTTGGATATCAACGGAGCCTATACCATATCCGATTGAAGATGAACTCATTCTTGTGAGTCATGCCTTGACTTATGATGACAATGCAGAACTTACTGATGAGCAGATTCTAAATCATATGGATCTGACCATATTTGGAGTGCGTAATATTCCTGATAAACCAATAATAAAACTGTCAAAAGCAATTATATTGAAGGGAGATAGGATCACAGGTTCAATGACAAAGAAACAAGCCAAGCAACATTATAATACAGTCCTGAAATGGAAAAATCCTCCTCAAAAGATTGATTCAAAGAATGCGTCACCCTTACTAGATAAAGACAAAAGGAAAGTCAAGGATAATTCTGCAAGTC
This sequence comes from Diphasiastrum complanatum, assembly GCA_029204225.1. Taxonomy (NCBI): domain Eukaryota; kingdom Viridiplantae; phylum Streptophyta; class Lycopodiopsida; order Lycopodiales; family Lycopodiaceae; genus Diphasiastrum; species Diphasiastrum complanatum. The sequence continues at coordinate 14,581,898 of CM055110.1, forward strand.
AGAGTTCTAGCAAGACATCACCGTTTAGGAAATCTTCACCTTCGAAGAAAAGTTTATCTTTTTGGAAGTCATCACCTCCATGATCGATTCCTACTAAGAAGGCCCAGCGAAAATCCGGGACAAATCCTTTTGACAAAGAACAAGCAGATGAAGTTCAACATGAAATGCCCGAGCATTTTAAACGCTATACACTAGATGATGTGGTTATCATGTTACCCAAAGCACATCGTGAACCCGAAGAACAAGTGCTAGAATGTAAGGATGTTTACGATGGCCCAAGCTAGGACACAACCTATGAATCTTGCTGAACCAGGAGAACCAGAAAAGATTGTACAAGTTGAATCACAACTTAATCCTGAATAGTTTCAAGCGCTACGAACATTATTTCTTAAATATCAAGATTGCTTTGCATGGACTTATAAAGATTTAAAGGGCTTCCGACTTCAGTTATTGAACATACTATACCTTTAATACCTGATGCAGTTCCAAAGGTTACAAAGTTCTATTGCTGTAATCCTAATGTTGCGGATCTGATAAAGAAAGAGCTTCAGAGATTACTTGACGTCGATTTCATTTATGAGATCGAGCATACTGAATGGGTTTCACCAATTGTCATTGCTCCTAAGAAGAATGGGAAATTGAAAATTTGTGTGAATCTCAAGCCCTTGAACAAAGTGACGCGGAAAGATCACTTTTCGTTACCTTTTACTGAAAGCATTTTGGACCGTCTTGCTGGTGCAAAAGCTTATAGTTGTCTGGATGGATTTTGTGGATACAACCAGGTCAAGATAGCACCTGCAGATCATCACAAAACAGCTTTTGCAACAGAATGGGGAACCTATGCTTACAAAGTAATGTCGTTTGGACTCTGTAATGCACCAAGTTTGTTCCAAAGAGTGATGCAATTTGCTTTTAAAGATTATCTACAAAAATTTGTGGTAGTCCGTACTTTCACATGTGTGAAGGAAATTTCATGAATTTGAGCCTTCAAGTGGAGTTCAAGCCAAGGTGAAGCTAGAAAACACTAAATTGGTTGGTGTTTTAGCATTTTCAACATGGTATCAGAGCCTTGTTATGAAATGAGCTAATTTTTTGCAATTTGATTCACTAGCATCATAGATTTTGATCAATTCAAGGCATTGATTAATTCTTTATGATTATCTATGATTAGTATCTCCATTATTGATCAAATTGAGTCCTTGTAGGATCTGATTTGAAGGTGTTTAGGCTTCTAAAACCAGGTTCTAATCATTTCTTTCTACAAGATCACATTAGCAAGTTCTACTTGCTATCTCATATCTGATTCAAGGCGAGTTTTGGAGTCAAAAAATCTCAAGGAGTACCATTCAAGCATTGGAGAGATATAAGGATTGAAGCCTTTGGAGTTGATTTGGGTTATTCTCAGGTGTGTGAGAGACCTTCTAAGAGTGATTTAGGTTCAGCTGAAAGCATTTTGCATTTACTCATCATTAAAATCATTTTTTTGTCAAAATTGTGATCTTGGTAGCTTGTGCCTGGAAGGTAGATTGTTTTGATTATTATATAAAGTATCAACCTGATCTTATAAGAGTGATTTAGAGTGGAGTTTATGTGCAATTAGATCTTCTTTTCTCATGTTTTTTGGATCTTTATAAGCCTTGTGAAGTTTAGATCAAGGAGGAGTCATGTTTTGATCATTTTTCTACATCAAGCAAGCTAGTTTCATTTTGCATTTTTCAATAGAATTGGTTAAACTCAAGATCCAGTAGTATCTTGTTGAAAATTTAGTTGTTGATCATTCCCAGGTCCCTAAATAGTGGGATAGCTAGCTCTTGCATCCTGTCTTTGTGTATCCATCCTTATAGAATCAATCTGTTGTTTAGAGGAAGATTGGATCAATGAATGCTTACCTTTTGGATTCTTGTGATAGATTGAACAAATCAAACTATTCTATATGGAAGCACAATATAGAGGGATATGAGGTTAGCAAGGGGGCTTCCGTGTCACTAGAGGATATACTATCCACACATCCATTCAGTTTGAATATCGAGACTTTGTATCTATTAGAATACATGAAGAATCGACTAGAAAATGAAGACTTGTATCTACTAGAATACATGAAGAATCGACTCAGAAAATGGAAAGAATTGAAATTGTTACAAAGGATTGAAATTATCAATATCAATACTGAGTTATTTCAATACAAGGTTGATATACCATTTTGATCCAACATTATCAATCCAATTTGATCCACTAACCCAAGTCAAGCTCGAAATTTACATTGATCCAAAACAATTTCCAACCCTGACCCAATTTCGACCCTATATCTTAGTTCGACCCAATAGAGTAGACTTTGGTTTAGACCATTGTAAAATTCTTTATAAGACAAAAAGAGTTCTTGCACTCATAAAGAAATAAGGATATCTATATAGGCTCACTCATTGCTATTCAGTGACTACTCATTCTTTAAGCAGCTCTATTTAATAAAAAAAAGAGGTAATTTGGCACTCCTGCGCTGTCTCTCCAGAAGCTAACAGCAAGTCTTTTGCAGGAAGAAGTTAGGAGAAAAAGCTTATCCACAACGAGTACCAAGTCAATGGCATTGTACTTTAATAAGCATCAATCCAAGAAGAAGAATTTCAAGGACAAAAGACAAAGGCAGAGCAGCCAGATTCAACGCAACAACAACAACAACAACACAGACAGCAACAGCCATCCAAGACCAAACTCTTTTGCAAATATTGCAAAAGATCAAACCGCAACATTAAGAATTGTCACATCCTCAAGCACAATGAAGCAAGGAAGAAGATGTAGCAAGACCAAGATGGAGATTCAGATATGTTCTTATGCATCTACTATGGAGAAATCGATCTAGACAAGTTCCATACACTACATGGGTAGGTGATACTGATACAAGAAAGTCCACATCTAGATTTATACATTACATCTTCCCAGGCTACCAAAGATGCAGTCTGTTGAGAACTTTATTGTCTGATATTGGCCTCAGACAATATTGGCCTAAGACAATTATGTTCCAACAAATATTTTATGTGATAACCAAAATGCTATGGCATTGTCACTTAATCCTAGATTTCATTCTAGGAGTAAGCACATTGAAATTAAGTATCACTACATCGGGAGTAGAATTCTCAACAAGGAGGTATGTTTAAAAGCTTATAAAACATAGTTCATGGCAGTTATATTTACAAAAAGATAAGTCAAGAGACACACAAAAACTTTTGTGCAATCTTGAATTTGAAAATTAAAGCTTTCATGGATCCAAATTAATGGAAGGTGATGGATTTCAGCAGTGCTTCAATCCCCACAGCTCTAATCCAAATTCCTTCAGTTTGAATATCAAGATTTATATTTACTAGAATACATGAAGAATTAGTTCAAAAAATGCAAAGAATCAAAATTGTTACAAATGATCGAAATCTATTTCAATCCAAAACAATTTTCGATGCTGACACATCTGATATGATAATGACTACTACAACAAAATGTTTTGCTATAATCCATCTTGTAAATGCATTGATTAATAGTTCTTTTAATCCAAATTAAGGAACTAATTGTACAACTACTAAATATATCTTAGAGCACAGATCAATGTGATACATAGAAACTCTTACACTAATATAAGAGATTGTGCTCTTGCACTCAACTGCGATGTACACACTTTTGTGTTTAATTGAAACTGTTTTCAAGATATACTAATCAGTGTCACATAGTAGTAACTGTACTGCATTCTCTTCTTAACTTGGTGGGATGAAAATTGATCATTTGTAGATTGTATGAATGACTGAATGTGAATGTTGATAGTTAATAGTATTGCCTCCTAAAAATCTCGCTTCCGCACTACTTATAGTTATTTTATGTATGTCTACGAAATCAATCACTTAGATCCTCACGATTTCAAAGTTATTTTCTATTTATAGAAAAAAAAAACTATGAATTCTAACTAGTTTCTAATAAAAAACAGTCTAAGCCTTGCCAACCTACATCTCTAAGGGCGTTACTAAACTAGTTCCTAAGATCTTTCTTCTAAACAATGTTAAAGACTTATACCCCTTGACAATGGTCAACATAACTTACAATATAATAGCTCTCCCAAAAGAATTAGCCCTTTGTCTCCTTGACATAATTTGTTGCAATCCACTAAGCCTTATTAAAGGTCACAATGTATGTTTGATACCAAACTTAAAGTATGGACAACCATTGATCTTTTGCTCTAGTAGAGCCACCAATTGATTGTCTTCAAGTTTGATCTAAGAAAAGCAATTAATAAAATTAACATAGACTATTTACTCCAATGTCTTAAAAACCTCAACTATCTCTCCTACCTCATAAATATGGTCAAAGCCTTGCTCAGTACATCAAGCTCAATTATACATTTCAAAGAGAACTTTCCAGAAAAATTAATTTAAGATGTGGAATGAGACAAGGTTGTCTTACTTCACTTTTTTTTACATCATTATCATTGAACCTCTCTTTTTTTCGCTTTAAGAATCAGATGGGAAATGGACCCATTCTAGGCTTCTCTAAGGACAACACCCCTATAGAACCACAATTTTTCACAGAGACAAAGATGTGCCCTCACAACTTGACCAAGATTCTTGCCTTGAAATATTTGACATTACAAAATATTTTTATACAAAGTTGGACTCTAAGATAACTATGACAAATTTGGCATCCTAGTTTTCTCACATGAGGGTGTTTGAAGCCATTTATTTTTCATAAGAATGGTAGGATAGATCTTCCTCACCAAAACTGATCAAAAAAAGAAAACATTAAATGTTAAGATAATAGACATGGATGGGAGGTATTGAGTATATGGATGTGTGTAAGCGCTAGTCAAAAAAACAAATCTAGAAAAAAACATCAAGAATTCACCATACCCCTCACTGACCAAAAGTTTAGAGGATGTCAAGTACATCAGTCCAACAAGCGAGTCTATATATGCCCTTTGTCACTAAATATAGGCCACAACAAATCAAATTTATTTAAACGTGCCCTTGATACCAAAGGTAGTGTATAGTGAGTGGTCTATTGCCAAGAACACAAATCTCAATGACACATCATCAAAGGCAGTAAAAAAATTAGACTCATCGAACTTATTATAAATAGCAATATATTTTGGGTAAAATGGTAGGAGAGCAAGTCTCAATATTGAGATATGCGGTTATAATAGATATCCAAAATCTCAAAAAGGCACAAAATAAGTCCTAAAGCGTCACATAATACTCTCGATGATCTAGATTTCTATAACCTTAAAATCACATTGTAAATTTCAAAAACATAAAACCTACAATCTAAATGCTATTGCAAATGGACTTAAAATTGTTGTTTCTCTAGACAGAAATATAGAAAACCTAATTAAGAAGACAATTCTCTCATTATTTTCAGGCATTGGGATAGAGTTCCACCCCAACTTCATTAGTCGACGAGTTTCACACCATAGCAGTCGCACATCATCATGAGGAGTATTAGCGGCTCCCACAATCGCAGTTACAGTCACAGCCACAATCTCTATCACATCATATTTTGGTTATCTATATAGCCATTTAATATATGAGACATCAAACAATCAGAGAGATTAACCTTGTATGTACATAGCTTTATTTCATTAGGTTTCCCAATATTAGTAGTTGTTGCACCACACTGTAAACAGTTTATATTATAAGATAATCAAAAATTTCAATTTATTTGAAGAAGATATTTACTTTCATGCACACGTGGAATGGAATGAGCCTTCTTTCCTAGTGCATGACTACGCCCATCAATAACTGAACAAAGCTATAATGACAAAAGTCACGTTCAATCTTTTAGCAACTAACTTTGAAATCATTAGTAATAAAGTGATTTCGTAGCCAAACAATTATAAAAGCGATGTATAGAATATTGCAGTGTTGAAGTATTCAACAGATGAGACGAAACAATAAGAGATTTATCACTTGCAAATGACTACAGAGAAGCATACATTCTGACATGATATTGAACGCAATAAGAAGATAGATTGATTCAGTAAGTAGCATGACAAATCAGATGATGAGAGCACAAAGCAATAGCGGATGAAAACGGCGTACTCTAAATTATCTCTGAGTAACTGAAAACTTTGTCTGATGACTTCTACTAGTAGGCATTACGCGCTAATAGCTTTACTCTAATAGAGCTCTAAAATGAAACTTTCTAGAGACTATAGAAATCTTTAACGATCAGCTATTTATATTAAAGCAGTTCAAGCATATATGATAGGACAACTAATCGTGTCCTAGATCTCAATTGGCAGTTAGCCATAATGTGCTATCATATATCCAGTTAGAACTTCCCAGAAATTTACTTGCAAAGCAGTTAGGGCAAGTCTTTAGCTTCATATCAGGTGAAATAGTAACTGTCATCCTTCGACTTTCGTTGGAGTCATCCGATGTGTCGGAGCCACCCGGTTGAGAGATTCTCGAGTATTTCTGCAGACTGTGTAGGAACACGAATAAAACTGCAGAACTGGATAATGAATGGACGTAGATTAAAGATCAATTATTCGGATGAATCACTCCCAATAGTAGAATAATCCAACACTCCCTCTTAATTTTAATCCATGAATGCTTTGACCTTCAAACTTAGTTCAGCACAAAACTTTTTGTGTGCATCCAAGCTTAGTGCCTTAGTAAAAACATCAGCTGTCACATCTTGCGTCCGACGGTACTGCAAGTTTACCTCTTTGTCGAAAACTTTGCTTCTGACAGAGTCCAGACATTTTGCGAGTAAATGTAAAGCGAGTTTTGCGAGTTTTTTTCCACTGAATTTATTACTCATGGCTAGCTAAAGACATAATGGTTTCTATAATGCCAGAAATATTTTAATAACTGCATTGGCCACATTGAGGTGTGTGTCTTTATATTATGGCACCAACACATTGGTGTACATGTCTTTTGAACTTCTGCAATAAATATTGTCATGAACAAGTCCAAATGAACATCCACCCAATTCACGTAGAATCACAAAATTGAATATTCACATCCATTCCTCACAGTTTTTATATGGTTTAAGAACTTAATGGTACTCTTAGTTTCTATATGGATTAAGAACACAACAGTCATTTGCAATTAACAGCATCCAAACTACTGGGATACTGAAGTTCACAATAAAAACATGGAAGTCAAAGTTGCTTCGAAATAAGCAAACCACAATATCATAAGCAACAACAATTCGTAACTTCATGATAAGAACACGGAAGTCAAAGTTGCTTCCAGAAACCACAAAATCCAAACAACAACAATTTGTCTATGATTTATCCAAGATGTATCGTCCTGACATTTATCATCCACTGAAAATTTCAAATTCCATATCTGGCTAGAGTTTAAACATTAGACTTCGTGTCAACATACGTTTCAAAATAACTATGTTCAACTTGTACTTAACTAGGAAACATCTACATCACCCAAAGTTTACTCGCAAAGTCTATTAACACTTCCATCTGCATAGAACTTACAACATTGAACTTCATGTTGACATTTGTTTCAAAATAGAACTTGCTTACAACCAATATTCAACTTTGGAGCTTTAATCTCACCCAAACCCAAAACAATAGAATGAAACAAAGGACATTCAAATTTGCATACATATTCATCTCCATTCCAAGGAGTTGTATCAACCACAATAATGTAAACTAGACTCACACACTTTGTATCTATATGAAGAATATACCATTTAATTGTACTTGACATCATTTGAAACAACTGACATAATGAGATTCAAGTTGAAACCATGGAAGTCATAGTAGCTTCCAAACAAGCAAATCACTAGAGTCAACAGATAAGAATTCAGCCATGGTTTATCTATGATGTATCTTCTTGACATTCATCATCCACGAAAACACAAGAACGGCGGGTGTTTCTACGTGAATGCATTTCCGAGTCACACTGCCTCTCCAATGCGGTAGCCAATCCCGCTGCATATGATGGCAAATGACTATAGTTAAGGAAGCAAAATGACACAAAGTGCGAAAAAGATTATGTAAATGAACATTGTCAATAATTATACGAACCATCTCTAGAAGTCATCAAAATCCCATTGCTCTGTCTCCTCGACATCGGCATCAAAGTCGACTTCAACGGTTTGGGCAATGGAAGTGGACGGCACTACACATGTTAACAATGGAACAATGTATTGATAGTATTTGAAGCATGGCAAAAGCAACATCTCCTACATTTTTGGGGACACTCTTTTTTTCCTTTTCTTTTATTGGTTTATTTCTAGCAATCAAGTCACATGCCTATGCCCTTTTAGAGTCCAAAAAACAAGTGTTCCATCGGGATGTGATAAGGTGGTCAATAGTTGAATGCATAGGTCTAAATTCAGCTTACAGTGGCATTTACAATGCATTGCAACCTTTTATCACCTACGTTACACTAATCTACATTTACAACGCATTGAGACCAATAAATTACATTGTTCTCAACTAAAGAACTATTAAAAATGTGATCGCTATCCTATGACTTCATATGTAGGATTTTGCACAATTTGTCAGTAAGTAGTGCTCATATAATGATTATAAACTCTAAGATATGGCACTACACATGTTATCAAGTTGTCAAACAATGGAACAAAGAGGTGATAGTATTTGAAGCATGGCAAAAGTGAACGGTTGTGCGAAATATACTCACTGTATCTCTTTGTCACATGAGCCAGAATAGCTTCATCAGAGTCCATCGCAATACAGTCTCTATTGGTGCTGGTGCAAGCATACAAAGTCCCACCGCATCCAAGAAAAGGATCCACGACCACTCCAAAAGCCATGCAACAAAGCTCCACCAAAAAACGAATGAGATGTGGACTTTTCTCCACCCACCTCGCAGCGGCCGTGATGTCTCAGGATCAAGCGAATGTTCTGATGTGGGGTAGTGGTGCGCCCAGTGACCTATCATGCTTGTAAACAATAATGTATCAATTGTATCAAAATCTCCCTTTCGAATTGTGGGAGATGCATCGGCACGACATAGTATATATACAGCCAGCATATACACCTATAGAAGACAAGCACAAAAACCAAGTTATTTGACATACACATAGATGCAACGCACTGCAAAACAACAACACATTTTGTATTCCTACGTACCTGTATATGCGTATCTGTGATGCCAAATTTATCAACTTTGCAAAAGGATAGTGTATCTTAGCAATCTCAGTCCTCATTTCCTAGCAAATCTCAGTAGTAGTGGAATGTGGTCTACACCAACAATACAACAGACCACTCCTATATTGTCCAATATAGCGGATGTGAACTGGAGAGATGCCTTGAATAATGCATCTTCAATAGTATTCCATAATGGAACACTGCCAGAAAATTCTGATGGCACTCTATTCGTGGGGAAACCCAACAAAACCGTGTCTGCACTAGCACCAACACTCTTATCTCATCTGGTACGTGTGATATAGAAAAAACATGCACATCCACAGTATCAACACATAACTATTATGGAGACAAATGTTGACAAGCTCACCTCAAAGAAATAAACATACAAAGCACAATGATAGTTCAACAGTGCATTCCTCTAAAACTTTGTTTGTTGTTTCCAGCAAATACTCAAGCCATGTTTCCTTTGCCACCCACACTCTAAAATCTTTGTTACTTCTCGAAATCCCAAATTGGCCACTCGTTGGCCTCATACACCATTTAAGCCATTTGCATTTTTTGTCACTCGAAACTGTTGAGCATCGCGTAGATGATGCAACTTCTCCAGCCCAATGTTTATTCCCATGCTAGTTTTTTCGGTGCGTGTGACCAACTCAAACCACTCCAAGCCCAATGTCGGGTTCACCACGCCCAACATTTTGCCCATCTTGCAAGTCCAACACAGGTGGACTAAGACGCGACATCTTTAAATGTTTTATGTGCCTTGTCCAAACCTGCTTCAAACTTGGCTCTTGATTCATCGAGCTCTCTATTTATGTCACTCTACAACAAACCACGGGAATTTTAGAGATTGATTTAGTGTCAAGTACATAATGTGTCCTACAAAGCATAATAGAAATTCGTAACAATAAAAAAGCACCTAAACCAATGCATAAGTGCCCTACCTCAAATAGGAACGAGCGAGCGTGAATCTAGTAAGTGGATACCACATAATATTTCCACGTTTCATTTCTATGGATCTTATTTTGTCTACTTCAGACTTCCTGTGAATTTAAGTTTGAAATATTCCGTGGAACACTCGCAAAGATGCCTTACACTAAACAACTGACCCCCCAGCTCGGTTTTAACAATCCCCACCTCATTCAATCTACCAACAACAAAAAAATATCAATCAATGCAACATTGAAAAAAAATTGAGCACCATGAAAATATAGTCCAAAAAAACATAACAACCTGTTCACCCGATTCATGGATGCCAATAATTCCATGCCACTTTTAGCATCAAGCTGTATAAAGATTGCCCGCACAAGCACACGTTTGCTCTTATCGCAGGCAAACTCTTCATTGACAACACAATGGTTACCATCCCAACATAAATCATGCATCCATGCATGTCACTCCAAGATGGATCACGAGAAACCGTCTCTTCAAACTCTACACTCAAATGGCTCCCATATTGGATCCCATAGCACCTTCACATGATCCTTCAAAAAAATGCTTTGCCCCGAAGAAGTGGCCATGGACAATATGAAGTCACCCTTTTCCATGAGGTAACCATCCTCTCTGTATATCCACTTCATGTGCAACCTCTCCTGTCCCACTGTTCGAATTGCTTTGTGAGACAATATCCTACACAAGGGAATCAATGGTGGTGGTGTGCTACGCTGCTGCACTCTCAAACAAGCCATTGTAACAGAAAGCATGTCCAAATGAAACGAGATGGACACACTTCCAATTTCATCCTCCGCATGCATGATATTTTTCCACCCTCTACAATTAGGTTCTCAATATCATTAGCAACATCTTGTTCTGTTATTTCCATAGTGTCAATAGAGATGGAATTTTGTGTCTCTTCAACTTCAACTATTGCATTCATATTCAATTGGCCATCCATGATTTCTGGTTCTAACTGATCAACCATCTGCACATGAACAACAATGGAGCAAGTGATGCATTTAAAATAATTTATTGAGTACATTGCTAATAGAATGGTAATATTACCTCATCGGTCGAAAAACTTCTTGTCACATTCAAAATAACGAGACAACTTCTCTTATACTATGAGACTATGATGTAGCAGTTACAAGAATTAGCAATTACTAATTGATGCATGTTTCTAGACAAGGCAACAACTATAGACATCAACTTTGCACAGTTCCAGGACAAAAAAAAAAACCCGCCAACTCTACTCGCCGGCGAGTAGAGCTGGCAGGTGTTTTTCTTGCCTGGACCATCAAAATAATGTTCCCAAAATATCAACATCTCCCATCATAAACTCCGTGAACTTCTAAGGTATATCAAGTTGATGATTATATTTATATTTCTCGGATCTTCTAAGTTGGATCAGATAACAAGAAGAACAGACAACATAGGCATGGCATGGGCAAGCATTGATTGATTCTATCACTTTCCAATCACCATTTTTAGTCGAATATAAATTTTTGCTATGTTTGCTTTGTTTCACGTGCCATGTAGAGCTGAATTTTCATGTTCTTAGTCCCTTCCGATTTTGTTATCGACGATGAAATAGACACCACAGAAGGAATTAATCATCCAAATAACGGCCAAGAGAATTTTCACCTAATTTCTGCCCAAATTACATAAAGTCTGGTATCTAATACATTGTTACAGTAGATTAACTTTGTCTCCTTCAAAAATATTATAAGGGTCGTCTATCATCTAACTTTGAAGGCTCAAAATCACAAAAAAAAAATTTAAGGCAAAAAAAATGCCTTCCAGCTCTACTCACCGGCGAGTAGTGCTGGAGGGCTTTTTTTTTGCCCTGCCCGATTGTTGGTAGGGCAAAAAAAATTTCCATTTTGACCTCTGATAGCCCTTGTCCATGACAAAAAACTGTGGAGTGACAGAAGGAAATGAAAAAAATGGCAAAAAAATTTTGCCCTGCCAGATCGCTAGTAGGGCAAAAAAAAAAATTCCATTTTGACATCTGAGAGCCCTCGTTCATGACAAAACTTTGTGGAGACAGAAGTAAATGGAAAAAAATTTTAAATTTTGTTGCCGCTGGCAGGGCAAAAGTTTATTGTCATTATTAGCAGACTACAGCAGAAGTTTTTTAATGTCTCACCAAGCGAAATCTTTGCCTTTAATCACTTAACCGAAAGACCTAAAGTTATTCGAATTTTATCACGCAATGGATTATCTTCTTTGAGCAAAAAACAAAAGAAAGAGCGTTCGGAGAAATCTTAAGCTTCCGGAATTATCAGCAAGCTGCAGTAACTTCTCAAGACTGCTAACCAAATGTCTGAAAGCTATCAAATCACGCAACAGTCTTCTTATTCAAGCTAGCCAAAACAAAAAACAGAGCGCTCCAGTTCCAACTTCTACGCCCAAGGAAAAGCCAACAACGGATTGTTACCATCTGGATCACTCTCAATTAGGACAACGTGGAATTGGCACAAATGCACACGCAAGGATGATCAGCAACTGCCTTGATCTGGCAGCTGAGAAAAAAAAGAAATGGTAAAAAAAATTTGCCCTGTCAGCGATCTGGCAGGGCAAAAAATCCATTTGCATGGAAGCTGACTCACAATGCATACAATTGGTGCAAGTGTGACTTTATCTTGAAAAGACAAAAAGTATTTCCTGTGTCAACAATCCAACTTTACACCATTTTGATGAGTCCTTATAAAAAGAACAAAGTCTTAAGACTTGAGACAAATAGAATTGAGCATGCAATCATCCTCGTGAATGTGACCTGCTATATTGTGAATGTATATCTAATTATTTAAGATTCAAACCTTCCAAACAAGCACTTTCTCTCAAAAAAAAAATCTTTTTCACTTAATGCAAAATGTTACTAGTTTGAATAATAAGCAACAACTAGATCCACCAACATCAAGTTATGAAGGTTTTTTGAGGTATGTACAGTCGTGAACTCACCTACTTGTCCTTTTACAGTTGATTTTGATATTGGGACAATTAGGCTAGTAGAGAATGTCTACAAGACTTACGCAAGCTGCATGCATTCTCCTAGCAGGCCTTACCATTAAGTGACCTTTATGAGCAAGCCTTTTTTATGGTTGGGATTTACAATTGGATCATTTGTGACACCAACACTACAATTGGACTTATACATATTTTGAAAGCAACTCTTTGCTAACATGATGTTGATGATATTATCCCATAAGATGATTCTTTGCTAGAAGCTCCTACTTAGAAAAATCTGAATGAAATTGAACTAAGTACCCTTGTTTACGTCAGTACTTTTTGAAAGCATGCAAATAGAAAGCTGAGCTTTGAAAAAGTAATGTAGTAAGATTTGTAGACAGCCATGAGGTTATGATCATCAAGGCTGTACTATGACACCACTTTCATCTTGGACTGTACTAGAGAGCACCAAGCAGAAAATCTGCAAGAAATTCAGGGCACACATGCAGCTGATTTACAGAAGCTCTGCAAAAGGGTCTGATATGTGAAAGCCCTCCTCACACTGTCCTTACATAAATTTATAACTAATAAGTGCAGCCACAGGTCTAAAACATACGAGGCAGACAAATGTTGAATGCTTTTAGAATTAGATTTTTACTGTTCCAATATTTAGTCAGCAAAACATAGTTCTTCGAAGGCAGCATTCTCGCAGAAGTTAAACACTCCGCCATTACGACTGAAAACATCACGATCATGAAATGGAAGCTGCAATCTCCCCCAGAAGCCTAATGCTGGGGGTATAGTGGATTCAATTCACATAAATATGGCTTCAAATCCATATGCAAGAGCTAAACCAAATGACGAGCTGCTCATGACCAAAAGAATTTGCCCAGGAGAAGCCTAATGCTGGGGGTACAGTGGATTCAATTCACATAAATATGGCTTCAAAACCCTATGCAAGAGCTAAACCAAATGACGAGCTGCTCATGACCAAAAAAATTTGCCCTGTCAGTGATCTGGCAGAGCAAAAAAAAAAGCCCTCCAGCTCTACTTGCCAGCGAGTAGAGCTGGAGGGTGTTTATTTTGCCCTGCCAGATCGCTGGCAGGGCAAAAAATTTTGCCATTTGGACATCTGAGAGCCATCATCCATGGCAAAAAAAAATGTGTGAACTGATAGACAGCAGAAAGGGAAAAAATGGCAAAATTTTTTGCCCTGCCAGCGATCTCACCGGTTCATTCACCAGCCAATTCTGGGCGTGCAAGATCTCTTTCATGTGTTGACATTGCCTTCACGCGGTATGGCATAAATATCAAGAACGTCTTTAGTTTTGTCGGTTACTGTTTGAATCAAATAGCTACCATTTTTGTGTTTTGAGTAACAATCTCATTGAGCCGTATTTAGTGTCGGGCAATGCAGATTTTGCTGGTTTTTTTTTTTGCTTTGGAATATCGTATGGACTGTATTCTTAGTTTGATAATGCGGTCTCCATTAAATTGGATGGATCTCTCCATTAAAAGGATAGCCACCAGTTCATAAAGTTTGAAACCGTGGCGACAGGAATTGAAGGCCCTTAATATATGGGTAAGAGGATTACTTGACACACAAGTGGAAATATAAGAGGCCACATGCTTCCTAGAGACCACTCTCAGGATGAAACCCATGGGACTAGATAAAACCTAGAGGAAGAAAGACCGATCAACATTGGTGACCAGGTTTGTATCACACAACTTGAAGATGTAAGCCCTTAGGCGAAGGCCTAAGCTTGCAAACTTATTATTATGGACAGTGATCTCACCTTTAGTTCATTTAGGAGACACTTTACGTGTTCCCATGATATGACACAATTAAGATGTATTTTTCAGTCTTGCATACCTTATGGTACCTAAAAGCATACTCTCTCTCTCTCTCTCTCTCTCTCTCTCTCTCTCTCTCTCTCACACACACACACACACACACACAGTTGTAACTTTCCCCCAACAAATTCCTTTTAATCATACTATAGATAACTTGCTCACTTTTTCTGATACACCATCTGAAACTTATTCTATAAGGCGGCACTATTCATATGAACCACAATAATGGATGGCATCTCAAAAAACACATATGACTTAATGATCATGGATTTTTATTTGCTTAATCTTTCTTTATGTAGGAACATAAAATTTAAGTGGTTCTCAGCAGCTGGTGGAATGCCTCTTGGGGAATATCCACGGAGCCCACACGTTTCATGCGCTTTTTTCCCTCCTTTTGTTTTTCCAACAACTTCCGTTTCCGGGTTACATCTCCTCCATAACATTTAGCCAACACATTTTTCCTCATGGCTGATATTCTGTTTTTGGAAAAATCACAAAAGACATAAGTTGGAAACGAAAAGCATCTTGACAACGTCCTTCACCACCTGATACATGAATAGTTGGACACCATACTCATTGAAAAGTTTTATAATCACCCAAATAACACAGAAGGTCACAACAATCTCAACCTGCCTGGCTAATAGACAATTATATTCTTTGGTACATATGCAAACTGACTTCAAATAGACCACAAACATCCATATACATATAAAAAGTCCTGCTGGTTTGAGTTCATTCTTCTCTCATTTTTATGCTGAGTAATGTACATCTCATTCGGACAAGACTAATCAATAAGCCCATTCACTAAAATTGAATAAGTCTACAGGGAAGAAAGAACCTACGTTTCACGAGCAATAATTTTGCTACCTATTGCTGCTTGTATGGCCACTTCAAACATTTGCCTGTTAAATTCAAAATAAAGAGGTTTTAATAAGTAACATAGTGCAAAAGACTGAAAATATCACTTCATAACCAATTTTCAAGTGCAAATAATTATTTTCACCTAACTTTTTAAGCCTACACCAAGTTGAATAAGCAGGTACAGTAAAACACTCCACCCACAAAAGAAATTACCAAAGCTAAGAACTATTTTATCAAACTGCAAACAGACAGTACAGATGCACAGAACCTGTGAAGTTTGGAGTGACTGGAAAATAAATAGCTGTGAGATTTGACCAATAACAAAACATGAACCTGTCAAGCAGTTTTTTTAGCTTCTCAACTACTTCACGACCAATGCGTGGAGCCTTTGACCGATGCACAATTGCTGAAAGAGCATCAACAATTTGACCATTCAGCATTATGTCAAGCTTTACAAGATCAGCTTCTTGGTACCTGATTTCAAAACATACACACTATTGAAATCTCTCGTTTTGTATGTAAGAGAAGCACAGGACTTATTACAACTTCACATATGGATAGCATATAGAGCTCTGTAGTGGCACATAATCATTTCATGAGTTCAAACACCATATCAGAGCCCTATCATCAGAGCTTGAGCATGTTCTGCTGATTGGCTACTGAAGTCAAACTTCCGAGACCAAAAACATGTACGCACTAAAATTTGATCCAATAATTTGCTCACTATGAGCACAAACATTAGAGGGCGAATGCCCGAGTACGTTTATCAACATCAAACAAGGATTAACTTCAAATCTATGACCACCGAGTAAGTTCAGCCTTTGACATACCTTGGAAATAAAGTACTGGCTTAGTATCTCATTTGAATTACTTCTAGAAAACAAAAATATTCTTTTACCAACAAACATTAACATTGAAAGGAAACTTGATTTATCTTACTCCTAGCTGATATAAGTATTCCTAAGCTTTCAAGCTCAAAACTTATCAAAAACATAATAATTATCAACAGATACACAGGAGAACCAGCACATGTATTCCACTTGTGTTACCTAGAAAAACTAGTATTCTAGAACTGTATGACATGGCATGCTAACTACGGTCTCTAGTTGCTCATGTAATTGATCTCCACAAGCACAAGGATTCAGAAAGAATAAATAGCACCAAAAGAAAGAGCATACCTGAAACCTTCTTGGCTAAATTAGGCACACAAAACATATTCTTGACAACCTTAAACTCTCATGTGGAACTTGACCTCATGTGTGTGTTATCTTCTAAGCAAACTTGTTGCCTATCAATAAACTCATCAAAGGGGTTGAACCAATTCCTATGAGGATTTAGATGCTTCGAAGCTCCAAGAGTCTATGTACCCTCCACCACAAGTGAATGGTGTAGCCAATGCAGTGAACACTAATTTAAGTTGCCCTATGTCATGGTCACTCTCCCTTGCAACTCCATTTGCATAGTAAACAAATTGCTTCTTGAACACTTTTTTTATCGTGATGTTTCTTCCGGCATTCAAAAGCGAGATGTACGTATTTCCCACAATGGTTGAATTACCCTATTGTCTTGGAGAAAATAGGGAATTCGATCTTTGACCATCTTACACCCACAGCTTTTTCATTTGTTGATTCCAACACGTGATAAGTCTTGTGGCTTGCCTTTCCCTTTCTTCTGACCTTTGGCAAATTGCTTCTTCTTAGGAGCAAAGTCAAGCTCCACAAAATCTTCGCTATCAGAAAGGTTCTTCCTTCTAATTTCCTCCTATGGCAATAGATCACATAACTACTCAAATGAGGGAGGTTTCTTCATTGCTAAACTCATCATCACACAGATTTAATAAGCATAAGACTAGCTATTCAAAACTATAAGCACAACATCCTTGTCCATAGCACTCTCTACAGCAACTACAAGCCGATCTCAAGGGTCCTGGACATTCATAAGGTGTTTGGTGATTATATCCATCTTGAGAGTATAGAATGTATGAATCTCCCACACCACATGTGGTCCTTTAACATCCCATATGCGAGGAATTATGTTGTCTGTAACAAGCTGATGACTCTATGTGCCTTCTGACCTCTCTTGGTGTAGTGCTTGAGCCCTCACTCAATTTGAGGAATAGGCTCTTGCCTTGTGACAATCTCCCAACATTCTTTGTCCATAAGAATGTTCTGCATCTTAAACTTTCAAACATTGTATCAAGCCTACCTAATTCACTAAGCAAACTCCCACTGAAACTACCCATCCTAGATTCTTGAAGGCAACAAGAAAATGCTTTGAAACAAGAGATGCTCCAAAAGTCTAAGGTTTGAACCCACCCACAAGCTTCTAACTTGGAACTTGCTACACAATATGGATCCACTTGGAGACTTACTCCAATCTCTATATAAAAGGTGCACCTACTTTCAAGTAGGTTGTTCTACGAAGCTTCTAGAACCTTCAAGCAAAGTTCGATAAATTTGCTATGGTTCTCTTCCCCTTCATGAGTGCTCTCTAGTTGTGATAATTGAACCTTGATCTGACCTCTCTAGAAGATATGCAGCCTCTCAATTTTTGACAAGTTTGGAGAAGATCTTGATCTTCTATAGAATATCACAAAAACAAATTCTCTCCCTCTCTTGATGCACAAAAATGGTCATTGGCAATTACAAGCTCATGGGAACAATGAAAGCTCTTGTATCATGATAAAATTGTAGGCTTGGGAGCATCATAGCACCATAGAAGACACTAAAACATTTAAAGCAAGAGAGAACTTGACTAGAATGGTGAAGAAAATAATAAAAAAGAAATGTACCAAAAGCTCCTTGACAAAATTGGACTCCAAAACATTGTATATTAGTAGTAGGGGCGTGAAGGCTCCTAGATACCAAATCTAGGCTCCACAAGTACAAGCTTACTTATGGGATTCATGTCAATGTGTCATCGCTAGCTTGAGTTCTAAGCTACTTGGGCCCACTCAATAAGATTGTGCAAATCAGGTTATAATGTATTTACATTTGATTGCCCTCGTAATACATGGACAACTTACATTTAATAAGTTCGACTAGCCAGAAGGCACAAGATAAGCATTATATTTTCACAAGCTATGAATAGAAGATGTCCATGGTTGGCACTTACAACATCTAGAGGGGTCCATGAGAAGGGGCATCAATCTATCTTGGTATTCTCCAACTTCACGTCTGATTGATCCATTGGCATTTCCTTCTCACATCTTTGACTACCCTCAATTCCTTGGGATAGGAGCCACTAAAGACTTGATCTTACCACAATATTCAGACCCAGACCTATCACACAATCTCTAGTATAAATAGGAAAAGCTCTGTGTTTCTCATGTCGATTGTAGGTGGAGAAAGGTCACTTTCAAGTGATTCTCCTAGAAACAAGATTTGCCAAATGTTTCTATGGGAGAGGTTGAGAGATAGGAGTTGCTCGATCTACTATGCGATTATTAGAGGTACCTTTTTTGAGATTAGCTAGCTACTCTTTGCTCCTTGTTAACACATGACAGAGATGTGTTGCCATAATGATAAAAGACATATTTCGCTAGAGAGGAGAGGCATGCCAATGCCTCAGTAAAAATATCAGCGATAATGTATTTTGTTCTACAATGTTGTAGCTCTTGACCTCTTTGTTCACCACTCTGTCTCTAACATAACGATACTTAATTTTGATGTGCTTACTTCCAGAATGAAACCTCAGGTTCAAGGTCAAAGCTATGCAGCTCATGTGATCACAAAACAAAATTGTTAGATATTTATGGTAGACTGACATCTTATAGCAAATCGCTTGCTTTGTTGCATGTGTAGCTGCTACGTACTCGCCTTTGGTTGAAGATACGGCCACTGAAGTTTGGTTCTTGCTGTTCCAAGAGATTGGTCTATTGCTCACACACCCAAAAGTTGATCTTCTAGTGTCAACATCTCCAGCACAGTTTGTATTTGTGTATCCTTTCAAAACATTAGCCACTTTGTTTCGATGCAATAGTAGATGCACATATCCTTGGTGGTATGGATGTATCTTGAAACTCTCAACAATGCTTTCCAATGTATTATCCCCGGATTTGACACAAACTAACTTAAGGTGCTTACTTCATAGGCAATGTCCGGACGGGTGCAAACCATCAATTGATAAGGATATTTCTTCATATGTGCTATCTCTTCTCCTAGTTGAGGGCACTAATCCTTTGAAAGCTTTCTTCCACGAGTGTATCAGCTAACTTACAATTAGTTAGATCATACTTTGCCAAGACATCATAAAAATATCTTTGCTGGCTGACACGCCCCGAGGCCTTATCCACACAGATTGAGGAACAAGTTTCGAATCTATAATGGAAGTCATTCCTCGCAGCTGCATGGGACTTAACGGGATTTCATCGAGGATAGTGACATAATGGTATTTTTAAGAGACACTTCAGTTGGGATAGGAGCCTACCAACTTTCCTAGATTAACTTGGGAAGATGTGGCCTCCCCTTATGTTGATTTCTCCTCAAATAGTATCTTCTTTTCCAAGTAAAGGCATGTGCTCCTCCTTGGAGACTTCAATGCTAGAACTTTAGTGAGACAAATTGACCTACATGACTCAGTCACAATTCCACTACACTTAACAAACACTTGATGTAGTAGAGCTTGGTATTCAAAGATCTTCAATGGATAGGGCAGGCCAAATCACCTCTTAAAGGGACTACTTGCTTCATCTTGGTGAATCCCATGAGCTAGCCATTTACAATAGCCTTTCTATATGGCCCTCCTCTGGTGACTTCGCTTGCCACTCCCCACAATTGTGGTTATAGTTTAGTTGACTATCTTATGCGTCCTCTCTCATTCCTTGTGTCTCTAACTTTACGATCTCTCCGATCTGCGTCCTCTCTCATTCCTTGTGTCTCTAACTTTACGATCTCTCCAACCACACAATTGATCATTCCTTTCTCTCCTTCCACCTATGTCAATCACATCCTCCTAGCTCATGCTCTCCTTCTCGTACTGATCATAAACCATGATATATCTTGAACTCCACCTATACTTCCATGTACTAAGCCGCCCTTGATTCCCTTCTATCTCACATACCATATGACAACACTCTTGATACACAAGCAACTTATCTCTCTTCCTCACTCCATATTGCTGCTTCCTTGGCCTTTTCTACCAAACAAAACACATCTCCCACTTCACATTCCCTTGAAATACATGGTATGTTATTATTCAATGTAGCAGAGGCTAGTCATAGCTCGGCCAAACCTCTTCAAGCCTTCAACAAAGTGGACAATTATGAATGGGAGCTTTGTACAGATTGAGACATTACACTAGGAGATATGGTCTTTCAGAGGGTACATTTGAAGGCATAGTTGTTCTCAACACAAAAGTGCACAAAAATATCTCCTAGGTTGTCCCCATAGGCTTGGCAAGTGCAGCGACTGTAAGATAGGGGATAATTGTTGCACACAAGTGACACAATCGTGCATATGATCAATAGGGCTATTAAAGCACAAATAGTTTTCCCCATAGGCTTGGCAAATGCGGAGACAACAATTTCTATCAATTGTAAGGTAGAGGATAACAGTCACACACAATTGCCATATGATCAATAGGGCTAGCACAAATACTTAGCCCAAACAATTAAAGTATTGAACGCCTGAGATTTCACCCAACTTTGTCAAAGCATACCACAAACTCTTCAATTTTTTATGCGATTAGATGATAAATTCAAGGAAAGATGATTTCTATCAAACTAGCAGCTCCAAAACTTTGGGCTTGTAATCGTAGGTCAATTTTGTGCCTAAACCTTTTGCTTTGCTTGCCTATTAGTCACTACAGGAAGGACATAAAATGAAAAATGCAAATCAGGGTACAAATTGCAAAATGAATTCTTTACTTTACTGGCATGAAAAATTCTAAATTATGCTAGAATTAGGGTGATATCCATGTCAATGGTTTGCGACAGGGTTTCCAAATTTCTTCCTTTATTCTTTTAGAAAACTTCAATTGTAGTCCAAAGTGCAACATAATTTGAAGTGAACCAAGAAAATCATGGTATCAGAAGGAATCCCTAGGAATATGCATTGCCTTTTGCCTATCAAGGAGGAGCTGAATTCATTACTGCAAGTCTTCCACTTAAAGCCATGGATGTCTTGGATTCGGTAATTTACTCATTCTAGGGTAACTAATTTGACTATCAGGTTAAGGTAAGGTAATAAATAAAGACCACCTCATACTTTCAAGCTTTGAGGTCCACATTAAAACTTCCAAAACGACCATCCATGAACATTTTTCCCATATCACAGGTCTGACTTGAATTATACCCTTAAACAACAGATGTGAAGCCGCTTATATTATAGCCTTGCTTTGCGATACATAATTTCTGATGTATCAAAGCTAATTTGTGCAGTTTATCTAAGCATAGCCTAACAAAAAAAATAACCTGAGAGTTCTATCCCCACAAAAGTGACTCTATATGTACAGGATATCTAGTTGAAACAGCTAAAAGTACCAGTGGTTGTAATTTTTCCACCCTAGTTGCTCTGATCATCGCGATTATTGTAACAACTTACTTCAACCAGGAAAACAAATCGTGAATAGAAGAACGGTCCATAGAGTAACAAGAACTTGAAAGATCGTACTCTGCATCCTCATAGTCAAATGACGCATAGCCCGATGTGATACTCTTCAACTCATTGTAAAAGTCCACGACAACTTCTCGAAGAGGCAGCCGATATTTTAACAAAGCTCGCTGACTGGACATATCAAAAGTAGATTGTTATGAACTGTTAGGCCATCGAAAAATGCCAATGATGATCTGAAGTCACTTGGCTGAGATTACATTGATTCATGATGAGTCTTTTGATGCAAACGCAGAAGTAAATAACAAGGATCTATAATTGACAGCATGTGTTAGACTTGATACCAGATGAAAATATTATCATCTTTGCAGCACTTACTCATCAATAAATGTGTGCTCTATTTGTTGACCCCTTCTCTCTGAGCATAAAGTGATCAAACTTCCTAAGTATCTGCATGTGAAATGGTAAATGTTCAAAACTCCACAAAAAAACACCGCCACTCAAAACTGATTAAAGGACATCAATCCTCAAGTGTGCAATTACGTGACATGGGAAAGCCAAAGGGGCAGCCATATTTAAAATGGCTTGCATGCAGACTTCATGTTCACAACAAACTTCTGGAATAACTCCCAACAGAATAAATATGGATTTCAACAATTATAGTTGCACACCATAGTTGCACGGCGAATCTAGAATCGTGGTCCAAATCGCAATTCGCGATTCAATGGGGGTCCAAAAATCACAATTTAAAAAAAAAAAGAAAAAAAAATTGCAAATACGTGCAATATCGATATCAGTAGAAACAGTAGAAATAGAGGATTAAGCTTAAATGGGTTTCCGGTCCAATTCCAAGCAGTTACGTGAAATTGCGTTTATATGAAATGAAGTACATACGCCGTAAACTTGATCCAACTGGTATCAGATTAAATGGGTTTCCATTAGCTTTAGTGCATAACTTCAATTTATTCTATACAGAGGCAAAAAGATTTGAAGGAAGAGTAATGTGTGTAAATATGTGTCTCTATTGACACCCAAGAGACTCACTTAGCCACTTGATTGACATCTGTTGAAGAGTAATGCCTATTTTACCCCTTTGGCTAAGCACTAGTTAAGTTGCAAGTTGTACATAACTCATGGGGCATGTTGATAAATAAATACATGAGACCCCCCTTTTGTAAGTTGAGTAAATTAGTGCAAGTGGCCCCTCACTTCTTCTTGTAAAAGTGGTATCAGAGCTAGACAAAGTAAGGTAACCTTTCTAATCTTCTTCAAGTTCTATTAAGATCACCAACTAAATATTTTTTGGGGAAGATTATAGGCTTTTCTAGTTGTAGGAAGCTTGTAGTTGAAGTACCCAATGAATTTAGTTCTCTTTGGAAGAGAGTATTGATGCTTATAGAATTGATTAGGGGCTGATTTTTTATCATGTTAGAGAAGTTTTAAAGTGGGCTTTGGGTTTTTAAAAGTTCTGAAAAAAGATTTGTGAGATGGGTAGAAGAAGTCTTTCTCTATATACACAAACTTTTTTTTGCAAAAAGATTGATTCTAGCTATGTGTTGATCAAAACTAGTGTTTTTTTTGCATAAATGAAGTGTTTGAAGTTTTGATTTTCATTTTGAAGTTCTGTTTTTCAGACCTATAAATCTAAAAATCAAATCTGAAAAGTGAAGTTTTCATCTAAACTTCATTAGTTACACCTTTCTATCTCCTAGTTTCATAAAAATAGCAATGTAGGAAGGGAATGGTAGTGTAACTTTGTGCATAAAACAAGTTTTGAAATTTTGTTTTTTTTCATTTTGAAGTTCTGATTTTCATACCTGTAAATCTGAAAATCAGATCTAAAAATTGAAGTTTTCATAAAGCTTCATTAGTTATCCCTAGACACTAATTTCTTGGTTTTGGAAATCTAGAATAGTGTGACATGTTAAAACTTTGGTTGCTTTTGAAATGACAAATGGAATTGGAATTGGAATGGGAACTTTATGTAAACATTAGCTTGGAATAGTTAATTGAAGTTTACATAAAGATTTGGTTTTCATTTTTGCTTTTGATTAAGGCAAATGTAGCTTCTTGTTGTTTTCCTCTTAAGCTTGGATTGGGCTTGCAAATAGTAGGCTTGGATTGAGCTTATAAACAATAAGATTGAATGAATAGAAGTAAACTTATTTGCATTGGATGTAACAATTGAAGCATTTCTATCATTCTAATTTGAGCACTTATTGTTGAATTTGCATAATAGGAAAACACACAAGCAACCCCCATGGATCAAACCAATGAAAACCCAACATTTGATCTATCAAACTCATCCGATGTGGCACAAGCTCTTGAACTTTTATACCAACAAATTCAAGCCACTAATAAGCAGCTTCTTGAAACTAATCAAAGAAACCAAGACTTAGAGTCTAGGTTAGCCAATCAAAAGAAGCATGTAGTTCCACCTCCCGTAAAAGTGTTTAAGGGAGAGAAGAAAGATAGGAACTTACAAATGGTAAGTTCTTGGCTAAATGTTCGGAACAAATACTTTGTCATGAACCAATTCCCTGAATCTGAAAAGTTATCCACTATCACCATGTTCCTTGTAAGGAAGAGCCTTAGTTTGGTGGGATGACTTAGTTGCAAAGGGCAATCAACCTTGTACATGGGATGATTTTTGCAAGCTTTTTAGGGATTATTTTCTACCACTTTTAGATGACTATGAACACTTCCAAAAGTTGAGTCATCTAACCATGAATAAAGGTTTGGAACAATTTATTCAAGATTTTCATGAGTACCTGAATCCACTTTATAGTGATATACTGCCTAAGGTACAAATGTTAATGTTTATTGATGGGTTACCAAAAGATTATCAAGTGAATGTTCGTAGGAACCATCCAAAAACCCTAGAAGATGCTATTAGGGCTGCAAAATACTTTGATGACACACCTAAGCCACCTAGGGGTCAATAGCCTAACGAGCAGAAAAAAGGTTTTCAATTTAAGAGGGAGGATAGGGAAGCTGTTAGTGAAACACATCCCAATTCCAACAATCTTAAGAAAACCAAAAAAAACTTTAAAAACCATCAAGGTGGCATTGATAAAGGTGAAGCTCGTAAGAAGAAGTTGTGCTTCAAGTGCAATGGCGAGGGTCACCTTGCACGAGATTGCATCAAATAATCAGCTTCTACCTTAGATAATCTATCTTGAAGTAATGAGATGGATGTATTTTGTCCTTAGTTATTTAGTCTTTGGACCTAATGACCTTAAGTGCATTAAAAGTAAAGAAATTGAACAAGGTAACCGTTAAGAATAAATATCCACTGCTGCAGATGGATGACCTAATAGATTATCTTGGTGGTGCTGGGTACTTTACCAAGATAGATCTAAGGTCGGGATTCCATCAGATACGCATTCAGGCAGAAGATATACCAAAAACTGGGTTTTGAACTCGCTTTGGTCACTACGAATTTTTGGTGTTGCCTTTTGGTTTGACCAATGCACCGGCAACTTTCCAATAGATGATGAACGATTTGTTCAGGCCATATTTGAAAAGATTCGTAGTGGTATTCTTAGATGATATCCTAGTGTTCAATAAGACTTTGGCGGAACATAAAGACCATCTTAGGATTGTCTGGGACATCCTAAGAAGGGAAAAGCTCTTTGCCAAAAAGTCTATGTATGACTTTTTTTGCGAAAGAATTGTCCTACAACGGGGAGTGGAGATTGAGGCCGATCGTATCCAGAGGGTTATTGATTGGCCTATTCTCACCACAGTTCGGGAAATCAAGTCTTTCTTGGGGTTTGTAGGATTTTTCCATCGGCATATTCCCCAATTTGCTCGACTAGCATTTCCCCTTACCCAGGCCTTGAAAGGCTATAAGAAGCTAAGCCGGAGGGCTAAGAGTCCACTAGTGGTGTGGACGGAGGATATGAATAATTGTTTTGAGTTGCTTAAAAGTGTCACTTCGGCACCAATACTAATCATTGACGATCCTAATACGACTTTTGTGGTTAGGACCGATGCCAGTGATTACGCTATTGGAGCTGTTTTGATGCAAGATGGACATTCTGTGGCTTATGAAAGCAAGAAACTCAATCCTGCTCAATCTAGGTATTGTACCTATGAGAAGGAACTGTTTGCAATCGTTCATTCCTTGAAAATTTGGCGACATTATTTGTATGGAGCCAGATTTGAAGTTTGGACGGATCATCAGACTCTTCGATATTTCTGTGATGCTACAGATTTAAAGGGGAGGCAAGCTAGATGGGTTGCGCTGATGCAAATCTTTGACTTTTCTATACGTTATTGTAAAGGAAGTCAAAATACTCTAGCGGATGCTTTGAGTCGATTACCGGTTATTAATCAGTTGTGCTTTATTGTTATAGAACCGGAGTTGTTTCAGTCTCTTCAAGGACTATATGAGTCCGATCCTTTTTTTGGAAAGTATTGGCAACAAGTACTTTCGGAGGTCGATTCAGGTTTGCAAGATTCCTCGAATCAAGGAAAGACTGAAACTGATTTCCTAATTCGAAACAGGATTTTGTTTCGTAAAGGAAAGGTGTGTGTACCGGAGAATGACACTATAAGGGCCCAAATCTTGCATGAGTGTCATGATAGTCCATGCGTAGGACATCCGGGTATACAAAGAGCACTTGACTTAGTTCGAAGGCAATTTTAGTGGCCTAAGATGAAAAGTCAGGTAGAGGCCTATGTACTTAAATGTACTAAGTGCCAGTTAAATAAAGCAGAGAGGCTAAAAGCTAGTGGCCTATTATATCCTTTAGATATTCCTACCGGAAAGTGAAAAAGTATATCTATGGATTCTGTGGTCGAGCTTCCACGTACACGGAAGGGCCACAATTCTTGTTTTCCACGTTAGTAAGTTGAAACCCTCGTTGGGGGTTGGGGAGACCCTGGTCCCTGTGGAAGATCTAGTGGAACTTCTTCATGATGAGTCCGTGAGTGGACCATCTGAACTCGAGGCGATTGTTAATAGCCGGCAGAGAACTCTACGGAGTAGAGTGCTTCGGAAATTTTTAGTCAAGTGGAGGGGCAAATCAGAAGAGGAGGATACCTGGGAAAAGGAGGCTGATCTCCAGAAGAATTTTCCAAATTTTTCCCTACAAGGAAAAATTTAAGTTTAGGGGGAAGGAATGTTTTTTACCTATGTAACTAGCAGTACTTCAAACCCCTAATAGTCCATTTAGTGTTGGGGGCTAAATGGCAAGGTACCCTTAGGATTAAGGGTATGTGCCCTTGGATAAGGACAGGCAAGTGACTATACCTTAGTTGGAGGTATGGAGTCACATGACCCTTGGATAAGGGGTACCCTTAGTATTAAGGGTAGGTGTCTTAGATTAAGGTACTAGTGTCCTTGGTTAAGCGCAGGTAGGTGTCTATGCCTTGGATGGAGGTATGGAACCTAGAGAGGTGTTAGAAAGTCATTGGATGACTATTTTTCTAAACCTTGGGCCTCAACCTTGAACCATATCACTTTATTGGTCTAGGACCAAAGTATACTTGCACAACTTGGGCAATGGGACCTAGTAGGAGGGCGCCCTTCTAAAGTGTCCATTCCCAACTCCCACAAGAAAGGCATTCAAAGAGTCATAGGTTATGGAAGGAGTCTCTTGACATTCCATAAGCCTATGGAGGCTCTTGGAGATTCTTTAACTCCCCTAGGCTTCTTTCTCTCTCATTGGATGAGCATGGAACTCCATAGTGCATTGGAGGGGTCCATGGGCCATCTATATGAGGGTAGTAGGGTGCCCATTGGGAGAGGGAGATCTCTCTTGTTTGCTTTGCTTATGCTGTAGTGTTGCTACTAGTGTGTAGAGTGCTTTTTGTGGTAGTATGCTTGAGGTTTGGATCTTGCTTATGGTATGGGACATAAGTAGGGTTTGGATCTTGAGAATGCTATGGAGTGTTGTGGTATGCTTATGATTTGTTTATGTTTAGCAAGGGGGTGCTAAATAGGTCTTGCTGGAGCTTGGATCTAGCTATGGTTGGGTGGTGAATACTTGAGGCCAGCTTGTTATCTATCTTTGTGTCCTTGCAGATCCTTACTTGCAGGTGGAGGCATCCTAGCTTGCAGGTTGCTTGGAGGACATTTGGAGGCTCTACCTTGGATTTGGAGGACTTCCTCACTTCTACTTGTAAAAAGATGTCATCTTTGATGAAGAGCATTCACCCAAGATACAAGAGCAGGAGAAGGATGGAACTTCTGAGTTCATACCCTTGATTGATTCCACGGATGAGGAGCCTAGTCAAGAGTCCTGTGAGCCTCAAGTGCAAGAGCAACAACAGGAAATCGAACATACTAGTTCGACCAAGTACCAGAAGCCGAAGTTGGGGACAAACGGAAGACTTAGACAGTACCATGGGATACGTGGTCACCATCCACATCACCTACCGCTAGGAAGAAGCTACCTAGGTGGTATTGGGAAACAATCAAAGGGGATCAAATGATGGAAGAAGGAGAGAGCAGTGAACAGTGTCGCGAACTGGTTCGTTTCGTTGTCGCGAACGATTTTGTTTCTTTTGAATTTTCTTTTGCGCGGAAACTCACAGGAACCTAGACACGCGACCACACATCACAGAACAGATTCCATTCTAGCAATCAAGACAGCGTAAGACAAGGAGATGCACGAAAATAGAGCAATCAATTATCAGTTTAATTTTTAGAGCGAGATCGTCAGTGTCTCGCTCATTGGCGGCCTGACGCTCTGCTCTTTTGCTGTGTTCTGCTTGTTGGCAGACTTTCATGCACAGCCGTGTCGTTTCTCTTCTTCTTCGTTTTCTACTCTACTATCTCTTTCTCACTGTATCTTATTGTTCTATTATGATCCAGAAGAATAGTTTATATCTCCACTGTGTGGAGTTTTCAAGATAGCTAAACAGAGAATTACAAGAGTAGTTAACGCTAATTAAGTAATCAGTTACTCTCCGTTGTTACTATTTGTTTCAGCTAGGCGTGAAGTTTAGACTCCAAGCCCGTTGAGCTGCCAGCTGGCAGCACAAAAGATTCTCTTTCGTTTCTTTCGTTTCTTTTCATTTTGCATCGCTTTGCGGTTTTTGCGGTCCTGGTGGAAGCATGTTTACAATTCGCAAATCGTTCGTCCTTCGTTTGTCCTGGAAGCATGTTGACTTTCGCGAATTGTTTTATTTTCGCGAATCGTTCGACCTTCGAGTCAAGGCACGTTGACTTTCGCGTTGCGGCAAAGTTGCAAGAGTTCACCATTTCTGACACTCCCTCTTGAACCTTGCAGCTTTGCACGTTTTATCCAATTGCCTTTCTTTGCTTGGCAAAGAGTGGCTTGTCGAGCGGCTTCGTGAGCAGATCTGCAATCATGTCTTCTAATTTTATGTACTGGACCTGGAGCTCTCCTTTCGAGATTAAATCTCGAATGTGATGGTACTTCATAAGTATGTGTTTTGTCTTTGAATGGAAAACAGGATCCTGGGACAGATAAATGGCACTCTGAGAGTCCATCATCATCGTGCATGGTCCTCCTTGTGGTATCCCGATTGCTTCCAGCATCATCTGCAGCCACACTACCTCGTTCGCCACCTTTGAAGCTGCGACGTATTCAGCTTCGCAAGAGGATTGAGCTACCAAGGTTTGCTTTTTGCATATCCAGCTGATTGCAGCTCCGCACACTATGGTACACCATCCTCCAATTATGAACTTGCTGTCATCTTTGCAGCTTGCCCAGCTTGCATCACTGTAGTGGTGCAGCTCGAATCCTTTTCTTTCGTTTTCCACTCTGTAGGTTAATCCCATATTCTGGGTACCCTTCAGATACTGTAGGATTCGTTTTGCCATTTGCCAATGTGCCATGGCAATATTGGAAGATGTTAGCAACTGTGCTAACACAGAGAAAATAAAAAAATTAAAAAAAATAAAACTCCGTGGCATGTGTTTTGTAAGTCCACGTATGAGTATCTGTCAATAAACTTCAACCATGGCATGTGTTTTGTAAGTCCATGAGTAGAAGCTTAAATAATAATAAAATAGCTTAAACTTAGATTTAGAACTTAGACTTAGGAAACTTAAGATTAGAAATATTTTATCTTAAGTTTTCCTAAGCTAAGAAACTTTGAAGTTCTAGCTCCTAAGTTAGATGTTCTAGAAAGGCTAGAAATAAATTAGTCCCATAAGTTAGTAGACACTTATGGAAGACCCTCCTTGCCATAAAAGGAGAGGTATTTGCATTGTAAACAACACTTTGTGATTAAGGCAAAATTACTATTGTGATTATCTTGCATTTCATTGTGTTCCCATTGCAAGGTGCATAGCGTGTTCGGGCATCCTCTTGCCTCCTTTCATTGGCCTTTGATTGCGGCATGGTTTTAATTGTATATTGCTTAGTTTAGCCGCAATTCTTATCATCTCCCTTTGGGTGTTACGTAGGATTTAGCAATCATGCTAGTTGGGTTTGCCTTAGCAAGGAGTTTTATTGTTATTATTAATTAGCTTTATTTCCGTTTCGGGCACTAGTTGGGTAAGCCTTAATGCTCTCATTCCTGTTGATTCTTTCCGTATTTCCGTTGAAGCTTGTTGTAGAAACTTAAAAAGTGGACGAATCTCTACATCCCTATACTACACCCGTAAGTAGATCTAGCCACCGCACACGCAAGAAATTCTTTCAACATTGGCGCCGTTGTCGCTTTTTAAGTATTTTTTACCTTGCTTCTTCTCCCTTTTTTTTTTGTTTTCTTGCTTCCGTGTTGTATGGTTGCTTGTTTGCTTGTCTCTATCTACGAACAAACAACACGCGTCGTCTCTTCAGGTCCTACACGAGCTGCGGAGCAATTTCTCAAACCGGGGGGAAGCAACAAAAGAGTCAACTTGGGCATTTTCTTCAAAAGAAGTGACCCAAGTGACCTTTTTCAAAACCAAACAGGTATATCAGAATTCGCCAGCCTGTCTGCAGCCCTAACAGACCCTGATCTTTCATTTTATCACCTCCACGAATTTTGACCACGGTCAGAATCTGAGAAAATAGCCTGATATACTCTCAAAATCCCTTATTTCTCACCCAAATCTTTGTCCTAGAATTCGCCGGCTTCACTGAGGCTAGATCTCATCAAGATCAGTCCTCCAGCAGCCCCGCGAATTCTATCTTAGAGATTTTGCCTGTTTACTGTCAGAAAATCACATTTTTCCCATATTCCCTATCTGCCAGTCAAACCTCTCTGTTAGAATTCGATATCAAGCCTCAGAATTCGTTCTCAAAGAGTACGATTTCCCTGCCCTACCCACGAATTTTGAAACTACAATTTTTTTCCTAAAAAATCTAAAAAAATCACTATTCTGACATTCAGAACTTCCTGTCAGAATTTGCGAGTATTACAGTACGATTTATCTGCCTCTCCACGAATTCTCAACCTATCCGCGAATTCCATCACGACCAGAAAGACCAGTTTTTTTGTCCTACATTATCAATTCTGCAAGCAAACTACCCTTTTGCCAAGTACAGTACTGACCTGCTCATCTGTATTTTGCATCATGTCTCGTGACTGTGCTGAATCTTCTAATCTGACTCCTCCACGACTAGAACGAAGAATTCCACGTATCAATGCACCAAAGTAAAACTTGAGACCTCCTAGTTTGATCAGCACGTGCGGAAGGAAACCGGTAGGTCGGACCACACTTTGATCAGCCATCCGAAGCTGACAAGTGGGTTTGGCTAGCTTGTCTCTCAGATTCCATTCCATCATGAGGGATGTGGAAATGATATTAACCCCGGAGCCTCCATCGAGTACTGCTAAAACTTCACGGGATTGATGATGGGTAGTTGGGATTTTGATGTTGCCTCGTTTGCTGAGTGGATTGGTTAGATGTAAGGGCATTTCAGGCAACTCGTCAGTAGTGGTGGTGTTATTGGATTGGATCTGTTGTCTCCACTGGCCAGCATGCTTCCAGAGTACATGGAAAGGAAGAGTGACATTGGCTTGGTCAAACTTCAGTACCTTCAAGGGTTTTGCTTTCAAAGGGCTTGTGAGGTACTTTATGGGAAGAGGAAGATTGTTGGTCGGCATTGCGGATTTGCTGGCGATACTGATGATGCAGCCGAAGTTCTTCAGACGGGTGAGGGTAAACTATCAGGGTTGAATCTTCACTTGCTGGGTGCAAGTGTAGGGGCTTGGCGTTGGGTTTGTGCCCGAGTCAAGATTAGTTTTATGGCCATTCATTCGGTGATATTTTCATCAACACATTCTACTTTGAGACGTTTAAAACGCTCAATGTGGTTTCGGACAGACTCTTCGCGACGCATCTTGATATGAGTAATTTGAATGAACGGGCTCTGAGTCAGTTTGGATGGTTTGAAACGCTTGATGAGAGCATCCTTGAGGGTGGTCCAAGAAGCAAGATCAGGAGCTTCGACATTCAAGTACCACTCCTTGGCGGTGCCATAGAGTACCATGGGAAACAGGCGAAGCTTTTCAGTTTCAGAGGTATCTCCATAAAAACGGCATGCATCATCAAAGTCTTGGAGAAATCGGACTGGGTCAGATTCGCCACGCGACAGTTCTGTCACCATTGATTCAACGGGTAAACTCGAACCTGCATGCATCCATGACAAAGGGTCCTCAACCACCAACTCAGTATTTGAGCCATACCAGTCTAGCCACGAAAAAGGTCATTATGTTAAATCTACTGATATCCTAAACTGGAGTCACAGTCTAGCTACTATTGATTGTGTGAATGCCGATTACTGTGCTCAGCATCAGGATAATTGTACCTCTCCACTCCCGATCGATCACGACCAATTACCTGATCTGGATACACCTATCATCAATATCAATTTTATTGATATTCTTCCACACCATGATGAACTGCTAAATGTTGCATGGCTAACTACGTGAATTTCAAGCCAATAAGGGATAAGCAGGTTCAGCACTGCCAATACCTTTGAAATTTCGGATTTTGGACAAAGTTTTGGGACTTAACTTAGAAGATTCTGAGCAGTAGAACTTCTGCCAATCCAGCGAGTAGGGGGTTCTAGAAATTTCAGAATGAAGTGTTTTTGGGCTTCAAATTTGCTTTTCTCTGACCAACTCAGATATTGATTGATCAGACAGCGAGGAGGAAAAGCAAGAATTTTAGATTCCTCAACAACTTTTTTCGGCCTTCTATTCAAATTTTTCAAAGTTATAGATCTTCATCAAATCAGCAAAGTTACTCTACTCAAGCAACCGGAAATTTTGGCACCATTTTGAAGCCTTAAACTGGGATGTTCCGGGACAGCAGGTCTGAAAATTTGGGTAAAAGAGCTGAGAGGGTTCCTCTTCGTATTTTCTTTGGAAGCACAGTCCTCGGAAATAGCTAAGTCATCTTTCCCTTCCCTTGGACAGTTGTAAATTAGTCTTTCTGACTTTTTTTTCAAAAGTTAAGGTACCTCTCTTTCAGTTCTGAAAATGACCACTCCTCAGGGACCTGATCAACCCCCGAAGAGAGGCATGGACGAACTTGAAACCAAAGCCTTGGCTTTCAGTAAAGGGAAAGAACCAATGGAAATGGAAGAACACGAACAGTTCGCCAAAGAACTCAACGAATTGGTTACCAAGGAGCAATTCCTCCACTTGTTAACAGAAGTGGATGAACTGAAGTTCGCATTAATATCTTATTTAAGAGATCAATCTGTGGTCGCGCTAGAGACCAAACCTACTAGAAAACATCTTTTTAGCTGACCAAACCTACTAGAACACATTTTTTAGCTCACCTGCCACATAAGGCCCTTAAAAGAAACTCTGGTTGATAGGGAGTCCAAACTCAAAGAATGAAGACATCCAACCACAAAAGTCAAATGCTGGACGTATCAGAGTTCATGGTTTTATCCTTGCAAAGCTGAAAATTGCTTTTTGATTTTTAGCATCCACTACAGAAGACTATCTGATCACTGTAGCCTACCCTACTTTGCTCA
Source organism: Diphasiastrum complanatum (assembly GCA_029204225.1). Lineage (NCBI taxonomy): Eukaryota > Viridiplantae > Streptophyta > Lycopodiopsida > Lycopodiales > Lycopodiaceae > Diphasiastrum > Diphasiastrum complanatum. Next base: position 14,616,070 of record CM055110.1, read on the forward strand.
GCAGCACGCTTTTGAACCAAATTACTAGCATCTAATACATAGCATAGAGAAAGACAATACAACAAGGGCAATCAGTTGTAAGAATCCTGCACATGGCTAACAAATTAAAACAAAAAAGTTTGCTTGTCAGCTATAATAAAAGGTCATGATCATTACACCCCACCCAACCGTAAATGCATGCAAGTCATACACAAGCTACGATAGCCAAATGCATGCCCAATTTAGGCAAATACATGCACATGCCCACACATGCATACTTGTATGCATTACCTCTGACCTTATCATGAGAGAATAAGGATGGCAAGACACACATACAATGAACATCAAGAACACAAACAAGCTAGAATATCAATCGACCGGCATACAGTCGAGACCGTCCCAATGGAGCCCACGAGAATCAATCCACAGCACATGACTCACTTCTCATAAGTCCATCCTAAATAGCAGGACTACTTTCTAAGAGAGAAGAAAGCTTCATCTTGCTAACTTCCCCTCAATTCCATCGAGGAACATCAAGATTATAATGTAAGAGAGAAGTTCGCTGTCAACCAAGGCTCATTCTACAGTCATAAAAATGATAGGAGTAAGTATCACTGCACGGGTACATGAAACACCATTGCTAGCAAGAATCTACAGTGCAAGGTCAAAATGCAAAGCTTCATGGACAAGTAGGATAGTGATGCAGAAGCACAATGTTGCCACATCACAATAACCAGGAGGAGGTGGACCTGCAAAGGACAGTAGTCCTCTTCATCCAATCTCTAAATGTCTACGCATGGAAGACAACAAAAGCTACAAAGCCACCGATGTTATAAACTCAATCATAGGATTTAGCATCACGTTAACCACAAATAGACCATGAAGGATGAAGCAAATAGCACTTTTCAACTAAGAATATAGTCCTCCAATAAGTGGTGAGTTCATAAGCAATTCTTTTTCTCTCATTAGGTTACGAGTTCAAATCCGCCCCACAAACGAGGACAAATAAGTAAAAAAAACTAAGAATGCTGAAAGAAAGATAAACTTAATAGTTGGTCCTATACAAGGAAGAGCAATGGGTCTCAGGAATAATTCAAGTCATACGCTACCAAATGAATCTCTCTACTTCCTATTTAAACTCCAATGCAACTCTCTCCAAAACAAGCGTATTTCAAAGATAACTTGAGGCTCATGCATGCAAACTCAATTGTATAACTCATTTTGTTTATATATCTAATTGTGAAATTAGATTCTAGAATATATCCAATTTCACAAATTTAGATTGAGAAGTCAGGGATGTCATGAGATAAAGCTTAGAAACAATATACATGCAACCAAAAAAGTCAAAGGATCTAAATCATGACTCAAGCTTGCATGCACCTCTTGTTTCTCGAGACCCAGCCCATAAATAGTTATTGATACAAATTCAGAGTGAGTGTCAAAGGATGAGGCAAACATTCCCTTGTCACCGAGATTGGAAACAAAGACGTCAACCCTCATGCCCATGGATGCTACATTAGTTAGTGTTAATACCTTGCCTGCCACGGCGTGTGCACCATAGACGTGCTTCACGACATACAACACCACCATCCGTCACTTTAGATACCATCATGACCTTCAATCCTTTTTCTTATGACAACACGGGTTGAGTTCCGTTTTATTTACTTGTGTAGTTAGATCTACAAGCTATTGTTGATGGCCAACAACCTTATGGCTTCATCATTAGCATTTCCATAATTCTTTAGTCTTAGCTTAATCTTATTTCGGAAAATCGAGATGCCTTTATGCTCCCATTGGTTGAATGATGCTTGAAATGTACTGTTTTGTTACGTCCCTAATTGACTTGGGTCATGTTGGGGTTAATCAATTGTAAATAGCTAGGGCCTAGCCAGAGCCAGTTCCTACATGAGAACGATTCAAGTAGTGAGATGGGAGATATTTGAGACTGGAAAACTAGAAGTGTTTATGAAAAGGATCAAAAGTTGGCAATTCTATCGATTCTTTGGCGCAATATAGGCAGGGACGTGTCTAATCCAGTTGTCCATTCGCGTGTGTTGATTTCCTTGGAATTTGAATGCTATTAACTAATCATATGGATTGTGGTGCTCGTCCTTTTGAGAGGATCTTAAGATATGCATGATAATTTTTCAAGAACGTAAGCACATATGATTACCAACTATAGCATGGTTAATATTTGTTGAATATCTGAATCAAATTGATCTGGTCATTGATACATGCTCTAGTGTTATTAATCGAAGACCATAATTCTTGATGAATTGTATGATGGTCATTTTGATAAGAAGTGTCGTTAAGGTATCATATGCGAAAGGTGTTAGACATATCCTCCAAAATGTGTCTTTCAATAAAACCTCCAAACATGAATTGAACCAATCCATATAATATTCCTCCTTAAACGGTTCCTTCAAAGTGGTGTTTATAAACTTTCTTTGCAAAAAAAAACTTTGGTCATTGGAGTTTTTGACGCATTTATTTTCCAAAATCTTTCTTATTGTTCTTTGAGACCAAAGATCTATGAATAAATACAGTGGTATAGTGACCACAATAAAAAGTTACATATAACAAAAGTGTGCATGGAGAGAGAGAGAGAGAGAGAGAGAGAGAGAGAGAGAGATGACACAAAAGAATAAGAGCTTACTCACTAGGGGTTATGATTGTAGCTATGACTGTTGGCTCCCAACAGGTCACCAATCGCTTTCCTGATGTAGAAGAGAGTATTGCTGGGTTTTGCACTTGTATTTTACTGTTTCAAAGCAACCGTTAGCTACAATTGCCAATTACCATTTGAGCACGAAATAATCAAAAATAGAGTTTAATAATCTTAGAAATACAATAGCATCCATGAAAGTATACCATACCATTGATAAGAACTTGAGCATTTCTAGATTGATATTCTTTACAAGAAAAGGCCACGAGTCATTCATGTCTTTCCCAAGTTAAAGATCATCTTACTATCATAAATTCAATAAACTTGTGATGTTACATGCTTTCTTATTCTACACCAAATAGTTCCATATCCTTTGGATGTGCGTAATTGATCAATTGTACTGTGCGCGCTCAGTGCTTTTGATTCCTTAGATAGCTAGATCAAGAATTTCAAGATGCACCTTCCATCTTCATACTCAAAAATGTAAGGAACTGTCGGTGATGTAGTAATCACATGAGCTCCATGCTCCTGTGGGACACATGACAATTTTTACAACCCATTATGATGTGGATGCATTCATAGCAAGGATTCAACTTCAAGAATGCATGAAAAGCATAATAAAATGATGGTTCTCTCACTAAAAAGTGCAAAACAACAACAATGGTTGCATGGAAATTCTCATTCAAAGGAACTCCACTAAAAAGGAACACAATGTAAGAAGTGTACCAAACTAATGAATCAAACATTGCCTATGGATTGTTAGAATTTTAAAAATAACCCAACTAAAAATTGCACAACATGCTCTAATAACATGTTGGAAATTCAACATGCTCTAGTACCATGTTTGCACGTTGGCACTCAACCAACTTGGATAGCATGATAGAATTTGGCAGCACACAACTAGGGAGGAAGAAATCCCAAAGATAACCCATCCACACAAATAATTTCTTCGTTACAAACTTAAAAATCATAGATGGCGATCACCACTCACTGGCACAAACTTCATTGATCAGTAAATAAGGCACAAGTGAGTCATATATACCTTAGATGACCAAGGGGTAGCCACATTTCCCATCATAATGTCTAGAAAAACTGGACTTTCAAACATCATAACTTGACTCACCTCCATATTGAGCAAGCACCACTATACTTTAGAGGGTATTTATACACTCATGGTCAGCCACAGGGGGACGGGTGGCGGGGAGATAGCCAGATGTTTTTTTTTTTTTTTTTTGGGGGGGGGTGCAGAAGGAGCACTAGCAGCATTGGCAAAGGCAGAGGCTCAACACAACGCATGGTTCTCTCGGATTCATCTACAGACTCCCCTGGTTTAGGCAGCACACGCTTGGATGATTCTGATTATGAGGATGATGGCAAGTCTTAGTTGTATTTTAGTTTTCATTATGTTCATCAGACAATATTGTACTCCATTTACAGTGCCATATGGCCCGATTTTATATATGTAGAGAGAGAGAGAGAGATTGTTGAATCACGTTCATATCTGCATCTTCGTCCTTTTCCAGTAAATAGGCTTTATGCAATTTGTTATGCTGTAATTTGTAATCTAATCAGTATGGTGTATTACAATTCAGTACGGTTTTTGCAATTCAGTACGGTTTTTTGTGGTTCAATTGGATCTAGTCCAGTTCAGTAGCATTGTCTGCAGTGTATAGTTTTTTAGTATGGCTTAGTAGGGTTTGGCATGGTTCAGTGTGCATTTCGCGGTGTTTCAGTAAGGTTCAGTGCCAAATGTCTGTTCAACAGCATTTGTGGAATTTTTGTCGCTCAGGTTGTTGCAAATAATCAAGATTTCACCTAGCTGCTTGTGGTGGACCAGAACCCACTAGAAACTTGTCTATTTGCAATCCTCTAATTTTTTGCAGAAACTCAGTTTGGAAACTGAAGCCAGCAATCATAGATATAAAGTTTATCTGACAGCAATCCGCGAATCGCGATTCGTGAAACACTCATGCAACTATGCCTTCTAGATATGCTGGACTTTCTCACAGCATCAGGACTCAAAAGTTAAATCACTTCCAAAATGAGTACGAACTACTTTGGTCTAGAAGGTATTTAAAAAAAGGATTATTCCTATGCGTCGCTTATCACCTAGACTTTAGACCTAACACCTCCCCAGTCTAAATGAATTAGGTCCTTAAGGCCTTGTAATGACTTTTGCACCTCCAGTTTGACTTTTCTTGACTTTGTACTTTGGGTCAAATTAACAGAAACATGACAAAGGTACAACTATTGGGGCAAGCATATTTGCAACAAATACTGCATGTTGGTAGCCGGTGTGCCCTCATTCAAGGATGGTGAAGGCTTGATGGGTGCAAGCAACATCCAACCCTCATCCAACAGGCCTCTGCCACCCTTAAATTAGGTTGGTCTCACCACTGTCATTGCAGTGGCTGTTGGGAATATGCTACTCCCAACTATTGTACTATGACATTGGCCAAATAATCATTATGTTTTAAGAAGGATGTTTCAACAACTTGGCAAAAGCAAAACCTGAGAACCAGCATGCCTCTAGAAAACTGATAGAGTAAATGTTGTTGATTTACATCCTAGTGCTTGTGGATTATATCTTACTTAAGGCCCTCATTGTAAACAACAAGCAGAAAAGCAGCACTATCGCAACTATGCAGAAAAGTGAACTTTGACTTTAAAGAGAGAAGACGAAGATCTACTTGTTCTAGTCTCTGGAGGAAAACATCCATATGGAGAAGGCCAAGGAACCCACACCTGTAAAATGCAAAACAAAATCATGTCTAAGTTGCAAAAGACCTCTCTAAACTGATTTTGCAATTATACGTCCTCATATGCATGATATTCACAACAGTTTGCGATCATCATCCCCAACCAGCAGAAGTCAAGTTATAACTAAAACAAAACAAATCAAACATAATACCGGAAAATATTCTCCCAGGTGTTACATAGACTATGAATTTATTCAAACCTGAATCCAATTCCTAGAGCCCCACTGCTTTCCCTTGCAACAGAAACACTAGCATCGTTACATGTTAAACGCTCGATAGCATGGCTTAATGCATCATAATCTGATCCATCAGCTGGGTAGACTCCAGCAAAAACCATGTGTTTAGCTGGTTTAAATCCTGCAAATTTCAACCGAATTATAGATTAACAAGACTTCATAAAGGCTTTGAGAGTGATGTGACTGGATTAAAAACATGTGTGACATCCAAACCTTGTTTTTCTGCTTCAAGGTGGACATACTTCAATCATATATAGTGTATTCAAAGGAGTAAGTAAACGATGTGTCAAGATAAACTGAATCATATCAAAGAGTCTCCAACCAATGAGAATCGAGGCTATAGTCAGTGTTCCTTTATAGGAGCTATGTATTTGAGAAAAAGTTGAAAAAAATATTGTTACAATGTGGGCTGAGTTTATGCAAGATATTGAATTCAAAATTCAGTTTGTTAAAGGAGCTGAGAATGAAGTTGAAGATACTTTGAGCCGTATTTGTGAAATAAAGGGTCCTAATTAATAGCATAGTTGCAGCGCGATTCCCGAATCGCGATTCTGATTCACGATTCGGGATTTTCCCAGAATCGTGTAGAATCGATTTTTTTTTTTTTTTTTGAAATTTTTTAAGGCAATATGGGTATCAGATGAAAGCTCTGATCGAGGGGATTATGATTGTGTAGTTTGCCGACTGTTTCGGGTGCGAAACACCAAAAAGTGTGTTTTCACTCGGGGAGTTGGAAGGCCAAATCATGAAGAGGCCTTACCGTCGGGGCCGGGGTCTATCGGCAGCCCCCAGACCCCGCCGTTGGGGGGCGTTGCCCCCCAAACCCCCCACCAGGGGGCTACCGCCCCCCGAACCCCCCGTTTCTCGGGGGGCTACTGCCCCCCGAACCCCCCGTTTCCCGGGGGACTACTGTCCCCCGAACCCCCTAGAGCTTCTTGCTAGATAGACACTGTAGATAAAAATGCCACCGCCCCCCTGTAGATAAAAATGAGGTCCAAATGCGCGCCGAGAAGGGCCCAATATTTATGCCCCCAACTGTATGTACATTGCACTCACATCTCCAGTGAACCAATTGCAAAAGTGATCATCATCCATACAGTTGATAGTCCAAACTGTAACATTAACATTTACTGAAAACCAGAGCAAATGACAACCGGATAGCTACTGAAAATAAGATTTGTTTGTGCCTCATCTACTGCACTTCTGAGAGGCAAAACGCTGGTTTGACCATTGATCCCCTAAAAAAAAGTTAAGCAATAAGCTATTTTTCCAGATTTTTTTTTTTTTTTTTTTTTGGCGATTCTGGGTCGCGAATCGCGATTCGCAGAATCGTGACCCGCGAATCGCAGACCCAGCGAATCGCGATTCGTTGCAACTATGATTAATAGCTTCTGTCCATCGGGTATTGGGAGAAAGATTTGCAATTAGTACTGATTTGGAGTACGTAAAACTGTTAGGTCTGAGCAATAAGGTTTTCAAATCGAAACGAAAGATAAGAAAGTAGCAGATCAAAAAATTTCTGTGATGGGAAAGGGTGTGTACCAAGTGACGATGTTATTCCAAATAGCATTTTAATCAAATGTCATGGTGCATCTTGTGTTGGTGATTTGGGTACACATAGGACTTGGAATTTGTACAAAGGAGATTCTTCTGGCCATAAATGAAACATTTTTTATCACTTAAAAGCTGGAAGACTATTGCTACCATTGGAAATTCCATCTAAATGGTGGAGAAGTATTTAGATAGATTTTGTAGTTGGTGTTAGAAATTATAAATGACAATGTTAGTTTCCCATAGGTTACTTTGACCCAAAAGGTCAAGACTTGTGTAACCATGGGTTAGGTTTATTATTTAGACCGTGTTAAGTTAGTTTTAGCTAAGTTGGACCCAATTTTGGTCTAGTAATAACTCGTGGGTCCAAGTAAAGTCTAGTTATGTTAAGGGGCCCTATTTTGACTTTTGGGGGTGCCCTATAACTAGTAGGTTCTAGAACTTAGGGTTTGGAAGAGTCTAGGCCCTTGGAAGGTCTATTTATATGTACTCATTATTCATTTTTCTCTCTCCTTGAGGGCGCCTAACCCTATCCCTCCTTTTCTTCTTCTTCTTCTTCTTGTATATGGAGATTGAATGTTAGAAGGATCTTGGCACTTTGATTTCCTACATGGTATCAGAGCCATGGATCTTCTACACTTGACTTAGGGCACCCTACCAAAAGAGATCGTCTTCACTTAGGGATCACAAAAATTCAGCACCTTTGCTGTTTTTTTGGAGTGAAGATCCGTTCAATTTTGACTCTTTTCCGTTTTGCAGGAGGCCGCCACACATCAAAGGAGATAATAGGATTTTGAGCGCCCAAAAATCAGTTGGTTGTTTGCTGATTTTTCAGGTTACAAGGAGGCACCATTAATTATCTTCTTCGGGGCTGCTTTTAGGTCGCCCACATCCGTGTAGGTTTATCCTACTTCCATTGGTCCGCTGCTGCCCTATTTTTCAAATTTGCTACTTTACAGGAGGGCGCCCATCTACAAGCAATTTCTCTTCTGATTTGGCTGAAAAATCAGCACCCTTGCTGATTTTACAGAGTGAAGATCCGCTTCTTTTTGCTTGTTTCCAGGTGTGGAAGAAGGCGCTAATTTTTTGTGATGATCCGATCACATTCTGAGACTGAAAATTGGACAGCATATTACCATTTGTAGGGTGTTTGCAACAGCCCTATCCGTGTGTGGTATTGTTCACACTTTTTGGCAAGAGAGAAGAGTTCCGAAAAAAGCTTTGTTGGAGGCTAACCTAATTCTTTGCTTGCTGGTTTTTTGAGTTTGTAATGCAATTTCAGGCTGAAATTTTTTTGAAGGTAGAAGAGCAAAGGAATGCAAAGTTTGATCATTGTCTTTCTACAAGTACAAGTTTGTATCGGAATGTTGGTATGGTAGAGCATTCTTCTTCTCTTGAGCCATTTGTTAGAATGCACTCAACCTCTTTGAAGGTGGAGAATATGTAGATTTAATCTAGATCTAGCTTGTACTTTGTTTTTCTTTCTTTCATTTCAATACATCAAGGGCTTTTTGTCTCATGATCTTCTCTTGTAGAGGATTGATCTTCTCTCCTTGCGGTCATTTGCATAACAAATCCTACCTAACCTAAGAAGCCTAATGCCCTCTTCCTAAGTTCTGCCACTTTTCTTGAAAAAGGGAGATTCCACCATGATGGAAATTAGCAATAAAAGCAAAGCAATCGTATAAAGTCCTTGTTGTCTCATTTGAATGAAACAAAAATGATGTCTACTACCATGACCATCTTCTGGACATTTTCAATGAACCCAGTCTAAGACTCAAAAAAGTCATTAGCAAGCAGCATGCATGTGGAAAATGCAAAGAACATTTGGAACAAATGAAGACATAGGATTCTCAAGAGAATTAAATGTTCACGGATGGCTAAAAAAAGTATATCCACATCAATGATTTGAAACCATACCACAACATAAAGCTCAAGTTTCAAACACGTGATTTTTTATGTCCAATTATTTTATTCCCTATAACTCTTCTTTAGAGTCCTGCATTTGAGCATCAAGTTCCATATATGCATAGTCACATGCATTTGTACACTATTGTTCCATCACAATGGTCCTCTATCCTTGATGGTTAAGCCTACACTCGTGAATCTGCATTTAGCAAACTGCATGCATGATGGAAGTGCTCCATGTTCCTACGACTGGTATTCTTGGAGTTCCATGGTGCTTATTTGTGATGAACTATAGTCTTGTCTAGCTTGAGCTTGAAAAGAACATTGAAAAAAAAACAAAAGAATACAGATACCAGCTCAACTGATGTATGAGGACCTTTTGCTTTTGGGTTACTTAGGAACTAGAACCCAGCTGTGAAGCAGAATTTTGTGTATCAAATGACATAGATGTGCTTTTAAATGGCATAGATGTGTCAAACAGCTTAGATGAAGAAGCCAATCAGAAATAGTGACCAAAAAATACACCTAGCTTGCACTTTTAAACGAACACACAATGCAGCTCCCCTAAGGCATGATCATGGTTGTGGATTATGTAAAAGTACCCGGAAGTGGCTCAACAACGGTACGTATGTGATGCAATGTGTCACCAATACGTGCTTCTTGAGTAGAACGCATGCCAGTGACAATGTATCCCACTTGCCCTGTTAAAAGCAAATTTGTTGGTGTAAGCTCCGGGTGCAAAATTCCAACATCCATGACCTCGTAACTCTGCCCCGTGGCTGCTGATGCTATTTTCTCACCCTTCTTCAAGGCACCATCAACGATTGCAACATGACAAATAACTCCTTTGTACTCGTCATAATATGAATCAAGTAGAAGCATTCTCAAAGGAGAAAGAGCACCACCGTTTGGGTAACGAATTCTATCAATTACCGCAGGCAATACTGCTGAAAGCCCCATCCCTGTTTTGGCTGAAGCCAGAAGAACATCTTGTGGATCAATGTCAAACATGTTTTTCAGCTGATTCTTCACATTCTCAGGGTTAGCATTTGGTTGATCAATTTTATTGATCACAGGGATGATCACCAGATCAGCTTCAAATGCCAGATAGAAATTGGCAACTGTTTGCGCTTGAACCCCTTGAGAAGCATCTACCAGCAGGAGAACCCCTTGACATGCAGCTAAAGACCTAGATACTTCATAACTGAAGTCCACATGCCCAGGCGTGTCGATGAGGTTCAGCAGATACTTACATTCTTCAGTGGATCTCACTGTATCAATAGCAGCTGATGTGTCTAGTTTGGAACTATGCTTTGCATAGTTGTAAAACATTGTCACTGTTTGGGCTTTCACTGTTATTCCCCTTTCCCTTTCTACCTGTATCAAAAAATAGATGATAAAATGTCACTTCATTCTTAGGTACATTTTTCCTGCACAGCTCAAGTTTGTTCCACCAGTTTTATTACTAGGATTTCTACGTATTGGGAACAGGATGTTTTACTGACCTTTTCGCCAGGTAAAATAGTTGTAAAATTGTGGTGAGGCTGTTAGGCTGAGCCATAATTGAATGGGCATGAACTTGATGGAGAGGTTCCTACCCTTTCTCTAAGCATAATAAACATAGAGGATTGGTAAAGCGTTTCACCTTATGACTATTCGTTATGGCCCACAGTTTTGGACTTTTCATAGGCTGTAATGTCCTCATCCAACTTCTTTCTAGTCTTTCTAAGGGCTATAATCATAATTTGCTTCTGAAAATTAGGATTTATAATCTGCCAGTGTGTCACCTTTATAAGTCACAATCTACTTGTTTTATGGTTTCAAGTTTAAAAGTTTTTGAGAAGATAATCCATGGCAACCAAACCTTGCTGCAGCCAGGCATGCCAATCTTTGCATCATACTATGTACTTCAGGAATGAACAGTATAATGCTATGCCAATCCTTTATGTTTCAATGGGTAAATATTTGAGAGAACTTTAACAAATTCATTTGTAGTCTTAAAGAGGAAGATTTGAAAACCCTGAATTAATCAAGCTGGAAGCATACTTGCAATTTGTCAAGATATTGAGGCTGACCATGGCCCTTCTTTATTGTTCCTGTGAGTTCTAGCAGCCTGTCAGCCATTGTCGATTTTCCGTGATCCACATGTGCAATTATAGAAAAGTTCCGGATGCGCTCTGGTGGATATTGAGTTAGATCAATGCCGCCCTCCTTAATTGCTTCACTAACCTGTGCCGGAGAAGCTATGGAAGAATATGGCCTCAAAAGAATTGATGGGGAAATAGATGACTTTGTCCAGAATTCTAAATTACGCCATCCTTGCCTTGAAATTACTTCCAAATCCTTGAAAAACGGGTCTGTAATTCCTGCATGCTTTCGCTGCAGATGGACAATGTGAGACAAAAGGTTTGCCGAGGAACGAAAGAAGGCTGTGGCTTTGCCTGGTTTGTGAAAAATTGATAACACTGCCATCACATTGCCAGCTACAAAGCAAAGGTGTTGGGGTACTGTAGGGTTGAGGAAGCACATCCAACACCTCCAATCTGATGTATAAGTTTCAAGCCCTACCCTAATGCTCATGCCATGTAGAAATGACGTAACCCTAGCATGTCAATCAACTCACTCAAACTTCACTATATTCTTTTTGCTACTATCATATATATTTGTTTGCTACTATGGCGCTAGTTCTCCTTAACTTTAGGGTTTTTCCCCATTTTCTCATCAAGTTTTTTAAAATACAGGAACTCAGAAACCCTAATTTCGTTTCAAGCTTTCTAAGCACCTGTATAACTTGATTTTGGACTATTTCCTTTGAAGCCAGCTGCATAATTCAGGAAAATACATTGCTCACGTGGCATATCAGTCGGTAACCTGTCCAGCAGGCAACTGCCACTCACCCTCATTTAGGGTTTAAGCAAAAGCCCTAAACAGTAACGTCGCTTTGCCAGCACTCAGAAATGGCCATGCTCACCATCACAGCTGCTGCAAGATAATGTGCTGCTGCATGGCAAGTCGTTGAGAGGCTGGACTTAAACTGCTCTGAAAAACATGCATGCGCCACTGTGAAGTGAAGATGGATGGATGCATTGACACCAGCTGAGCATCAGAAACTCCAGCAGCAACAATCAGACTCACAGCCAAGTTTACCCATATAAATGATGAAGATTCAACAGCATACGTGCAAACTTCTCGAGTATTTCACTGCTTCCACATCGTCGCTTTAAGTATATCCTACCATTGAGTAAGCCCTATCTCGGTTGAAGACAATGAACCAAAAGGCAACCATTGTGTGCCATAAAGCTTTTCATTCATGAACCCTTCCTCAACATGAAGGACCCAAGATAGCGAGGGGCCTTTCCTTCACCCAATTTAGGTTTTTACTTCTTTCTTTTTTTTACACACCTTCCGAGGAGAAGAGAATGTCAGCACTGATGGAGCCTAGTATCTTACTGGCACATATGAGTTTGGCCCGACTCAGTTCGCCTCCTGACACCTGTCCCAGGTGCCGCCCTGCTGCCCACCCTGTCTGCCCGCCCTGCACTTGCCTCCTCCTTAAATTCTCACCACGTGGCGTTAGACCATTTATCCCATAAGCTTTTCAGAAAATACTCTCTACCTGCATATTTAGTGGAATTGCCCAATAGTGTTCATGTGTGCGTGTGAGCCTGGGCCTGCGTGCAACGACCTGGTTCGGTCGCGCGCCCAATGGTCTCGGTGCCCAATGCCGCGCCTCCAGGAGTGTGTCGTCCCGGCGCCAGTGGGGTCCCGAGACACCCGGCACCCAAGAACCAGGGGCGCTCCAGTGGGTGTGGTCCCGGGGCGCCGGCACCCCGGCGCCAGTGGTCCCGGGATGCCGGCGCCAGGCCCTGGTGCCGGCCTTGGTGCCAAGGGATTTCTTGTCCCCTACTCGGACTCCACATGGCAATAGCTGATTGGAACAAGGCCAAAGATGTCCCCTTGCCAATATGTGCCATTAAGCGCCAACGGTGATGGAGAAAAAGGATTTTCTAAAATTTCATTGGTCCACGTTTGCCCTAAGTCGTCTTTGAAGGGCAATTGAAATGCATTTGAAGTGTGTTGAAATGTAGTCACGTTCATTCTAGAGAGATATCACGTGTTTTAGAGACTTCTGGAAACAGAATTTTCCAGAAAGAGCGTTAGGGATTAGGAGAGAGAGAGAGGTGCTTGCGCTGGGGATGGCGATGGGGATTTCTGCTGTTGAGATAATGTGAGTTGAGAGAGAGAGAGAGAGAGAGAGAGAGAGAGAGAGAGAGAGAGAGAGAGAGAGAGAGAGGGAGATGATGGCGATCGCAGCAGAACTCCTACAAGACTGGAAGGCAACGCTTCCCTGCTGTTGCTCTGACCTTTGTTATGTCCCTCCCCAGACTTGCTACTTCTTCTTAGCAAGCGTCTGTAAGCTTCAATTCTCACGCAAGCCTCTGCAACTGGGGGCTTGCCAACGACCCTCAAACGCTTTTCATCCATCCTTGGCATGCGGCATCCACCCTTCCTTGCCTCCTGCTGCATGTTTTTTCCATTTTCGCTGCTTCTTGCAAGGTTAGGGTGAGTTGAGAGAGAGAATGTGAGAGTGTATAGGTGAGAGAGAGCGCAGGACGAGCAGATATGGGTGCGGTTTTTTTTGGATTTAGGGTTTTTTAGGGTTAGGGTTTCTTTAGGGTTTCGAATTTGAAAAATAACAATAATGTAAGGTGCCTCTAAAAAAATGTACATTTTTTATGTGCACTTTTCAGTTTTTGAAAGGTGGTGTGCCAAAAGTTTCGTTGCCCCATGGATTTTACTGTGAGAGTCGCCATTGTTTCATTTGTTAATAAGTTAAAACAGATATTTGACGACATGTTGACCTAGCTCTCTCTTGTGAGGGAATTTGCACGGGAGATGTTATTGTTGATACCTCTCGTCAGGACCTTCTTCGTCGTTCTTCCACCACGCAAGGGGTTGCTGCATTTCATGCAGCTTAACAGAAGGAGCAAGATTATAATGATAATTATCCCTGTTTTTATTAATGATGGGGAAAGCCCATGAACATAAAAGAAGATTAAAGTATATAGAACGATATCGTCGAACGTCAAAAATGAATAAAGCTAATCAAAAGCTTAATAAAACTTAAAATAGTAAATTAATTACTCAAAACCAACTGCTTGATATAAATCACTAACTTAAATAGTGCCACTAATAGGTAATGCAGGAAGCTTTGAAGCAGTCGCTCCTGCAAATTGAGCTCGTCGAAGAATTGAAAGCGTCTGTGAACGTTGTAATGCAATAGAAATACGCTGACGATGGAAAGAAACAATGACGGATGGTAACGTAATGCTTTGTCCCTGGTGTTTCACCACAAGCTTTGCACATAAAGACAAAAAATTATTAAATTTCTTATGAAGACAATCCATATGACCAAGTGCACGATCATTATAATCTCGCTGCTTTTCTTGAGCTGCATGAGATGCAGCGACCCCTTGCGCAGTGGAAGAATGACGAAGGAGGTCTTGACGAGAGGGATCAACAATAACACCATCTCCTAGAGTGCAAAATCTCTCACGCAAGAGAACAAGGTCAACTCGGCGTCAAAAAGATTGTGAAGAAGACCTTGGCAACATGAAAACCACTATCACGAGCAATAGCAGCAAGAACATCACGAATGGAATCATGTGAAACAATATGTTCTCCATCTGAGGGGCACCGCATAAGATGAGTACCCAAGGAATCCAACATAGCCCACATGAACACTTAGAGAGACCAATTAACATTGGATATGGAAGCCTCAATTTGGTTCGAAGGGCAATTATAAACAAGTCATTGTTGAGTCGAAAGAGTGAAAGAACTGGACGTGCAACCAACCAAGCCCCTGCACCTGGACCAGCACATGAAAGAAGACGAGTTCGAACTACATCAGAAACTGAATCAGAGTGAAGATGTTCCATGATAGTCTTCTAAAAAACCAGTCGCTGATTTGCCAACAAATATTCAAAGAAGGGCACAAAAGGTTGTACAAGCGGTGGAAGTAAACCTCGAGCAGTGCGAAGAGTGTGTTGAAAAGCAAAATTGCCAATCTCCACATGAGCCATCGAATCAAGAAGAAGAGGCTGGTTACCCTGCTGAAACTTGGAAACTAGTGCAAAGGCAACAAGAGCCCAACTTTCGAGAAAAGCGGTTGGTGCAGTGCAAGCGTTATGAACACTAGGCCAACACCACCTAAGGAGGCAGGAAGAGAAATTTGACGCTTAGAAACTTACCTTCACAAAAGACGACCAAATACGCCCAGTAAAGTATCATCAAAATCCCGAAATAATGATATTATGTCAGGTAAAGGATAAACACAACATAGAAGATAGCCAGTACGTTGAGCAAAGCATTGAGTGAGAATTTCGAGAGCAACCTGAGAATTTCCAAGCTTTGGCAACATAATGACGAACATCGCACAAAAGAAATGAGCATGGCAAGTGTATCATGAGCACCACGAAGTTTTTGAAAGATGTCGCCCAAGAAATAGAGTTGAAAGCATTAACAACATCAACTTGTAAAACTACCCAGTCAAAATGAAGATCCAAAATAGCACGTAAAGCATGAATGACCATCTCACAACCCCAGGAGTAGCACACCCAAATTGAAACAGAAAAAAAGATGAGCATGAAATGCTTCCCGAAACTGGAAAAGCAGGCTGAAATATTCTTGATAGAAATATACTGATCAGTATGTCTTCCAAAAATCATTTGATGTATCAACCTCCCCAAGGCACCTAGTGTCAATGGTTGGCAAAGGCTTAAACCGCAACATGGAATCGTAACACGTCACCCCTACAACCCAAAACCGTAATGCTCCCGCTAAACCATAGAAGTAGTCGAACTGTTCACAACCATCCTTGTTGTGAATTGTAAAAATCACAATGACAAAACCGCAAAACCTCTCTTCAATGGAACCATAAAAACTTAAAAATGTAATACTCCCTCTAAGCTGTAAAAATAACTAAACTGTCTGCAACCATTGTGGTTACATCTTCAATAAGTATTATGCAACCATTACAAAAAAAGTATCTACCAAATGTTAGCAGCTTTCTAACATCGCTCTTATTATTATGTTACATTACTATTACTATGGTACCCAATTTTGTGTTCTTCTAGCATTCTAGCGTTGCTATTTATAAATCCATTTCTCACTATGCATAAGAATTGAATTCAGCACCAAGCAAAAATTTTCATCCTAGTCGTCGTCACGATTCCCCCAACTGACATTGGTTGAATGTGATGTCTACCTTCATGATGTCAAACATAGAATAGATTATCCCTCTATTGATATCGCCCTTTCCTTCATGACGATGATAAACCTTTACTCTATTGTTGTTTATAACAAACGGTACCCCCGGTCGGTTCTGCCAAAAAAAAGACACATTATTACCAAAGATATCCAAAATTCAGTATGGCCCCTCCCAATGTTGATCCTTTGATTTCAGAGTAATAGTTATACTCCCTGGATAATACAGCACTAAATCTCCTTTTTTAATTCTCGTTCATGTACGTGCTTATCTAACCATCGAGCCCGTTGTTGTTTAATCACCTAGTTTTGCCAATAAGCATATCCTCTATGCCCTTCCAGCTTTTCAAGTGCATGCAAGCGTTCACGTAGTGCTTCATCATGCCCCAAATTATACACGGTTTGGATACGCAGGGTTGGAAAAATAAAGTCATATGGCATAATAGCATTCGTCCATACACCAGCTGGAATGGCGTGTAACCGGTAGAAATCTTGTAGGCGCTGTACGATAAGCCCGCAATGTCGGTAAAAATTTGTGCCATGAGCCCTCTTTTTCCAGCACTTGTTTCGCTATAATAGCCTTTAAAGTTTTATTGGTAGCTTCAGCCTTACCATTACCGCATGGATAATAAGAAGTTGACATCTTGTGAATAATTCGGAATAGATACATCATCTCTTTCAATGTATCATTCACAAAATGCGGTCCTCTATCATACACAATTTTCAGAGCACTTCCAAATCGCGTTAGAATATTATTAAATGTAAATTTGGCAAAGGATTTTGTGGTATTGTCCCTCAAGGCTTTCACTTCCACCCACTTTGTAGCATAATCAGTTGCCACAACAATGTATTTATGACCATTTGCAGATTGCGGGTTAATTTTTCCAATAATTCTAATCCCCATCTCTGAAACGGCTCTATAGGTTGTAAGGGTACCAGTGGATAATCCATCGTGGGTACTAGCTGTCGTTGCCACTAACAAGCATCGCAACTGTGACAAAACACCGTAGTGTCTTTCCAAAGCCTTGGCCACCAAAAGTCCGCCTGTAAAATCTTCCGTACTGTGATTTTGGAGGCAAATTGTCCCCCTGTGGACCCTGAGTGTGCTTCATCAATAATAGTCCACACATCTCTTGACTGAACACATCGTCGCAAAACTTGGTTATGGTCGTGTTTATACAATTGGCCCTCAATGACTTGGAAAACATGCGATTGCCAAATGTTCACATATTCCACTGAATCTGTGAACACAGTGTGTTTCTACTTCTTCTTTTTTACCGTTCTTTCTTCGTTCTCTGTAGATTATGGTTCCTTACGATTTGTTTTTCTTATTAGAACGGTTTCAGTAGAAGTGTTTTCTTAGTTCATAGCGAGTATTCCCCAGCCTGTCAATGGGGAGTCACGGATTCGATACTCAGCTACATGCATAAACAAGCCATGTAACCAGTCCTAGCTCAAGAAGATCGGCGTTCTGGATCAGGGAGCAATGCTACAAACTATCTACCAAAACAGAAAGCAAACAAGAACGGATTAAACTACTCAACCAAGAAACAAGAAACAAGAAACCAGAAACTAGATTCCTAACAACATTTTAACAGTCCAAGAATCAAGAAACACTCATTTCTTGATGCTTAAAATGCCCAAGAACAATCATGGAATGTAAGAAAGTATGCAAGATCTACACCACAAACCAGCCTATTTAGTTTACTTGCATGCTGATTCCTACCTTATTCCACAACAAGAAATGAGTTCTAATCCACAACTGAGCAAGAAGGAAAACAAGAACCTAGTTAATCCACAATACAAGGGAATCAAAGCATGCTCATAGAAACTTCACACAAGAACATTGCCATGAACAAGGAGCTTAGCGATTATCAAGAACTCGTGGATGATCTTCTATATTTACTCAAGAGAACTTGACAATACATTCAAAGCTCCCTCACAAGAGAGGGGGGCCCTTAAATAAGCAAGAAGGTTGCCCATGTGGAGCCCAAGTGGCAATTCCACCAAACTAGAAATTACATGTGGATTTTGCCCTTCCACTAAAGGTCACCATCAAAGGTGGCTCACTCTAACTAATTTAAGGGGGGTCTACATTTATTTACAATGCCTAGGAAATATTACTAGCTCCTACATGGTCATTTCTTCTTTGGGATACACCATGTAGGCCCACGTAGATAATTCATTGTCATCCTAGCTAGCAATTCCTCGGCTCTCAGCTTCTTCTGCTCTCCTCCTTCTGAGACCTCCTCGGTCATGGGTGAGAGATATTCCATGTCTTCGGCTTGGCTCTGCATCTGGGAATTCTCTGGAATCTGCTAACACCAAATCAGTTGACAACGTTGGGACTTCTTAAAGTGCCCAAGAAATATTCCATGCGTTAAAAAATTATATAAATCAGTATATTAGGTATCGTGCAGTAGTTTCGAGCCAAAAGTTGAGCATCTGGCATTTCGTCAATGACTTCCTCCGTATCCCCCGTCTCAATACGAGACAATTGATCAGCCACGATATGCACTCTGTCCGATTGGATCCGAACATTGAATTCAAATTCCTGGAATAATATCAGCCAAAGTGCTATCCTAGCGACAATCGTCGGTTTATGAGTCAAATATAATAGCGTCAAAGATTAAGCTCAACGATTCTCTCTCTATAGTTGAATAGTTCTTTTCCGCATGCATGATCATCTTACTCGCATAATAAATCGGGTGATCATATCCCTTTTCCTCGTTTGGTTGCACTAAGCCATAGCCCACCACAATCTGGGATGTGTCTACATGTACATGGAATGGCTTACTCCAATCCAACAGTCGCAGAATTGGTGCATTGACCAAGGCATCTATTAAATCTCAGAATGCCTTATACCGCCGAATGGTTACTTTGTAAACCGCTCCCTTCTTAAGAACCTCATACAGGATCTGAGTCATGTCTGCATACGCATAAATAGGAACAACCTCGACCCCTTCAACAACAAATAAATTAATCACGGTGCACAAATGGGCTTCCCCAACCGGTATGTAGTCCGGAAACAAGCCCGTTAAGTCTAAATCCTCTTCAGATTCATCCGTCATTGGTTGGAATAGTAATTCCTCAACCGTTTCCACACCCATTGGTCAAAATGTCAAATTCCATGGTGTGTTTGTAATCGAATCTTCTTCCCTTCAGCAGGGATCATCACGACTCCTGTTGCCCAGTCATGTACGGCCTTTGCGACTCTTAGCCACGGTCTTCCCAATAAGATTGGATATACATCCGCTCCTGGTAGTAATCGTAGAACAACAAAATTTAGCAAAAATTCCAACCCTTTAATATGAACTGGTACCTTCCAGATTTTTCGTATTGGAGAATCCCTTGTATGAGTAGCCATTTGAATGACTGATTGACTCTTTTGTAAGGGTATATTGTTTAATCTCTTGTACGTGTCTTCATAAATGATATTGACTCCCACTCCACCATCGATCTGGATGCCTTGAATATCCATGCCTTGAACTCCAAAGTCGGAACAATGTCCTATTTCGTGGATTGCACAATGGTCTTAACCGTTGCTGAAGGCAGTCCTTCTAGTAGCTTACACCCAGGACACAATCTGAATCAATTGACCAATTGTAGCCTGAAATTTATAATTGTTGACAAAATTGACAACTTGATCAGCTACAATGTCAACTAATTTCTAAGAGAAATTAGATCCTTGAGACTATTGCAGTTGAGTCAGCATCTCCTGCGTGACTCTGGTCATCTGACCGACGTTTGTGTTAGATGGTTGGCTTGTACTCGGCCCCGCATCTTCATCATAGGCATCCTGCCTCACTAAAGTCCCTTTGTACTTATGGCAAGTAACTGCTTGCACATCGATTAACGGTGGTTCCTCAACCGTAATTACTTGTATAGTTGCTTGTTGCTCAGGACCATTCATCCCGCCAGGATTCTGTGGTGGATTCTATATGGCATTCTGGTCATTAAAACGCTTATTCAACCGTGGTGGCAGCAAACCTCTCTCCAAATTTTCAACACATGGTCTGTGATGTAAGACACATTTGAAATATTGATGATCCCTATGGCTGCAAAAATCGCAGACATCCTCTAGTAAATCCGGTTGGTACCGCACTTGCCTTTGAAATGGTCATGGCGGCATATGATTCCCTTGTGGATATGGTGCTGGGTATGTTTGCATTTGTGGTGGCATCTGCTGAGATTGCTGATACTGCCCCAATGGAAGTTGCAACTGGGGTTGTGGTTGCTGCTGCTGTTGCATTTGGACTACAAATGTCCCGGTGGTTCTCACGGCCTGCAATCGTCGACATTCATTCGTCCAATGACTATATGCATTACAAATGAAAAAGGGGGTGCTATTGGGACACTCATTAATATAATGTCCTTCCTAATTACAATTGCCGTAGAAATGGATATTCCCTTACCGAAACTCTGTAGTAACCACCTCCTTATAGGCCTTCCTCTTTTTCTTATGTTTCTTAGATCGTTTCTCTTCATATGAAGAAGACGAATCATCTCCCGAACTTGCGAAACTGGATAATTCCGAACTCTGTCTGAATCTGGATCAGACAAATCATTACGTCGATGATGTCGACAATGTCACCGATATTTCTTCCTAGTTTCCTCTTCCTCCAACTGCCTAGCAGCATCCACAATACGATCTAGGCCTTGACCATGCAAAGATGTAGTTCCCCTTCGGAGAACCTTATGTAATTCATGTCGGAAGACACGTTTGTGAGTGGGTCCTGAAGGCGTTTCTCCAGCACTTTGAGGCGTTGAACATAAGCCAACACATCCTCCTCCGCTTCTGCTTGATGGCTTGCAGCTTATCTAGAATTTCTTCATCCTCGTGTTCTTTCCGGTATCTCTTTAAAAAGGCCCTTCTCAACTTGCCCCAGCTCTGGAACTCCTGCAACCCACGCTATGAATACCACCGTAGGGTATTGTCGCTTGTGTCCGTCCTATCGAGACAGCCTCCATCCCGCGAAGAATCATAGATTTACCCAAATCCGAACTACTTGCACCTAAATACATTGGTAATGATTCTATACTAATCCCTGGTAACTCAACCCACAACTGAAAATTGCTTCTATCCAGAGTATGGAACCACTGGAATCCTAACCGGCAACAGAACCTAACTATGTAAATACATTTTCAATAAAACCGTAATTTACAAATTACACAATTACATTCGAGTAAAACTCATATTTACAATTACATTGCAATGGCCAAAGTAGGCCTAACAATCAAAATTATCAAAATAATATATAGTTGCAAAAGGATGTTTTTAAATATTTTATTTATATCTTTCCCAAGGATATTATTTTGTTATTGTTGAGATTATAAAAGTTTAGGACACCATAGATTGAGATAGTTTTCAGGTTTGTCTTACTCTCAAATTATAGAATTGAGTTGCAACTCATCAAGCATGCACTACTAATTTTTTTCATCATTGCCCATTGTTTGGAGGATGTCACACATGTTGTTTTACACAAAAAGGGACATAATGTATCATACAATTTAATTTTAACTATAAAAAAAAGCTAAGTAAACATTATGTTTTATCTCTTTGTTTTGGAGTGTGAATTTTGTACTTCTTATAATTTTAAATCTTAGTTGATTTTTTGTTAATTTTATGTTATAAAGTTGTTCTAAATTATAATAAAATTTTTAGATGTATTTAAATAGATATTACATAATTATTTCTTGTACAAATTCAAGTACAATATAAATTGTTAGTATATTTTTTGTGTATAAAATTTTGAGGATAAATAAATAATATGCATTTTCTAAAATGGTCTTAAAAGAGCCTAGTGTCTCTCATTCATTAGTGTGAGGGATTCAACTTGTCTTCATTGTTGGATTTATCTGAATAATTATCTTTAATCTACATCCATTCATCTATGTAGTTCTGCAATTTTACTCATGTTTTTATATAGTATGCAGCTTTAGCAATAATAGAATTGAGAAAATGATTATCAACCTTATTCATCTCCTAGAAAATCGACAAGAGACCGTAGACTACCTAACAAGTATATCAATAAATCTACTTGTTATTTCATTCGAGAGCTGACTACGGTCGAAGAAGCTCTCAGTTAGTTAGACTTCGATCTAGGGAGAGAAGCTTTGGATAGAGAGTATTCATTTTTCATCGAAAACCAGACTTGGACTATTGTCGAATTATCTACCAACATAAATGTAGTTGATTGCAAATGGATATTCAAAATCAAATACAAAGCGGATGGAAGTATCGATCAAAAGAAAGCTCAATTTGTCACACAAGGATTTTTCTAGATCTCAAATATCAAATATAGTGAGAATTTCAGTCCGACAGTAAAGCATTATTTAATCAGACTTGTACTATTGTATATTGATGGATGTATAGACAGCTTATCTGAATGGAGTTTTCGAAGAAGATATCTACATAATATAGCCCGAAGGTTATGTAATCAATGAAAAAGAAAAATCTTATGCAAAAACTCCATACAACACTTTATGGCTTGAAGCAATTAACTAGAGCTTGGTTTTAGACGATCAACACTTTTCTTATTGATCATGGTTATAGCCCAAACATTTCAGATTCGAATGTGTACTTCAAGCTAGTACAACATTCTTTTATTATCATTACATCGTACGTGGATGACACGCTGCTATTCAACGACAGTGTTGAACTAATAAAAGATGCAAAATAAATGTTGTCCTCATAATTCAACATGATCAATCTGAACGAAACTTATTATTTTCTCGATATTCAAATCCAAAGAGACATAAATCAAATGATAATTTACATCACTCAACAAAGGTACATTTACAATATGCTAATTATATATAATTTGATGAATTTCAAGTTAGCTCACTCGTCAATGGACCCAGAGGACTCAATTGTCAAAGAATTAGTGTCCTTAGACAGAAGAAAATAAGGAGCAAATGCATGAGTATCTATATCATTTGATCCCTTATGTATGCGATGATCTGTACCAGACCAAACATAACTTTTGTCGTCAGTTCCTTAAGTCAGTATATGGCTAATCTTGGTATTATACATTGGAAAGCTCTTATAAGAGTTATGAGATACATTCGAGCTACTATGGACCAATGCATATGTTATAAAGCAATCAACAACAAAAAAACTCAATATATCCAGTGGGTATTCGGATGCAAGTTGGGCAGGAGATGTAGACACTCATAGATCCACATATGAATTTACATTCTTTCTAAATGGTTGTCCAATTTCATAGAACAGTTGCAAGCAAATCTCAATAGCTCTATCTTCTACATAATCAAAGTATATTGTTGTCTCTCAATCGACAAAGGAAGCAGTGTGGTTGTGAAACTTACTATTAGATGTTTGTCTGGAGCATAATACTCCGACAATTGTCTATTGTGATAATCGAAGTCCTATAGCTTTATCGACCAATCGTAGGTTTCATTCTAGGAGTAAGCACATTGAAATTAAGTATCACTATGTCAGAGGTAAAGTTTTTGACCAAGAGTTAATCTTGGAGTATTGTCGAACACGAGACATGATAACAGATATTTTCACATAAGGTTTTGTTCAGAATAATCGATTTTTAATCTACATCCATTAACCTATCTAGTTTTGCAATTTTTCTCACACATAAGGTTTTGTGCAGAACTAAAAAGACAAGAAATTCATGGATCCAGATTAAGGGAGAGTGTTGGATTTATCCGAATAATCAATTTTTAATCTACATGTATTCATCTGTCTAGTTCTACAGTTTTATCACTTTTTTACACAAATTGCAAAAATACACATGAATGGCTAATAGTCGGGTTCGACAACGACAAAGAACATCGAAGCTGTTCGAACTATCGAATGTTAACAAAACTTGGTTTCCATTTTTTTTGAAGCTAACAACTTGCCCCAATGGTTTTTGCAAGTAGTTTTCAAAAAGCCTAACCAGATAAGTGACATCACAGTATGACTAAGCTCCAATGGAAGTATGCGAACAAATATTCGTCTTCAACTATATTTGGATAAGCCTAAATGACATTCATAACAAGTATAAATAGTTGATCACTTTCTAGGTTAAGTTTTTTTTTTCTTTAGCTCTTTTGCATATTGATCATGGAGATTAATATAGTGCATTGCTATAAATGCTTACTGCTTATAACTAGAAGTGCCAGACAGAGTCAATCAGATACTTAGAGATAGTTTCGGTTGCATCTGCTATTGTTTTGTGCTCACAATTATTTTGATTTGTACATGATACTATTAATCATACAGTTTTATCACATTCAATATTATGTCAGAATGATCGAATGCTTCTCTGTTCTATTGTAATCTGATTATGTTCTCTTATAATTTTGTCTGAACTGATAAATACTTCGATAGTGTAATATTCAATACAATAATGTTTATTCAATTATATTTGTCTACAAAATCAATCTAATAGATTCTGATGATTTCAAAATTAGAATCACTTAGAATTCAAACATGACAATAGTCACGATAGTTTTGTTCGAATTTGATAGGTGCAGTCATGCATTAAAGAGAGGATTATTCCGTAGAGCCCAATGATGCATCTATCGAATGTAGTCTTTTCTCTATCGAGCATCATTTTCTTCTTCCAACATTTACCAATGGTGAAGTGTAGACTGTGAAAAATTAGAGATCAAAACACACTTGATCCATAAATGATCTTTAGCCAATTTGGATTACACATCTAGTTTCATCTACAACATAGAAAACTCAACTTTATGCATGCTATAATTTAGAAATGCATTAAGATCTGATCATAACCACTTGGATCTAACTTAGTATTATCTCTGTCCGTAAATCAGTAGTACAATACATCACAAGAAAATCAACATTCTATTGTAATCAACATGTGAATTTTCTCTGTTCTATTGTAATCAACAAGAAAATCAACATTCTACACATAGAAACTCAAGATATTGAGAAAACCGTAAGAGATGGAGAATCACCAAAGATGAATTCTCCACATCATAAGAGAAAATAATGATCTTCTCTCCACATAGGTATAACTATTTATAATAGCCAATATGTCATTTAGCCACTTTCCCTGAGTATGCCCTAAAATGGCAACTTCTAGGTACTTAACCAAAAACCTATAATTTATAGTCTAGATGCAATGTACCAAAAATAGCCAATTAGAATGGATCCAAACATGACCTCATCCACTTATCTTCTTGCCAAAAATAGTAATTCCACTTTTTAGAGCTTTATTGACAAATATGAAACTATCTCTAAATTGAGATTTCATTTTGGCCTCCAAAAATGCCAAATAAAATGTTGAGACTAGTTGACAATTTTCACACTCCCTCTTCAACTATTTTTAGCATAGATAGATAGTACACCAAGTGATGTTCTACGCCTTATGAAAAAGTCTTTTCCCAATGTTTTGGTGAAGATATCAGCCACACATTCCCTTGAAGAAACATTTCCACTTCTGTTGCCATGACTTGTTCTCTCACAAAGTGAAATGCCACCTCAATGTGCTTGCTCCTTGCATGAAAGATAGGATTGGTTGCCATGGACTGAAATTTTGTCACAAAAGATGATCGAACTCTCTGAAAAATCCGGCAAGTGAAGATCACTTACCAGCCTCTTGATCCATAGCATCTCCTTTGTGCAAGATATAAGAGCTTTGTACTTGGCCTCACTAGATGACAATGAGATAGTAGCTTGTTTTTTTGACATCCACGAGATAGCTCCATCACCTATAAAGATAGCATGTGCACTTATGTACTTCCTATCCATTTGATCTCCTGTAAAATCTGAATTTGGAAATCCAAACAAGTTCGGTGATGAATCTTCACAAACAATGCCAAAATCTCTTGTTTCCAAGATGTTGTTGGAAATTAAGCTCACAGTTGCCTCCTTGGTGAATCATAACTTAGACAGCCAATTACTTGAATAACGTCTACAATAAGAGCCTTCCAATGGGTAGTTCCAAGATTAGCCATGTATTGGTTGAGCGAGCTGACAACAAAAGAGATATATGGCCTTGTATAGACCATTGCGTACATGAGAGATCCGAGTATCGATCGATACGGGTATTCTCTCATATGCTCCTCTTCATGCTTTGTTTCTTGTTGTCCTGTCCAAACGAGACAACCACTTCATCATCAGCATTTGGCAAATCATCAATAGCGACAACCTTCTGAACAATAAATGCATATTGAACAGAATCTTTTTCAACAACAGTACATTTTTTTATTTCTTGAGAGCACAAACAATGGCTGTGCCAATTTTAGAGCATAGATCCAAAATCCAATCATTCTCATATGAAAACAAATCAATCAACTCATTTATTAATCTCCGCGGTTTTTGGTAAGGATTCACCAAAGCCCAAGAGACATCAGATTATCGAAGTTTTCTTGTAACAACTGGAAACGAAAACACATTTGATGCATTTCTTTTCCAACAATGTCAAATTATGGTCAAAGTCGGAATTGAGACAATACTTTGTTCAAAATTTGATGATTCTGGATAGATTCTAAGAAGCAATGTTGATGTTAATTATTACTTTGGATGCTTGTATGTAGATAAATTACATTCGTTAGGCTCTGATTGCACTTGCATGTGGATTTGATCCATCAGAACATGTCGAACAAGTTGGAAAATGGTCAAAATACAAGGTTTTTTTATGTTTGTTTTTTAATATTTCGAAAGTTTTTCTCAATATCTTGCATGAAACTATGTATGCACATTCTTAGGTTTCTATTGGAGCTTTGAGAAAGCTGTGAATGAGTTTGTTAGGAATTGGTCACTGTTAAGGGTCTCAAAAAATCAAAATCTAGTGTATTTTTCCTACATTCTCATATATGTTTTGTGCCTGCAATTAAAAGTGAAAGCAAATAAACCTGACCGTAAAAATATGCACAAGAGAATCCAAATAGAAGAATCTGCATTAGTTTTGAAAGAAAAGTTCAAACTCATTTTCCATTTCCTATAGTGACAAATTCAAAGGCTTTACTCGAGAAAGAGTCATAATAATATTTTTCTCGTCCTTGATTCCCTACATAAATCTCCAATACGTGATCTTCATATCATCAAGCAAGGTATGGAGACATCCATGGTTCTATCTTTTTTTTGGAACACAATGGAGGGATCATCTTTAGTTTTGGCCTGCTTCTGTCCCTTGATCTCACGGTTCTCCCACAATGTAAACATTTCATCCTAAAGATCCCAAATTGCACCCGTTCTCAAAGCAAGTTGAAAAAATTACTCATACTTTCGTAACGCCTTCAAGGCATTCGTCTCATCAAACACTAACCTGGTCTCCTTACAACACTGGATCTGAAGCTTAGGGCTAATTCAATTATGAGCCTTTAAAAAATCAAGATATATATAATAAAAAAAAATGAATCGTCTGAACAAAAGACATGCCAAGGTGATAGTGATCGTCATTATTATGGTTGCATGCCAATAATTTGGCCTCCTCCTCTATCAACCCAACATAGATTTTACATTCCACTGTTTTGAAATACAGTGAGTCGAGATACTCCCTCACAAGCTGCCTTCTTGCCTCCGCTGAATGGCAGCCACCAATAACATAATATATGTATGTTGAGAATCGCTCTGATACCACTATTGAGAATCGGAAGCGAAAGATTAATGAAACAAACACAAATAAATATGGATGGAGTTCAGATATGATTGTTGGTCACTGCTTGCTATAGCATTCCTGCAATCCTCCAGAATGTAGACAGACATTGCTGACCTACGTTTTAGTTAATTCAGTATTCAACAAGATTGAACCTATGTGCAGAATAGATAAAACCAAGCGAATCAGATACACAAACAATAAACAGACAATAATTCAATCAAGATCAGATGATTTAGAATGATATGTGCATAGTGGCTACATCATCTGTTGTTCCTCTTGATTTAAGCATTGTGTGACAGACCCACACAACGCATTGGTGTGAGAGAAGCGGTGTTCTCCCATGAACAGTGTCTCGCTTACTAGCGGACTTCTTGGATCTCTGTGGATCCTCTTACAATATCTCGCTCCCTGGCGGATTTCTCTATTCAGTATTTTGTCTATCTGTATCTGTGTATATTTTGGTGCATCTAGCAATTGCATATATTCAGAGTAATATCTCGATTAGATAGACTAAACAATCTAAGACTAATCAAAGATTACAAGATTGGCCGATCAGACACGTCCTAACATTCTTCTGTTGATGTCATCATATCATATCATATCAGAGATTGGTACTTTATGGTACTTCTTTGATCTTCTCAATCCTTTCGAGCGTGAGGTGATGATAGAAATGTACTCTTCTCTCTCTCCCTTTCTCTCTCACAAAAAGCATAAGAAATAGCAATCCCAATAATGATTAGATCCAACAATTAGCAAAATCCAAAGAAAGCATGAGAAATGGAGGAAAAGAGAGGAAGAGCAAGGACATTCATCAATCCATTTCTAAAGAGAACCAATCTGCTTTATTGAAATGAGAAAATGAACATGAGGAGCAACTCGAGTTGGTCCCTTTTTATAGTAGAGAGGAGGACCCTGGTCTCTGATCCTATTGGTCCAGTCTTGCCTCTCTTTTTATTCAAATTTAAAAAAGTGTGGGAACCATCAAAATCGGAGGGAAACCCAACTTTATTCACTAACTTGACATTTAGGCCCTGCGACATTAAAAGTCCCGCAAAAAGGCCTAAAGTCCTTTTATTAACATTCTAATTAATCAAATAACTATGTGATCATCGGGTTGGACTTACACACGCAGGGTGCCAAATTTCTCTCACTTATTAACTAGGGTTAGGGTTGCTTTGGGATCCGCAAACCCTCCAATAGTATCCCCCACCAAAACTGGTGTATGCAACTCGGCGAAGGTTTCCTGAAAGAGGGTAAAAAGTTTTGGGCTCTGATGACGCTTTTTGCCTCTTTTTGACCAATTTTGACAGATTTGACCAATTTTTGTTATTTTCTCTGATATATTAGATCCAAATGGATCCTAAGATTAGTGATTTGAATAGCTTTCCCTGTTTAATAACTAGATTAGATTTCAAACAAGCAAATCCACTCAAAATCTAGCGAAATCAATCCCAAACTATCCCTACAATGCAGTTTTAAGACTATTCATGTGATGACAAGATGCCTAATGCAAGCTAACCATCAACCAAACATGTTGCAAACTGAAAAATTGGCGTAGCTTCCCGGCATCGGCGCCAAAATTGTAGTGGGTTTCTTTCCTTGCCTAACCTGAATCCAAGATCTAGTCAATCTAGCATCAAAGAGACGGAGTTAGTTGTCACGCGGAGGTTCGTTTCCATGAGAGCGATAGTATAGTTCAAATTTGAACATGAATGGAGGACCTAACACTACGTCCATTAACCCTACTTCCATTAATCCTAAATCCACAACAATGATAGAAACTTACTCTTCTCTCTCTCAGTTTCTCTCTCACAAAAAGCATAAGAAATAGCAATCCCAATAATGATCAGATCCAACAATAAGCAAAATCCAAAGAAAGCATGAGAAATGGAGGAAAAGAGAGGAAGAGCAAGGACATTCATCAATCCATTTCTAAAGAGAACCAATCTACTTTATTGAAATGAGAAAATGAACATGAGGAGCAACTCGAGTTGGTCCCTTTTTATAGTAGAGAGGCGGAGCCTGGCCTCTGAATCTTATTGGTCCAGTCTTGCCTCTCTTTTTATTCAAATTTAAAAAAGTGTGGGAACCATCAAAATTGGAGGGAAACCCAACTTTATTCACTAACTTGACATTTAGGCCCTGCGACATTAAAAGTCCCGCAAGGCCTAAAGTCCTTTTATTAACATTCTAATTAATCAAATAACTATGTGATCATCGGGTTGGACTTACACACGCAGGGTGCCAAATCCCTCTCACTTATTAACTAGGGTTAGGGCTGCTTTGGGATCCGCAAACCCTCCAACAACTATCTTATTCGTCTGTTGCAAATACTTTCTTTTCGGCACTCGATTAACGACTCTCTTTGGTACAGTCTAGCACGATCATTGAATAAAGTTGTATGTATACATATGAGATGATAGTCCTTGTCTGAAGAATTGAGTCTTTGATCAATTTTCCTAATTGGCATTGACATAAGTTTCTAACGTGCTCTAAAACCATTCTTGTTCTTTAACCATTAATTTGGACTTTAGTTGTTGAGGACTTCTGTCTAGAAACAAACAGTTCGCTCTACTCTGATAACATCTCATCTGTAGAACGCATTTTCTTCGATTTGATAGAGGCTAGGTTGTTGTTCAGAAATTATTAACCTTACATTCCCCAAACCATAAGTAATACCGGTTACTTTCTAATGTCTGTTGACAACCAGAATCACACTCAAAACCGCTTGCCATAATTGTACCAAATACATAACTTTCTAATGATGTCCTCTATGGGATCGACATTATTTAATAAAAAATAACAATATTAGCCCTGTTGGTATATTACGACATATACCAATTTTTTGCGTCGTTGCCGGGGATAGTTTAAAAAAGTTATAAGAAATCTGACAAATCCATCTCCATCTCTAGTGTATTCAGATAGACAATCCAGATTAGAACGATATCATAAGCTTAGAGAGGAATTTTTACGAAGACAAAGTGAGAGTACTAGTCGAAGAAATCTAGACAAAATCACTGCCCAGTTACTTGAACTCCTAATTACCTTCGGTATGGAGGGTCATGCTGCATGTTTCACTTCTATATCAAAAATTAAATACGATTATTTTAAAGGCACTTCTTTCGACAATGCAGATAGCTATGTCTCACAATTCTAGTCAATTGCTAATGCGAATAACGAAGGTACTGACATTGACAAACTATGAATCTTCCCTGGTCTGCTAAGAAAGCAGGCGCGCATCTGGTACAGTCAAGTTGAACCAGGTCGTGTAGGAACTTGGTACCTGCTGAAAGATGCGTTTCTGAACCAGTTCAGAGAAATTGGTTATAAATCAAGAATTCTTCGACGACTGAACAACGTTCAGAAAAAGAGTAAAGAATCCCTTTGCAAATATACACGAAAGGTTAAAAATCTCATAGGAAAACTAACCGGTGTATATCCCGTTGATATGCAGATCGAATGTTTTTTGGCTGGTTTACCACCAAAGATTGATCGGTATTGCAGACAAGGGGACATGACCTCCTTAGCAGCAGTAATAGCTAGTGCCAAAAATTTCGAGACCTCGAAACTAGCATGAAAGCGATGATCAACTAAGAAATCTCGAAAGTCAAAGACTGATTCTAGTGACAGCGAGGATGATTCAGATTTGATTCAAGTACCAGTTCTTCAAGTTCAGAATCTGAAAGCAGCAATTCATCAAAATCAGAAGCTGACAAAAGAGAGAGAAATAATAAACGACAATCCAAACGAAAGGATGACACAAAAGTTGTTGAGGATAAGTCATCAACTTCTAAAGTTGAAAAGCTTTGGAAGAGTAATATGGCTCACCTTAATAAAAAATTTAATGACTTGAAAGTGCAGATCTCTGAAGTTGCAGATAAAAGACCGAAGACATCTTCTTCTAACTCAGGAATGTGGTGTACGAAATGTGGAACTTCAGGACACACTAAGAAATACTGCACTTCTATGAATGTCAAATATATTGAAGATCCTGTCTAGGAGGTACTTTTTATTTTTCAAAATGATGCGACTACTAACTATGTTCAGGGTATTGCAGCATCAACCCAACAGGACAGACCAAAGTTCGCACCAAGAAGACATAATCCTCCTGAATTTGTTGGACCAGCAAAGTCTCAAACCGCGACTAAACTAGTGTCGAACAACTGCTATAACTGTGGAGAGCCGGGACATTTTTCACCTGACTGTTCTCAGCCGCAAAAGCCGATTGGTTATGTACCATTATGCTCGAATTACAGAGAGCTTGGTCACAAGTATCCTAACTGCCCTCAGCCGCAGAAGCCGTGACCCAAATAGCAGTATGTCGCAACACCAGCTGCTGCAGATTCGAAAGTGAAAGGTTCGACTAATGCTGTTGTGCAGAGAATTGACGTTATTGAAGAAAAATTGGCAAAGACAAAAGATCAGTCCTGGCCAAGTGACGTGGAGAAATTATTCGAAATTACAACGAGAAGCAAAAGCTCCTCGAAACCTGACCAAAAATCTTCGATGAAGCGCAGAAAGTCCTCGAAAAAGACATCTTCTAGTAAGAAGACGAATAAATCTATGACTAAAGAAGATCTCAAAGATGACCCCGACTATGACCGCGATACTACGAAGTTATTTGCAAAAGATATCTCAGCAGAGGCAAAAGAAATTATCAACGCTGAACTTCAGTCAGCTGCTGCAGAGAAGGTGGGCACTTTCGAGGAAGGGGACGACGAAGTGCTGTTATTGATAAGCCAATCTCAAAATCAAAGACGAAGGACTATGACATCGTGACTGATATTGGATCTCTTTGTCCGAATATTACTTTTGAGCAGCTGTTGGCAGATAACACTTATTACAGAAAGGTCTTTCTACACCGAAAAAGAAGAAAAACTTTTCTTTGCCAGATGTTGGTGTTCTGTCTATTGATTTAGGTGATCTCGGTGCATCTGAAATTGATATTACCATTGCGGGATGCCTGATCAAAAAAGTGCCAATTGACTCTGGTTCCAGCATGAACATAATAACAGAAGACACAGCTCATGCTTTGGGGCTGACTGACATTCAACCGAAATAGCGAAACATCAAGTTAGCTGATTCGCCACGACGAAAACATGTTGGAGAACTGAAGGATGTCACTATTTACATTCAAGCCAAGCCATTCACAATGAATTTCATAGTTATCAAACCACTCGGTTTGTCATCTTATTCTGTGCTGATTGGACAACCTTGGCTTTATCAATCAAACGCAAATGTTTGTTGGAAATCCAGAGAGCTAAGATTTTAGACTGGTGAGACCAATAATCGTAGTAAGCCAGTAGAACAAATAATCACCTGGAGTTGGGACAAATATGAAGGTGAAACGCCTTTGTCGGACACCAATTTTACATCAGAGGAATCTTCTTATGCCTTAAATGTTTTTTCTAACGCATCTGACATGGAAGTTCAATATTTTGAATGTTATGAGAATGTTGAGGAAGAAGAATTCTTTGATGCCTGCAATGCTGAAGTGGATGTTTTGTATGAAGAAATCATAGTTGCAGACACGAACTCGAAAGATTCTGACGATTCGAGTGACGAATCTGAACACGAATTTGGTAACAAGAACCAGGTTGACGACAAGAAAGCATCTATGGAGTCAACCAAGGCCAGTATGACAGAAGGTATCATTTTACCAGATTCTACTGAACTAATTGAACTTGCACCTGGCAAATTTGTGGATGTTTTGAAGTCACTTGGAGAATCTGAATTGGCGGAATTCACTGAACTATTGAAGGAGTATCAAGATGTTTTTGCCTGGTCGCTCAACGATATGAAGGGTATACCTGCAGAATTCGGAGAGCACCGTACTGATCTTAAGGAAGATGTTGTACCTGTTCGACAGAGACAATATCGTCTCAATCCCAAGTACTCTCTCATGGTTAAGGACGAACTCAACAAGCACCTTAAAACATGTATAATCTATCCCGTCTTAAGCAGTGAATGAGTTTCACCCATTGTTGTCGTCCCAAAGAAGAAGACTGGCAAAATACGAATATGCTAGGATTTCCGCAAACTCAATGCTGTCACAAGGAAGGATCGTCATCCTTTGCCCTTCACGGATTCCATCTTAGATCAGGTTGCTGGTCAGGAGCATTACAGTTTCTGTGACGGTTTTTCTGGTTACAATTAGGTTGGAGTGCGGAAGGAGGATCGTTCAAAGACTACATTCACTATAAATTGGGGCACTTATGCCTACAACAAAATGCCCTTTGGTCTTTGTAACGCTCCAACGACTTTTCAGCGAATCATGATGTTAATTTTCGCTGCCTTCCTAAGAACTTTTCTCGAAATATTTATTGATGATTTCTGTGTATTTAACAAGATATGGTTGTCCACTTGAACTAGTAAGTGACCGAGGTACACATTTTCTAAATGACATGATACGGTTGCCGACAACCTATTTTATGATCAAACACAGAAAAACTACACCGCATAATCCAAAAGCAAACGGATTGACAGAAAGAGCTAATGGAATTTTATGTAAGATCTTGATCAAAATTACTATTGCACATGCAACGGATTGGGATCAGAAACTACCATCAGTTCTCTGGGCTTATCGCAACACAGAAAAAATCACGACGAAGCAGACACCATATTTTCTTACGTATGGTATGCATCCTATTTTGCTAATTGAATTTGAGATGAAGACCTTTCGTATTCAAGCTCAACGAACAGATGCAGAATGTATAAACAAAAGGTTGACTAATATTGAAGAACTAGTTGAAGCTCGTGAGACTTCACAAAAACTAACGGAGGAAATCCAGGAACAAAAAAAGAAGAAACATGACAGTCATATAAAAAAATGTGATCTTAAAGCTGATGACTATGCGCTGATATATGACAGTCGCCATCAAAAGTTCTCCGGAAAACTCCATATGCGATGGCTTGGACCTTATAAAGTCATAGAAGTGTTTGACAATGGTTCTGTGCAACTTCAATCACTTGAAGGTGAACTATTATCTACACGTATTAACGGGTCCAGACTGAAGAAATACTACCTTTGACCAGAATTTTTATTATTATTTTTATTATTCTTATTCTTTTCTAGTATTTTTCTAATATTTTTTTGCGACTTTTCTTTTATCTTTTCTAGAAATGTTCGTGAAATTTTCTACAACCTTCTAACATTTTTCAAAATGTCTCGTGAGATTTTCGAGATTTTTTCTTGACTCCTCTCAATCTCTCAATATAATTTTTAAAGTATTTCTGAGAATTTTTCGTGACACTAAATTTGTTAATCAAATTTTTGTAAATCATTTTCGAAAATTTTTCTAGAATCTTTTCTAGCATTTTCTCCAGTTTTTCGAGAAATTTTCTACTATGATTGCTAAGATTTTCAAGATATTTTCGTGAGTTTCTGTATCATGGTTTAGGATCCTGCGAGAAAGTTTCGCGAAACTTTCTAGAATCTTTCTAGCATATTTTCAAGAATCTCTCGACCTACTTTTTGTATTCCTCCATTAAAGATGATGGCCACGTGACCACTTTCACACGTGTGTATGCTCACATATTAAAACAGATATTGTTTCTTCTTAATTTAATTTTTTTTCTTTTCACAAACGGTCTTCCGTCATTAAAGATCGATATGTCAAATTATAATTTCAAACACTGAGCCATGCATATCCTCCATAAATGGAAGTGACAGATGTCATGTCACCATGTCACGTCATCATCCCTTCCACATCGCTACTGCATATTAGAGTTATTTTTTAATTTTTTTCTTACACTTTTGGCCTGCGAGTTTATGCTTTCCTGCGCTTATTCTCTTTGTGATCAAAGCTCACTCATACGAATTATTGCGATCTACGGAGCTGTCGTCAAACATTCGACCAATGGCTTCGAGATCAAGTTCTAGTTCTCCCATCATTTGGAAAGCATGCGCAGGAATCCGCCTGGCATCCATCCAGTCTTATTTGGATCAATGCAGGTTGGGTGATCTGAAAGTTGACCCCTCAATCATCCTCTCTGAAGTCAGCACAGAATTTGTAAACTCCATCCACTCAATCTCTGAGTTGGACTTCAAGGTTCATGTGCGAGGCCAATTCTTCACTATCACTGAAGACCTGTTCTGCATAGCCCTCGGGTTACCTTTGGATGGGAAGATGGTTTCAACCAACAAAGACTCAGGGATGTCCACGCATCATTCCTTCATGGATACATATAAGAAGACGCATTCATCTATCAACCAAAATGTTACGTCCTTCAAGGCAAAGAACATTTGGTATGTAAATTGCATAAGGCATTATATGGTCTGAAGCAAGCTCCGAGGGCCTGGTATGATAGGATAAATTACTTCTTGCTGCAGCATAACTTCACTTCCAGCTCCGCAGACTCCAACATGTATCTCAAACGAAAAGAGTCAAGCTATGTTATAATAGCATTATATGTTGATGATTTCTTAATTATCAGCAACTCAAATCAGTTATTATAAGAAACCAAATCTTTACTTTCATCAGAATTTGAGATGACTGATTTAGGCCCAGTCCAACTCGGTATGGAGATTCACAAAGATCGCACGAGCATAAGGATTACGATAAGCCAAAGGTCCTACTTAATCAATGTACTTTGCATAAACACATCTATGGATCCAGGATCCAAGCTGTCCAAAGACATGTGCCCCAGAACTCAAATAGATCAACAAGAAATGTGCAGGTATCCTTATTAGTCTGTCATAGATTCTATAATGTACTCTATGATCTGCACATGACCTGATCTAGCATATGTAGTGAGCACACTGTCACAATACATGTCCAATCCATGCTTACAACACTAGAAAGCTCTACAAAGAATTTTGAGGTACATTCAAGCCTCAAAGCATTATGCTTTGAGCTACAATGGCAATACAGAAGTTGCACTCACTTTAGTTACCTATTCTGATTCAGATTGGGTAGGAGACATGGATACCATGAAGAATCCCTACTTCCTTGAAATATTCTCGTGACATCACAATCTGTCTTCTCATCTCCTCTTGTAGAAGAAGACCATTCAATTCCTCATAAGTGGGTCTCCTCTCCCTCAGTGATAGAGTCATAACAAAGTTTTGATAAACTAGAGGCAAACTATTTAAGATGATTGGAATTTGGAACCAAAAGATTGTCTGGTACATATTCTCCTATAGTAAAAAAGTTGATCCTTTATGGATTTAATTCTCATCATATATTCTATATCATAATCCCCTATATTCATCTTTGAAGTGTGTAGCTTGTTAGTTAGAAACAATGCATTTAATGGAATAGCAGAAAGCAGAAATGCATTTTGTTGTCCTCTACAAAATCCGAATATATTGCAACTACATCAGCAATGAAGGAGATAATATGGCTAAGGAGGCTATTGCAGGATCTGAAATTCTCACATAGCAGTCCCACTATACTCCAGTGCAATAATCAGAGTTGCATAGCTCTA
Source organism: Diphasiastrum complanatum (assembly GCA_029204225.1). Taxonomy (NCBI): domain Eukaryota; kingdom Viridiplantae; phylum Streptophyta; class Lycopodiopsida; order Lycopodiales; family Lycopodiaceae; genus Diphasiastrum; species Diphasiastrum complanatum. The sequence goes on from CM055110.1 coordinate 14,653,451, forward strand.
TCTCTGAACCGACAAACTCATGTCAGAACCAAACACATAGAAGTTCAATTTCATTTTCTTAGAGAGAAGGTTCAGAACGAAAATATTGTACTAAGTTATTGCCACATAGACAGTATATTGGCTGATATTCTGACAAAACCATTGTCAAGAAAAAAACATTCCAAGTTAGTAGGATTGTCAAAATCTCAATTTGAATTCAGATTCGTAGCAGTAAGCTTAAGAGAGAGTGTTGGAGTTTAATCTTACTCCTACTCATCCCTTTAACCCTCCTTCATCTCTCAAAGAAATCGCTCTCTCAAACAGTTTGCAAAAATACACGTAAAGTCCAAACAGGCAGAACCGCAAGGTCTCACCTATATACGGTCTGACAAATGAGAACTGTCAAATCAACGATTACGGTGAAACATGACTTCGACTTATGAAGGAAACAAACCACAACACGTAGGGAATCGTCCCCGTAAGTTATCACTTACGATCATCTACGAAGTCTATAAACAGTAGCGTCAAACACCGTATGTCACTACTTGCGGTCATCTACGAAGTCGATGAATGGCAACGGACCAAAAAACGTGAGTTATTACTTACGATTATCTACGGTCACCTACGGAGTGAACGAACGACTTGCGAAGGAATTGCGGACAAGTTACGGCTAAAACGACACCACTTTCACGCTCTTGACATGTATGAAGGAGATCATTTTTCTGTACTTCTTCATGTCTTCACGATGCTCGAATAATCGATCTACGGTGTATGTTCTTAATGATCTTTTAAACTGTAATCAGAATAACTAAAGATCCTCTGGCAACTATATCTATATATATATATATATATATATATATATATATATATATATATATATATATATATATATATATATATATATATATATCTGAGCGACTTGAAGAGAATACACATAAACACACACACGCACACACACAGGGAGTGTGCAGAAAGAGCACAATAGATGCAAAGTGTGGGTAATCAATAGAGTGATCAAATGACCAAAACATGTCTTCAGTAGCTGACTCCTCAAAGTCAGTGATCTTAGAGAGAGAGAGAGAGAGAGAGAGAGAGAGATATATTTAGAAACTTATCTATTGTTTTGAATCTGTAATCTGTAAGTAGGATCATGTGCTTATTAGTGCAATTGTATTGTGATCTGATTGTTCTTTTATCAGATCAATATACAGATTCAGTACTGTTCCATTTTTACGTTCTTGTTGAATGTATTTGTCTCTCTCACTCCTCTTACACAAACACGGTTATTAGAAATAGAGGATTGCATGGCTGTCCAAGATGCCTAATCAATCTTTCTTTTATGGCAGTCTAAGACTCCTACTATGATAATGTAAAGAACAGCTCATAATCTCCGTTCTCCAAGTAATCCACGTTCTTGTTAATTACAGTCATCATTGTGTTTCATCATTTTTTTCCTGTTGGTTGAGACTTCGTTCATATCATCTTTCTTCCATTGTCATCATCTCATCACAATCACATTATATGCCCAATATGAGTCTCCTACTGAGATCACATCAAAAGGTCCACAAATGTTCGAATGTACCAGCTCCAAAATCTTTGTTGTTCTGTAGGAGTCTCTGGTGAAAGAAGTTCGAGACATCTTTCCTTTCATGCATGCATCACAGGTTGTCGAATTGGTTGCATTCGTGATGCTTACCCCTGTGTGCTCCATGTTAGCTTGCTTGATACAATGCCATTGAGTTCATGTGGCATAGTCTTTTTTGCCATAGAACATCTGCAGAGTCATGGGTTTGGTTTGCTTGGTCTGTCGGTAGGCGTACTCTCAAATGATATAGGTTGCCCTTTCGTCTACCTTGTGTGATCAGTGTACTGGTGTTGGCATCAACGACATTGTATGTTTTATTAGAAAACGTCACACGCATCCTAGCGTCTACTATTCTTGCGACTGATAGCAAGTCTTGTTGTAATGTAGGTACGACAAGAACATCTTCTAGTCATCAATCGTCAGTCTCTGTCATTTGTGTTGAGCCACAGTGAACCAATACCATTCACCTGATGTTTCGATCCGTCTTCAAGAAGTATGAATCTTGATGGATTTGCACTCCAAAAGTTGGACATTATCCGTCTTGATGTAACGAAGTGTGATGTAGCTCCTAAATCAAGGATTACCTCTTGTGTGTAAGATGTCGATGTTGCACACACATCTGTACACAGATAGGCTATCAAATTTTCGTTGTTCGATCTTTCTTCGCCCATCTTCGAGCTTTCTGGCTATTTGACGTAGGATGAATTGTTATTGTTCTCCCATTTGTCTTGAGGCTGCTTGTTCCTCGAGTTTTGGTAGCAGTCCATGGCTGCGTGATCCTTCTTATGTATTGGTAGATTCCAAGGAATCCCCAACATGCTGAGCTGAGCTGTTATAAAAGAGCATCTCTCACCCTAGACCGAGGAGGTCTCAGAAGGAAGAGAGAAGGATGAAGATGAGAGCCGAGCATGAGAGCCGAGAAATACTAGCTAGGAATATAGTTTTAAATCATGTGAGCCTCATGGTGAATCCCAAGAGAAGGAATGACCATGTACGAGCTAGTAGTATTTCTAGACAATGTAATAAATGCAAGTAGACCCCTCCTAAATAAATTAGAGTGAGCAACCTTTTGATGGTGACCTCTAGTGAGCTAATTCCATTTGGAATTTGTAAATTCGTGGAATTGCCATTTAGGCTCCACATGGGCAGCCTCTTGGTTTATTTAAGAGTCTCCCTCTCTTGTGAGGGAGCTTTACATGTAATGTCATTTGCTCTTGTATTGAATAAGAAGATTTTCCACGAGTTTTTGGCATTCTTGAAGCTCCTTGTTCATGGTGGTTTTCTTGAGTGATTCTATTATGAGCATGCCCTTCCATTTCCTTGAATGTGGTTGTGGAATTAGATTAATTTCAGTTAAAATAGCAATGATCGACTTATACAGTGCTTTCTTATTTCGACGGCACCACGTGTGCTTAGTTCTAGAGTTATCGGGTCGTCTCTCTTTTATGAGCCCTTTGAGTGCTTTTAAGCAACTTATCTTTGTACTTACTTATCAATTGAATATACAGTTGGAGGAGAGCAATTCTGTTGTCTTGTCTTGTTGCACTTGACGTTGTGCTGTGGTGATTGATCCGGTAGGGTGTTTAAACTGTGTTTTCTTAACTTGGTATCAGAGCCCTTTGGTGGCTTGAATCACCGGACAAGAACAGAGAGCTGCGAATTCATGACGGTTTGCTGGCTAGGAAGCACAAAATCGAGTCTGTGGAGATTCGTGGAATAGGTCAAAACTGTAAGAAGATCCATAGGCAGGGGGATTGTCAGCTGAATCAGAAGGCAAGCAAAAAAAAAAAGTGAAACTGGAAAATATTTTGAAGGGTTGCTTGGCATGTGTGATTGGTTTGAATCCAATCGAACACCGTTTGAAGAGCGGTTTGGAGCACAATATTGCCTGTTGTAGGGCGATCTCAGCCAGATAGGAGCTGCAAGTGAAAGCTCAGGGAAAGCCTGAGTAAAGCCCAATATATCATTCTCTTCAAGGCTGCTAGGGTTTCAAAGAGCAAAATCATGGATATCTCCTTGTAGGAGGACATTTTCAGAGCTGTAAGTTGCTGAGGATGGGCGTCCTGGTAGTGCGACCCAGCAGCCAAGAGGCCGCGACTGGCCGTGGAGAAAGAAAACAGCTAGATCGATCCACAGGTAGCAGCCATAGCTTGTGAAGAGAGAGGTCGCGTGGAGAAAGAGGGAGAGGTCGCGGGACCTCGCGCGCGCCCAGTTCAGATAGCATGTTAGCGGCCCGAAGCGTGGAGAGCCGTCCAATCTCGAGTCACACAGATCGACGATGGTGATTGCACGTTAGGTGGGTCGTTGGATCTAAAGGATCCGCTGGATTGATGTGAAAAAGCCTGAAGGGGTCTGAAGTGCAAAGTGCATTGCAACTTCATTTAAAATCTTCAAACTGAAATAATTGTTGGGTCCCAAGTTTTTGAAGGGTGAAGTTTCTTACACTGAAGAAACAGTTCAAAAACCCAAATTGCCCTTATTTTCACCTCCTTTAGTCTATTTTGGCCAAACGAAAGGCTATAGCCTCCAAAAAAAAGGGCACCCTGACTGTACCTGCAAGTATGGTACACTAAAATAGAGTGATTGCCGCGGAGAAAGTATTCAAAACGTGCCAGAAGTGATTTCACCATTGCAATGGGTAGGTAGTTGGGAGTTGGTGACGAGAAGCATTTCGGAAAGCGACACCAATTTGGCTTTCAATTTGGCGAAAGAGCGGCGTGTGGCCTGGTAAGCCAAAAATTTCAGGTCATTATTTGTGATTTCCAACATCACGGTTAGCTTCTCCATACGCTTTATAGCCTACAGGTGGAGTTTCAAGTAGTTTGGAGATGGCAAACATCAATGAGACAATTTTGGGCGATGCAAGCAAACTTGATGGGGCTTCTAACTACAACATCTGGAAATTCCAAATGAAGAGCATTTTGATGGAGAAAGAGTTATGGGAGATCGTGGCAGGTATTGAAGTCCAGCCAAATACCACTCCAGGTGACATGAGGGCCTTTGATAAAAAGGCGCAAAGAGCATTGTCCTTGATCAATCTTTCAGTGAAAGACCATGTAATCACTCATATAAGTGACGCCACGACGGCTAGGGGAGCTTGGAAAACTCTTAGAATGCAATTTCAAACTTGCAATCCAGCTCGGGCCATGTTCTTGAAGTCGAGATTGAACGCAGTAAGGATGGAAGAAAGTGAATCAGTGGGATCTTTCTTCACCAAGATAAAGGAGCTGAGAGATCAACTTGTAGCGATCGGAGAACCAATAAGAGATGTTGAATTGGTACATACCACAATGAGTGGTGTCTCAGAAGGGCTACAGATGTTTGTGAGTGGCATTGCATAAGGCATGCCTAGTAGTGAAGGGTTATGAGCAATGCAAAGTAATTGACTATGAAGAGACATTTGCTCCAGTGGCTAAGTGGACTACGCTACGCCTTATCATTGCCCTAGCATCTCATTTTCGGTGGCAAATCCATCAAATGGATGTGAAGTCCGCATTTTTGAATGGTGACTTAGAGGAAGAAGTTTACATGGTCCAACCGCAGGGCTTCATGGCAAAAGGGCAAGAACAGAAGGTATGTAAACTACACAAAGCACTTTATGGCCTTAAGCAAGCGCCACGCGCATGGTATGGACACATTGACAATTACTTTCTTTCTCATGGGTTTGTAAGAACAAATTAAGATCCAAACCTTTATGTTCTTATAAATGATGATAACATTGCCTTGATTGTACTTTACGTTGATGATATCATTATTTCGGGCAATGATGAGAACCTCACTCGTTCTATCAAAGCCAACTTATGCAAGCAGTTTGAGATGACAGATTTAGATCTTATGCACTATTGCTTGGGTGTCGAGATATGGCAAATTGGCAGTGATATCAGGTTATGTCAAAACAAGTATGTGGTTGAGACATTGGAGAGATTTCACATGACAGGGTGCAAACCTTCCATCACCCCTTGCGAAGCTGGTAAGAAATTATCTCATATTGATGATAGTGCACATGTTGACGCTACTCTATTTTGTCAACTAGTTGGGAGTTTGATATATCTCACGACTACACGTCCTGATATCTGCTATGCTGTAAGTTTGATTAGCCAATTCATGTCATCACTCACTATAGACCATTGGAAAGCTGCAAAAAGAATTTTGAGGTATGTAAGAGGTACACCTAACCTTGGCCTAATCTACAAAAGACAAAGTGTTTTACCTAAGTTGTAGGGTTATGTTGATGTTGATTGGGCAGGAAGTATAGATGATAGAAAGTCAAAAACAGGTTATGCCTTCAATTTTGGTAGCGGTTGTTTTTCATGGTCTAGCAAGAAGCAAGATACTATTTCTCTTTCTTTTACAGAAGCCGAATATAAAGCGTTAAGTTCTGCTACCCAGGAAGCTGTTTGGCTACGTAAGTTGTTATGTGAGATTGGCATGAAGCAGGTAAATCCTACTGTTATTTTCTGTGACAGTCAAAGTGGAATACAATTGGCTAAGAATCCTATCTTTTACGCAAGGACAAAACATATTGAAGGTACTGTTTCCAATCAGACCGCCGATGGCCCACATATGCTCGAAGCAATTGAGTACTCTTTATTCACAAACTGTAACAGAAAACCCAATTGGAACTGGAAGCTCGCCCTCTAAGTACGCTTTGGGAGTAGTGCGCGCAAACAAATAAACAATATTGTTTTACTTAATTAGACTTTTTCTCTCATCCTATGTGGCATTTCTTATCTAGGATCTTTTTCTAGTTTGAAAATTCACAATCCATTGCATCCCACAAGGTGGCATCAGTCCCCCAACAAAGTGGTATCAGAGCCCAGGTCTATTGGATTACTAGAGCCTAGGATTTATAATAGAACTTAATACGTTTTTGTTTCTATAGAGCTGATTCATTTAGTTTGTGTTTTATCTCTGCTACTCAATTAAAATGGAAGGTTCAACCTCAGAGGTCCACCTCATCAACAAATTCAACGGAGATGACTTCCACATGTGGAAGTTTAAGATGACGATGATCTTGATCGAGAAAGAGCTTTGAGGATACGTAAACGGTTCAATAGCCAAACCGGCAGAACCCTAACAACTTCCAGCTTGGGAAGCAAAGGATGGCAAGGCTTTTGCCATTGTATCTCTAAACCTAAAGACACTAAAATCGCTCATGTATCCAACTGCACCACCTCCAAAGAAACATGGGATACACTTACAAGCATCTACGAGACCTCAGATGTTTCCACTCGCCTCTTCTTGGAGAAGAAGGTATTGACACTCAGAATGAATGAAGGCACCTCAGTTGTTGGATCTAGTTCCTCTACTCTCCGAAATCCTATTTTAATTTGCCTCCATTCATATTGCATTTTACTCATATGGTCGCACAGTCTGCATGTTTACATATAAAATAAGACAGGCGAAAAATGCGACTGTTTGCATAAATTCAAGTAAATTTTCATAGGCGAAAAAGACAAAAAATGCGACATTGTATTTTTACACGTGATTTGTGACAGGCAAAAAAGACGACACTACTCTACAAAATGTCGAAGGTGCTCTAATGGAAAAGCGAAGGCACCCTGTAAATCAAATCTAGCTCTCCGCGAATCATTCGCGACACAAATAATTTGTTTAGCTGTTCACGACAAATTATCTTTCTGATGTTTTATTGCTTAATGTTTGGCTACGTAATCAGATCGACTGTGATTTCTATCATTAACGTTACGTTCGTGTCTGATAGGCGTAGTCAAGTTTAGGGAAAGAGTAAGATAGCTCATTCTGCTGTGCATGAACACTTTCTGTTCGAGTTCGTTTCTCGTTCGAGTTTCGAGTTTGCTTCTTTTTGTGTTCGTTTCTTTTCGAGCTATTTTCGTTTCTCACAGTCACACACCCTCTTTCTCCAACATGGTATCGGAGCTATTTCGTAGCCTGATAAGCTTCCATAGTAACAAGACTCTACTAGCCGATAGAGTAATTGTCTTCTTGTTTTGTAATTCAATACTAGATTTTCATACTTAGGTCACTGATAGTTTTTCCTATCACCTAGACTAATCTTCCACATGGATTTTCAAGAGAAAGCCAGTCCTATCATGGACAAGCTTGATGGAGCCAATTACCATCTGTGAAAATTCAAGATGAAAACTGTACTAATGGCTAGAAAATTGTATGATGTTGTTACAGGTGTAGAAGGGAAACCCGAAGCAGACGAGGCAGCAATCGCCAGATGGAAGCTGAAAGATGGAAAGGCTTTCGCGCTGATCATCCTCAACATTTCGGATACTCAGATCGGCCATGTATCCAAGGCCCAAACATCCAAAGAAGTCTGGGACATCTTGAGCACACTATACAAAGTGTGAGATATAGCTTCCAAGCTACATCTCAGGAAGAAATTTTATTCTCTCAAGATGGCGAATGGTGATTCCCTTCAGAATCACATCAACCAATTCAAGAACCTGCTGAAGCAAATGGCCGCTGTCGGATCTGTCATATACGATCAAGACGTAGTGATGCAACTACTTACAAGCTTGTCAAGCTCATACGATAGCTGGGTGATGATCATCACGACACATCCATAACTGACTCTTTCGAGAGTCATTACTATGTTGTTGCAAGAAGACACGCGGAGGAACAAGGCCTCAAGTTCCTCAGCTGATTCTCACGTCTTGTACACCAACAAGAGCACGACTAAGCAGAAGAAGAAGAAAGGCCCGACACAATCAAAGCCATACCAGAAACTAGCATAGCACAAAGAACAGTCAAATCCGCAGACGAAGAAGAAGCTGTTCTGCAGATACTGCAAGTGAAACAACCACAAAATTCAAGATTGTCAGATACTGCAAGCAAAGAACAACAACAAGGGGCAATCGAATCAATTGGCAAATGCAGCTATAGAAGCTCCACAACCTATTCAAGAAGCGGATCATGATGCCTCCATGACCAGCCATCAAGGAGCATCCGATGACAGTTCTTGGTTTCTGGATTCTGGAGCCACTCAGCACATGACAAGCCTCATTGGCTATTTCGAGTCCTATACACCTTACAGTACCAATAAATTTGTTCACCTTGGCGACAACAGCACACAAGCTATTAAAGGTGAAGGTATTGTGAGATTGAGCTTTGCAAATGATCAATCTAAGCTACTCTCTAAAGTCTTGAATGTACCAAACTTATATACAAATCTGCTCTTTGTAAGCAGGATTACAGATCTAGGACATAGAGTAGAATTTGAATGTGATCAATGCAAAGTAGTTGATAGGACAGGCAAGATCCTAGCACTCGAAAAGAGACATGGATACTTGTATAAATTAAGTCATTGCTTTTCTGCCTCTAGTCAGGCGCTCATTTTTTCTATTCATGCAAATAAAAGTTTACTTTGGCATTATAGACTTGGTCACTTGAATCATGCTGTTGTACAACAAATGTCTAAACAATCTATTGTTCTTGATCTCAACTATCTTCATGATAAAGTTGAGTTACCTGTTTGTCAAGACTGTCTAGTTGGTAACAGACTAGAAAACCATTTAAATCAAGCCATCAGCATATTGCTAGAGGATTGCTAGACATTGTACATTCAGACATTTGTGGCCCGATGAAAAATCCTTTGCTGAAGGATGCAAAGTATTTTATAACTTTTATTGATGAATTCCAGATGGACTATGGTGTACTTTATAAAGAAGAAATCAGAAGCCTACAACTGCTTCAGAATCTTCAAAAGAGCGTGTAGAAAAGGAGATTGGAAGGACGATCAAGGCCCTAAGGTAAGACAATGGTGGAGAATATATCTCTACCGAGTTTAAGGAGTACTACCAAAGCCAAGGCATTGAGCAGCAATTCATCACTCCTTACAGTCCTCAATTTAATGGCTTAGTCGAGAGGAAGAACCGTACCCTGGTTGAATAAGCCAAATGTATGCTAGTGCATGCATCATTGCCCAAGAGATTCTGGGCCGAAGTTGTCTCCACTGCAGCTTACGTCTAGAACAAATGTTCGACCAAGGCCTCTTAGGCAAGACACCCCACGAGGTGTGGAAGGTCTAAGCCTTATGTGCAGAACCTAAGAGTGTTCGAATGCGTTGCCTACGCGCAAATCCCAAAAGACACGAGGAAGAAATTTGACTTCCAAGGTCTCAAGACCATCTTGATTGGATATACTTCTTCTGATAATACATACAAGCTGTATGATCGTGATACCTAGCAAATCTTGTATAGCCGGGATATAGTCTTTATCGAGGATTAGTTCGTCAACATCAAAGGCAAGGACATTGTTCCAGAAGAACCTTCATCACCTGCCATTGACACGACAATCAGAACTTCGAGCTCAGGCGTGTCAATTGTCGACCCACTATTTGACAGGAAATCAGACGAAGATGTTGCTGCTACCCAACAACAAGTCCCAGGAGTGGTTCATCAGTCGAATCCTCCCAGAAGATCAAGTCGAGTGCGCACACAGCCCACAAGGTATACTCATGAGTCTGCATGTCTCTTGATACAGGAACTGACGACAGTCGAAGAGGCACTCAGCCAACCAGACTCTGATCTCTGGAGAGAAGCTATGGATAGAGAGTATTCCTCTCTGATCAAGAACCAAACGTGGTCACTAGTCGAAGCTCCTATTGGCTATGCAGATCTGTAGATGAATGGTTTGAGTTGCATGTTTGATTGTGTGCTTGCAACTGGAGTGAACACAACCCGAGTATCCCACTGACAGGCTGGGAAATATACTACAACGAAACCACACCTTTCTGCTTGATCTGGCTTTGAACTAAGAAGATAACATGTTTCTCTCGTGTTTGATCTGTTTATATAGATAGAGAGAAGAAGGTTTAATCTGATTTGAAATTACAAGAATGGCTGATTAAGCACGTCCTAACGGTATCCAGATTGTCCGTGGAGGGTGACGTCCTCCTTGTACTTTCCCGATCTCCTTTGTACTTTGAAGGGTGACGATCCGTCGCCTTTCGGTCTTCGTGTCTTCTTCGTCTTTCGTCCTTGCCATTGAGCTTTTATGGGTCCACGGACATTTCATCTTCGTGTTCGGGTATCCTCCAGTCAATGAACATTTGACCGTCGTCTTTGGGTCATCAGTCCACGAAGCTTTTTGGGTTTCTACGGACTTGAGCTCTAGAGCTAGCAAAGCTTTGTGACTATAAACAAATTGTTTCTTCATGAAAAAAAAAAGATTCATTCATTTTCATTGGGCCACGTGTGCCCTAAAAATCAAAAGCCTCTTCTGGTAGCGTTTCTCTCTCCACAAAGTTCTAGAAAGAAATGTTTTACAGAGAGACTGACATCTTGTTTCTTCAAGAGAGCGCGATGGATCTGGAGAGAGAGAGAGTGTTTACAACAGATTTGTTAGATCAGCAGGGCGGGTGAGGAAGGAGTAGAGTGTGGAAGATCGGAAGACAGAGAGAGGGAGTTGCTCAGTTGCTGTGTGATGCTAGGAGTCTAGTAGGAGAAGAAGAGAATGACTGATCGGTAGAGGGAGAGAGAGAGATTGAGCGGAGGCTGCGGAGGGGACAGGTGAGAGAGGGAAAATAGATGGTGAGAGAGTGGAGAGAGAGAGAGAGGTGAGCTTTTGTTAGGATTTTTAGGGTTAGGGTTTTCTTTAGGCTTTCTAGAAAGTAAAATAGCCATAGAGTCCTCTAGAGATGCCAAGAAATTTCATGGGGAGAAGTGTTTCCTCTCCAAAACCCTAAACCCTCCAAAATCCACACCATACTTTAGCACGAAAGTTATAGCGAGCGAGGTTCATCAGTTTGGTTCCGTTTATGGTTGAGCAATTCCTCTATCGCAGTCTGATGTGGGAAGAAGCTTGATCTCTGTTTACCTTTGGTAAAGCAAATCACAAATCACAAAACGTTTGGCATCGTCTCTGACAACTCTGTTCCTTAATTAGCAGTGCGGCGCCTTTGGAGTGCTTACTGATCATCCTTTGCAATGGGTCGCACCAGAAGAGTAATTTTCGTTCACCCCTTTTGCGTTGAAGAGACATATTCTTAGGGTCTAGGGACTGGGCTGGTTCATTTTATAAAGTCTGAATATTTTGACATTACATTTAAAAGTCTCTTGTGTGTTTATCATAATAAGCTGGAACTGATAGTTCCCGGTGAATTGGCATTTCGTGCATTATTATATAAATACCAGCCTTGATTCATACGCAGTTCTGCTAGTATTCTTTTAATCTAGGTGGTACGCTTCCACGTCAAAATTTCATGGCGGACTTTTGGTATTTCTATATAAAATTTTTGAAGAATTCTAACGTGTGATTCCTTGGAAATATTTTTTGAGGGTTCTTGCTGTCATGCTTAATCAGATTCTACCTATACTAATGTTTTAGCTAGGAATTTAAGTCTCCTCACAAAAATAACTTTGCATCTAGGCACGAAATCAGTTTACAAAATGCAACCATGCTTCCCAATAAGTCTACCACTTACCTTACCTTGTCTTGCTTTTAAGAGTTTAGGGTTTAGGGGTTTAATGGAACAGAAAGTGGCCTTCAGTAGACGTTGGTGCGTGTGGTGTTTCTTGACTTCATTTCTCAAATTTGATAATCATTAGATTTGACTAGTTCCAACGAGCTAGTTTTTGTGGTTGCATACATCAATAAAGCATGTGGACCTTTTCACTCATGATAGTTGAGCTTTTTGGGCACTGTGCTGCAAACCTAAGTTTATGTCTCATTTTCGTTGAAGAAGTCTATATGGAAGGTAGAAGTTGCATGACTAACAGAAATTGTTATATCAGAAAAAGAAGCGTACACAAGACATTTCGAAGAACTCAGGAGCTTCTCAGAGTGATAAGGTCCCGAAGAATTTTGTAATTGCACGAGGCAAACTTCCCATCCTCCTGCGAAGTTTGGAACATGATATTCGGAAGCTTATGTCTCCGCATACTGCTATGAATCTTAAGGTAACTGAGTAACTGTATGCATCAATCATGTGAAGAGAAATAATGATACCTTCAAAAAGGCATACCTTTTTGTTACCCTTTTAAATACTCATTTCTGTGGTCTTAGTCGCCAAGTGTTTTCATCATGATCCAAGCAGGTGCCTGTGATATTTGAAAGCCAAGGGCGCTGATAATAAAGATGCCTACTGCTGTAAATTCGAATTTCTTATCTTTGACTGTGCCAGTGGTAGGGCTGGTTGAAATTGCAAGTGTTTTCACACTGTGTTGCACTTTTACAGGAGTCGGGGAAAAACACGTTGAAGGACTTTGTTCACGTAGCAGGACCTCTTGGCATTACCCATCTTCTTATCATGTCCAACACACAACTGGCCCCATATTTACGAATTGCTCGGCTCCCACATGGACCCACACTTACTTTTAAGATTCATGCTTACTCTTTGGCTGCAGATATTGCTCGTGAGCAAGCTCGTCCACGAGCTCCTGCTTCTATCTTCCAAAATCCTCCACTGGTAATTTCTCATCTGCATCTTTATGCCATCAAGGGTTCATACATTGTCAAAGTTATTTGGTAGTTTGCTTTTATTTCTCAGTGGCGAATAGCCTATGAGTGACACCAGTCATTTAGGTTTTTTTACTTTTTCAAAGACACTTGTAACTTGTATACGAGAGGACCTTAGTTGCCGCTGGGACATTCCTATTCAGAATAAGTTTGGACCTTGACTACATCAGTGATGACAAATGGTTGTGCACAAGATCATGCTACTCTAGTGATAACCAAACGTAGAAGATCTTAATGCGAATTGCAGGAGTCAAATAGAAAAGTGTTGTGCTTTTGGAACCATTAGTATTACTTTCTGTTCTATGTCCAACAACATTCGAGAGGTCCGATATAGAAGAAGGAAAATTAAATTTTTTAAAGTAGAACTAGGGGCATAGATTACATGGGTATTTTATCCTTTTTATTTCTCATGCTTTAACCCCTTAGCGTTGGTAGGGACCCAAAGAGCTGCCTTTACTTTAGTCCTTCCCTCATTTATTTCTGGATGTTACCCCTAATAATGAAATTCTTCTAGCTAAAATTGTGTGCATATACAAAGGCTAGTTTTGTGCTAATGCTTTGTATCTTCAGTGGTGCACTTTCCCCATTAGCTACATTCTCTATTTTTTCATTCGAGCAAGCTAAAGTAATGACATGTACAATTAATATGTTTCGATGAGAAGATAGGGGATCCAATCTTGCTCTTCAGCACTAGCCTTTATCACACGGAAGGTCAGATCCATTCAACATAAGAGAGGAGGGAGAGAGAACGAGTTCGTATTTATGTCCCTAGGGCGAGTACTCATGAGGAAAAGTTATGTTCTTCTTTGTCCTGTTTGAATACGGGCATTCTTCTCTTCAATGGGTGCTAAATAATGGGCAATGGTGCTCAAATTGGGCCAAAAGCAAGTGCTACAACTCCTACGAATCATGTGTGTCTTTTCTTGATGCTTGATACTTCAGGAGCTGCAATGATGCGCTGCCAAACTTCTAAAAAAGATCAATGACCTTCACGATTGAAGGCTTCACACCCGAAAATTGTTGAATGTGTTTACATTTGTCTAAAATCAGCCTTCTTCCTGTCTCTTCTAGTACGCCAACAGCTGGTTGAGTTTCCTTTTCCACGGGCTGTTCACTGTGCATAACTTCAGTGAAGGTTGCAACGAATGAATGTGCCTTCATGATGCTGAAAGAGGGCATGCCAACAGCTGGTTGAGTTTCCTTTTCCACGGGCTGTTCACTATGCATAACTTCTTCATTGAAGGTTGCAACGAATGAATGTGCCTTCACAATGCTGAAAAGAGGGCAGAATAAATGAAAACACCTCTTCTTTCAATATGATTTGGATCTTGGGATGGGCATTGGCTTTGAAACTTCCAACACTATAAATAAGCCTACTCTTTTTTTGCAGCCTACAAGATTTACTCTTGAAAGTGATAACCTTTTACACATTTACATTCATATCACAACAATAAGCAAGCACATAGATGAACTCTCATTTATTCATTCTATTGTATCCTTCTAGCCTAGAAAAGAGAAACTACTGGATGTAGGATCTTAGCAAGTGTTAACCATCATTGGATACCATGTTAAGGATTGTAGCACATGACATTCATTTGACATAGGAGAGAGAACGCACATTGTTTGCTTTAGTTTAATGCACAAAGATACTGTGAGAGTGAAAATGTGTGACGAGCACATAAGTTAAATTTGTGTATGGCTACGTAAGGAGACCTACGAGCAATGACAAAAAAAAAATGACGCCACTAACGAACATCCTACGGGCAGTTTTGGCAGACAATGACATGCAACCACAATAAGGCTTATTACTGACATTATGGACTGATCCATTCTTTTAATTATGTCTTGTAATTAAATTGTACAGATATAAATAATGCACATAGATGCAAAATGAAAATGCGTCGATAGATAGCTGCTTTGTACAGTCTTGTGTGCTATGTAATCAATTAAGCATATGTGGTTAACAATTGTAGTTGTAGTAAACCCAAACTAATTGTTGATGTCGCACATTGCCGACAAATGCTATATGACCTTGATGTCGTCCAACATGGATGTGCAAATCATAATTCCAACATAGTAGAGATGAGTATGCCCTTCACTCTTTGAAGAAGATAACAATGCAACACGTTGGTCTTTGTATGATATCAAAAAGCTGATGTGGGTGTATCTTTATGCATTGTGACTTGCAACTACTCTTCCTAGCAACGTTTAAATACCCAAAACTGGCAGTATGAACTGGCTCATTTGATGGTACCAACCGCGTTCGAATTGGACAGGGCAGGTTCGAACCATCGAACCGTTCGAACCAGTTTTAGGGTTTTTTTGTATTTTATTGGAACTTTACTTTTCGAGGACAAATCATGACTCATATTACATAAACCTACTAATAAGTATCAAGCCGAGTTGAGGAAACAAGAAATCTAGCATTTATGTGCTAGGTATCTATGTTAGAACCAGAAAATTAAGCTTTTTAGCTTAAGCACAAGTGATAGAAAGCAGATTCAACATGTAAACTAGGATCTTTCACTAGTTTAGAGTTAATCTCTTGGACAGCAAAATGGGTGCAAATCAATGTCTATAGCTTGCTGGATTTTCTTAAACAGCGCGTGGTTTACCAACAACCTCTTTCGTTTGAAGTACACTTAGCTTATGCTTCTTGGAGTCTAATGGATTTTTCCCTCCTCCATGCCCTTCTAGGGTCTTCTTCAACTTTTTCCAGCCTTTAGACACTTGCCAAGTGGAGAGCCATGGTGTCTCCCAAGCTCTTAGGCACTGGTAAAGTCTTGGTACCAAGTGTCACTTGGTTGAAGAAGTCTATAAAACTTTTTTCTGTGCATAGGCTGATGGAGCGACTGCGATGTGCTTTGCCATATCTCGCTTATTTCTTCAAGCTTCTGAAATTTCACAATGAATATGCAAGATTGAAAAGAAGAAATTGGGTATCAAAGGATGAATGCTTAAATGCAAACTTCAAGCCCCCAAGGTTCATTGTCTTGTGTACATTGTAGCTTCTTACTTAATACTAATTGGTAACTTCTAAGTATCATCGTAATGATTATGCAAGTTGCATATCGATCATATTTCTTGGAACTAATCATTATGCAAGTGTGCAACATATTTCCATGTAAAACATCTCACAAGTCATCAATACATGGCATAGAACATTGATGCTTAAGAGTGATCTTATTCGAGCCTTGAAAATCCCCATAAATACATCAAGTCCCATCCTTTTTAACAAAAAGAGATTGATGAGGCAAAAGGAGAATAACTAGGCCTTACCTCCCCATTGGCTAGATAATTCTCTATTATAAATTAGACTTACTAGACTCGGTTTATGAGAGTTCTTTAACATGACCAAATCCATGGATAAAACTTACGGCTATGTTCAACAATAGTTATGGACTTGCCTCATTCTACTCATGTCTCGATGCTTTTCTTATGCATATACAACTCTTTAGTTCATTTGTTGGCCAGAATCCCCTTTTTATTCGTGTACAAGCCTAAACGCCATTTTTAAGCTTGTATACTTAGGGCTAGCTAAGGGGCTAACTATTATTATTTGGTACTAGAGTGGGGTCCAAGTTGGAAGTGCACAAACCCAGAGGAGGGTGCACTATTTTTCCTCCTGTAATCCTATATGTTTGCTAAGCTACTATTTGGGGTTCCTATTAGATATAAATAGACATTCATTTTTCAATTTATTGATTTGGTATCCTTTAAGCTCTTTGTGGGGAGAACTCATCGTTATTGTATTGTCCATGAACTCATTTGAAAGGCCCAAAGTTAGAAAGGAGCATGATAGTGTAAATAGGTTGGAACCTTATGGCAATAGCTTGAGCCTCATCCCAAAATGACGATAATAGCGTGATAGTCTCAAATCTCCTAGATTTCAGCTCTTGTAACCTCTCCACTCTGCTCAATGGTTTGAAATAACCATTTGCCTCAAGGTATCGTGCACTTCAAGAGCCATTTCAGGACAATAATATCATGGCAACTTGGTGGGGTAGGTCTCGAAAACTCCATCTTGGAATGGGCTTTAAACATAGCAAAGACATTTGGTTGCTTGGTAATAGACCTCACTAAGAATCTTGCCATGTTAACCACCTTCTTGACCCAAGGTAATCTTGCAATGTTCTCAAACACGAGGTCTAGGCTGTGATGGCAACTAAGATCCTTGTAGCTACTAGAGTCTAGCTTGTAGCTCGGAGGTTTTATTGTTGACTCCCTCTTCCTTCTCCTTACCATCTTCTTAATTCATAGAAGTAGTACTACTTACCCTCTCTTAAATCCTTAGTACTTACTGCTTATTGTCTCCTTACCTTACCCTAGATCCTCTCCTTGCCCTCTCCCTTAGAAGTTAGGAGTCATTAATGCCCTCCTTAACCTCTCCTTACTCAACACCCACCTTTTCCCCTTCCCTTCTACTGTTCTTTCTCCTCTCCTTGCTCCTCCTCCTTTGCCTTTTGCTCTCAAGAAGCGAGTGCAATCTCTCTTCTTCTAGCGCAAAATAAAGACAACTTAAGTGGGTGGAACAATCATGCCGTAATGCCAAGCGAGATCCCTGTAACTACTAGAGTCTAGCTCGCCTTTCGAAGGTTTGATTTTGGACTCCCTCTTCCCTCTTCTTAGTACTCACCCTCTTGCCTTTCCTGAATACTCACCATCTTCCCTCTCCTTACCCTCCCCTTTTCTTCTCCTAACTTCAAAGTAGTACTTATTGTTTCCTTACCCTCTCCCTTAGAAGTTAGAAGGTATTACGGTTCAAGTCTTTAATCCCTCCTTTACCTCTCCTTACTGAACACCCCCTCTTCCCCCTAAACCCTAAACCCTCGTCCTTCCACTCTTCTTTCTCCTCTCCTTGCCCCCTTCTCCTCCTTTCACTCCCAAGAACAGGTGCAATTTGTCTCTTGCTAGCGCAAAGGAAAGACAGCTCAAATGGGCAGAACAATTTGTTGGTTTGGGTGTGTTTTATAGGTTGACTCAAAATATGAAGTTGTTCAAATTGATGAATCAGGGAACATTCCAAGTCAAGGCTAGTTCTTGTTGGCCATAGTTGGAGTGATAACTCAAGGATATTTAAGGGACACGCAGATTGGACATTTCAGAATAGTTGCACAATAGGTATTGTGGAAAATCAAAGCACACAAAGGAATCAAGAAAACATAGCATTAGAGAATGGAGAGAACTAGAGAATCTATGAGCAAAGAGAGGAATTTTCCTCTTATTCTAATGTGTACAAATGACGTAAATGATGCCGCATATATTGTAGTAGATAACTCTTCAATCCCAAACGATGGATAGCCAAAGGTCATTGGAAATTGGACAGTCAAGAGTCACAGGGAGGTGGAAGGTGAACAAGCAACAATCACCTCTCTCTCTTAAAGACTATCTAATAGGGCACCTAGCAAAGGGTAACGCCATGTTCAAAGCTAGATACTTAGCACTTAGGCCTCTTAGGCTTTTAATTTCACATGGGAATTTTTAAGTATGTGTAAATGCCTATGCCAATAATCTAGCTGCACAAAATAGGACTAGGCTTTATAGTCCTGACTGATGGGTGTTGTCCCTCACTCCAATCATACTTTGATATACTTTGATTTGATGCCGTTTGACATGGATGAAGTGCTATTGCAACAGGTATCTGGAACACGTGGCATTGGGTTGTTGCTATGTAGGGATCTTAGAAACCCGTTCCGACCCTTTTGGGTCGGAACGTACTGGGTCGGAACGTTTTCTTAAAAATAAAAAAACAGGTGTTTAACTGGCCGCGATCTTCCTTCTTCTTGGTAGTACACTGAGGGACGGTAGATATACTGCTACCTCCATGAAGTATGGTACCAAGGTCCCAGAACTTACTTCGGCGATCTAGTATGGTGCTAAGGATACTGCTGGCACCTCTACGACCAGGTCCGGCACCACGGACAATACAAATGTGATCCACACTACAGAAGTCCGGCGCCGCTGAAACAACGGGAATACCGTAGCTTTAACAACTGACTGCAGAACTAACAATTCAAGCAGAAACAAAATTGAAGAAGTACTAGCGTATATTTTGCGTGGCTTTCTGTTGCTGCTGTGCTAGTTTGTCACTGCACTGTGCACATATTCAGATGACTGGCCCTTTTTTTCTGCATTGCGTTCCATATCTCGGTTATGCACGAAATTTAATGCTATATTTGAAAACTCACCCTCTATCTCGATGTCCATGCCTTGTCTGACGCTAGATAATGCATATCTTGTCTGACTAGAGAGCTGCTTATAGCCAAAAAGTCTGGCAAAAACGAAACTTTTCATTCATTCACCTATATAGTTCATGCTTTCTTGCAATGGTGGGTTGCTATCAATATCTTACACCTTCAAGATGTGCGTGTTTTAAAGTTTGACATTATTGAAGCCTAAGGTGGCTTTCATTTTGATGTGCCAATTGATGATTTGACTATTACATGCCTGGCCTGGACTCCTTTTTCTACACACGTGGTTTTGGATATTATAGACCTTAGTACATTTCTGGATTTTCTAGGCACTTGACGTACTCTCAATATTTTAAGAGTTGATACTTTCTATAAGTGAATTGCTATATTCTTGTTCTTGACATCTTTGAGGGCCAACTTTGCTTTTTTTTTTTTAAATGAATTTTATGATTTCTACAGGCCTCATTTATCTTATATTGATTTTGTGACATCAGGTGGTTTTAAATGGCTTTGGAGCAGCAGAAGAGCATCTGAAGCTGATTACAATCATGTTCCAGAATATTTTTCCTGTTATTGATGTGAACATTGTAAGATCGAGCCTCTGTAAAAATGTCCTGGTTTTCAGTTAGACCTTGTAATATCTAGTCCCTTGTAGCATTCTAAGAAAAGCACCAAAGCATTAGGTTGGTCCAAAATCGTTTTTTTCAGGTAAAACTTGCCACGTGCCAAAGGGTGTTATTATTAAACTACAACAAGGACTCCATGCTGATTGACTTACGCCATTACTCAATCTCTGCACAACCTGTTGGTGTTTCTCGTGGTATCCGCAAGCTTGTGCAGCGGAATAGGTTACCAGATCTAAGTGCTCTGAGTGATGTGAGCGAATTTATCACCAAGTGAGCAATTACCTTCCTCAATGTATTTGCCCTTTCCTCTGACCTCTTTCTTTTTATTGAGTAGACCTGTTTACTGAGACAGTTTTGGTTATTCTTATATTTTCATATTATATATATAAAGGTCAGGGTATGGATCAGAAAGTGAAATCGAAAACGAGGCTTCAAAAGTGCAGCTTCCAGATGAGTATGGCAGAGGAAATCACACATCACAACAAAGTGCTGTAAAGCTTCATGAAGTGGGTCCTCGGATGACTTTACAGCTTGTCAAAGTTGAAGAGGGTCTTTGTTCAGGGGCTATCATGTTTCATGAATATGGTTAGTGTCCAATGTGAGCTTGATGAATGCATGTTCGCTATGTTCCAATTGGTATTGTGTAGGAGATACAAAATATTTATGCTCAGTATGTGTTCAGTTTTGTCTCACTCTTTCAGTTTTTCGTTTACTAGGTATATTGAAATTTTCAATCTCTTTTCTCATACGACAACCCATATTTCGATCTTCTATTTTCAAGCTTTGTATGCTTGTATTGAATGTTATAGAAGCGTATTTCTATTTTCCAATCAGTCCATGCTTGGAGCACCTATTCCCACTTGTTTCTTTCTAGACTTTGGTTAGTCTGGTGAGTGCCTCAGACGTGCTAATATCCAGTGTCAACCTTCCTGTCATCCTCTTTGCTACCTGTCATTTCCATTTATAGTCGCTATCAATAGATTCAATACTCAATACAACACTTGACATAAGTCTCTCTCAAAATTGTGTATTTTGGATATAATTACGTTTGAGCGATGATAATAGATTAGGTGATATCTGGTTTTCTACAACATTTGTTCTTTTGCAGTGAAAAAAACCCCTGAAGAAATCGCAGCTCTAAAAGATCAGATTGAGAAAAAGGAAGCTTTACGAAAACAACGAAAAGCAGAACAGGAGGCAAATGTCCAGAGAAAAGAGTAACTTTCATCTTCTCATTCCCGTTCTCGATATTTTTTTGATTATATCAGATTTGTTGCTTGATTTAAGAAAGATCTTTTGCTTCAGAATGAGGCTAGAGCAATATAGGGTCTTTAAATATTTTCAAGTTGATTCTGCATTCAATTTACTTGGAGGCCAGTTCTGTAGTGATTTACTTCTGCTCCCTTTGCAGTTTGTTCTTTTTATTATTAACTTCTGAATCTTCGACTAGTAAATCATTATTACTGCACTCTTGCAGATGAAGTTTCATCGTTAGGTTTGGTAAGCAGCACTACCTAATTAATGTCCAAATGAATGTGAATGGCATCTACTTCATCCAAAGATATCCTACTTAGCAACATAAAATCTCAAATAATAATTATCAGTAAAGTGTGGAGCCAAGATTTGAGTAGCTCTCCATAAATAACTATCATTGAAGTCCATTTTATAGAGAGTGGAGTTCAGGTAAAATTGTCTTGTATGTGTTTTCTCATTAGTTACAAAGAACTTCTGTCTTTCCATATGGCACAGCACAATAACATGTTTTAATGCTTCAATTAAAAAAAGTGAGCAAGAGAATGGCTATATTCATGGAGCCTGTTGGTATTCATATGACTTCCATTTTTAGAACACTTCAGTAATGTTTATTTGACGGCCTCCCTCTATGACATGTGGTGGTTTGGTTGTGGTTGCTGTAGTTTTATGTTGGGTTTTTAATTTCACACTTGGCTTTGATCTTTTTCCAGACTTTTGAAGAAAAGGCGGGGGCATCCAAAGCAATCAAATGAGGACGTAGAGCAAGGCAGTCAAGAGGATGACGTTGATCAGTCACAAATTGCCAAAATGGATGATGCTGATTGGTATAGACAAGAAGTTGGTGAAGAACCTGATGAAGGTCGACCTTTAAAATCATCATGCTCTAATCATTTCATCAAAACTTTCACCTTTATTCATTTGCATTTCCTTTTGTGAATGTACTTACCTTCCTGAAGTGACTTATTCTGGAACATTTTCTTCAGTATTGTCATCTTGGTTTTTAATGCTAGGATTTAATCTTGGTCAAGCTTGCATGAGGATGCATATAATCTGACTTTTTTCATACTATTTGCGAAAGGCTGTTTATAATTGCTCAAAAAAGGTTTACAGATTTTTAGTGCAGTTTAGCTTTGCCCTTATTATATGAATGATGGTGGGATCATAGTCACCTGTTCTGAACGTGTTCCATTTTGAAATGTGACTTAATTTTTTTCTCGAAATGCACCTTTTTTCCAAAAAAAATAAAATTGTAGGTTTTTCTTATAATTTGTGAAAAGTAGGGAATGATATTGGGCTGCCTACGAAGACATAAAAAAACCATTTATACATCAAAAATAACTTCTAGGATTCATACATGAACTAATTTTGGTTACGTCAAATTTTTTACATTTCGTACTTACGAAACCCATTCTGTTCGTAAGTATAAATCAAGATATTCAAAATTAAAAGATTTGGAATCATTATCTTTGGAAATGTTTCTTTTGGTTTTCCCTTGTTGATCATTATGTTCCCCCTTTCCCCCCTTAGTCTTTTGCTGTGGATTTTAGTCAAGAGCGAGAGTACCGTGGACATAAAGTATTTCTAGTGGCACATGTAGTTAGCACTCTCAGGTATTTTGATATTCAATGGTCCAGTGTTCATGGAAGTGTGTTAGTGGCAAAAAGTATACTATGTCACTCAAAAGCTTAGGTGTTGCTTTGGGTACTGATTGGATCATAATGCTGTTTGATGGTTAGGGTATATTCTTTGTATGCACTTGTTCCATATTGCAGCTTGAAAACGTTGCAATACACGCACTCATGGCATTACTGTGCATGAGTGAGACTATTCCAATCTCAAGGATATTCTTAGGTTTTTGTGAACATGTTTTGAACCAAAAATCACTACTGTACATTGATGTAACTTGCACAACCTAGAAACCGTAGAGTGAACATTCAACTGACCACAAAATGAGGCACATATCAATAAAAGTTGAATCAACCATAAAATCATAAATGAATCTCGATATCTAGGAATTTAGCCTAAAGGGAGGGATCACACAAGGTTATAACCTTATGAGGCTTGAGCCCATCTCTGTAGTTGTTGAAAACAAGTAGATGTTAACACTTTATAACTATATCTATATAACTTTGTCATTGTTATCACTTTACCTTTTGTTATGCATCTTAGAAATATTTTTGATTTACTCCTTTTGTCATCCAGTTTCAAAATTGTTTATGCGTTATTTGTGAAAGTGAATTTGCCAAACATTGCCTGCATCATGTTAAGAAAGGCCTTCTGATAATTATTTGCAGCTCTCGCAAGCTTGAAAATTTTGATTTGAGTCCTATTCCTGAAAAGCATCAAGCTTTGACTTATTTTCCTCATTCAGTGAGGACTGCTTGGAATCATTTCCTAAATTATTCACAAAAAATCTTCACAGAATTTTTGTTGCTCAAATTGGTGTAGGTCAGAACATAATCAATCTGTTATCTTTTTCTCCATTGTAGCAATTGTTTTCTGATTATGATCATTTTTTAAAATTTTATTTTGGTTTCCATTGATTATAATTTTCAGGTTTCTTATCTGGCGCATTGCAAAAGAATGTGAAGTTCAAACGCAAGAGCACTGGCAGCATCTATGGGCATAGAGCATCCTTTCGTGGGCATCTAACTAATAAAGGATTCACTGCAACTAAAGCGAAGAGATTCGCTAGTGAGCACAATCCGAAAATGTCAGCTGATTATGAAAACAAGAGCAGGTATACTAAGCCAGAAAATGATGCCCAAGGACGCCCTTCTTATGCAGCTGCTAATGAAAATAAGCGCAGGTATACTAAGCCAGGAAATGATGCGAAAGGATCTCTAAAAAGAAGAGCTTCCTTTAAAGAAATGTCTAAGAAGACTAATAAGAGAAAGAAGACAAGTTAGGTGGGTGCTATAGCAATCTAATGCTTGAAAGCTTATGGTGATTCTGTTTTTTGTTACATTTTTTTATTAGATTGATCTTGGGCTCACCAGGCTTATTGTGTAAGAAATGTTTTGATAGTTGTAACCAATTTATATGATCCAGCTTCTTAAGCACAAAAATTGGAATCCCCCTATTCAATTTAAGTTTAATCGTAAGGTCCAAAAGAATGGCAGTCTTTCTATCAAGTGCATAACATGAAAAGCCCATAACTACCAAGATACTCGTATGTACTACACCCTGTAATGCAGTACGTTTGAGTGATTCTCTGGCAGTTGCTTGCACGTAAAGCTGATGTAGAGACTTCCCATGATTTAAGAGCAAAAGAATAGTTATGAGGCAGTTCTTTGTACTTGAGATCGACCCAGTTGTCAGTATTTGATGAGCTTTAGCATTTTGAAGGCATAAAGCTCATCAAATAGTTTAATTTTGACTTAACCTACATCTATATGCATTGTAAGTGCACAGACTCATTTGGGTCAATCTAAATGTGGAACATTTTTGTGGCATGACTTTAAACGTTAAGGGTTTTCTTTAGTTTGGAGTTCAAGAGGCTACTGTTCAGTGTGGTTTCTGTCTCACAAGAGCTTGAGTGGTCTAGTCCTTGACTTTATTGTGATTATAAACTTTGAAATATTTTGTAAAGAGCTAGAAATATTCGTATGTTTGCAGTTCTCACAAGTGAGCATCAGTTCTCTAGTGGACACAAATGAGCATCAGTCGCAGTTACCTATATAGTTTATTTTAAGCTAGTAGTGCATTTTTATGTAGATGAAGTTTTATTGCCAAATGAAGTAGCATTGCTCATGAACTAGATTATGTGCATTTAGAGGCATATTATGAGTATTATTGGTGATACATATTTTCCCATCCAAGAGGGCTTTGAATTTTGATTGAAGAGGCCTGTCAGTTTCCATTCATGAGGGCTCCATATTTTCACAGGAACAAAATTGCAACCAGTCAGATCGCAAGAAAAAAAAAGTGAATAGTTGGAGGATCGAAACTTGAATCTCCACTGTACAATCTCATATGTAACGCACTTCAGCTGACAAATTTTTATCATGTTTTACACACTTTTTTAAAAGCCCTATTAATCTAATCACCTATCTGTGTTGATATATATAGACAATGAAAGGTGGAAAGGGCAGGGGTTCTTTAAATATCGCATGAAAATGTATTTGTATGTGGGTCATGTCACTGCTTATTTGTAGATACGTTTTCTGGACTTAATTTTAACGTGCCATTCTCTTTATATGTTGCGTTCCATTGACAGCTGCTTGTTCATCAGAAAATTTGCAGAGTGTGATGCGATATTGAAGTTTTGTGTTGTAGATGTATTCTAGTTTTTTCTCGGATGTCCTCATTTGTGCGATGGTTGGAGTCAAACTTCTGACCTCAGGCAGGTGGTGGGAAGTACTAATCAACTCACCACTAGCAGTGAAAGATCTAGTTCGACCTATTGTGGTTGAAACCCTTGTCCAGGTCAAGACAAAGGATAATAGAGGGAGTCTTGAGCTTCAAACTTTTAGCTAAGCTTTAAGAAAACTTTCTTTGCTAAATAACTTAGGTCCAAGTTTTACTTTGAGTGTTTAACAAATTTCAAGGCTCTGCTTTCATAAGATATAAAGGTAGATCTTTACAATAAAAGGCCAATATAATAAGCGTGTTGTAAATTCTTTTTTATAGACTATAAAATTTTATTACTAGTTTGCTATCATCAAGGGATGTAACAAAAATCTGTAACATTCAGAATTGTAGAAAAAACATTTTTTCACAAAAAGACCGTTGAAAGGCATTTTGACATGGATTCAAGTGGTATAAATTATGACCAAAATATAAATTTTGCAGTTGGTTTAATTACAATATTCAAAGCAAAAGAAATGAAATTCAAGCACAATTTCACAAATACATCAACCAACAACAAGGGATAAAAATTGGCCATAAAAAGATTAGGAATGCGTGCACCTTGAACATGAAAATTGGTGGTTTTAATACCAATAGTTATAAACTACTAGACCGATTTTCATAAGCTGGACTTCAAACATCAAGTGACTAATGCATTGTAATTGTTTGTTCATAGAGCCGTGCACCAAAATTTTTACACAATTGGCTTGATCAAGTCCCTTATGATAATTGGATTTTATACAATTGACAAGCGGACTCGGTTCTCATTGGTGAGTACTCATCTTTATGGTGAGTACTCATCTCCATGGCTAGAGATACATCCTAGCTACAACATGTTCATGATGTCCACACCCACTCCCCAAGTAGGTTGAATGGATCCTACACGGTTCTTGCATCTATGTATACATATAGTACAAGTGCGTTCCACCATAGGCATAATCCATGCTTGTATCTTTGACATGGGGCAACTTGAGGTACTAGCGCATGTAAAACTATCAACAATGTCGGCCTAGCGTTTCGCATAATATCAAGGTTGTCATCTTAGATTTACATCGTTGTAGTACGTAAAAATCTTTCGTTGCCATGTTTTGCACATACTCGTGATTATTTGGTGCAGTAGCCATTCAAAGTATTTACACCAATTCGAGTTAACAAATTTATATATTGAAATATCATCAAATTTACAAACATTCACAACTTGGTGTCTTAGGAATTCACTCATTGGTAGCAAAAAAAGACACTTGTATCAAAACAATAATCATCACAAACAACAACATTTGGTAAGGACAACACAACTTTGTGGTAGTGAAAATTTGGCATAATCTAGCTAGGATACTTTGTGAATTCTTGTTTGTGAGAAAATAATGTTTCCACGTGTGGAAAATAGTTAAAAGTTATGTTTTCACTTGTGGAAAATAGTTAAAAGTAACTTAGTCATGTTGAGTTAGGGGTACTTGAAGTTTAAGTGACATCTATTTATGTGTAAGTATCGTGATAGGGCCATTTTTGGCATAAGAGGCAATTTATGCAAGTACACATGTAAAGGCTTGATTTGGCCAAAAGTAGAAAGTGATGTAGCTCGAGTTAGGCTAGGATACTTACATTTGTCAAGTTGAGATTGGGTGTGTGACTCATTACTATGTGTTGGCATCAGAGTTAGTGACCAATCAAAAGCTAGAAATCTATCAAATTGGTCCAATCAAGTTAGAGAGCTCATATGTCAGTCAACCAGTAGGATTTTGAGGAGGAAAAGAAGAAGTCCAATCATGTTTCACTCCCCTCTACCTTGAGTAACTACATATAGGAATATAGTCCATTTGTATTTTAAGAGTTTTGGAGTTATTGAGATTTGTACACATTTTGAGTCAAATTGGTTTCTCTCTCTACTCGAGTTCTTGATAGTGGATTCTCTCTCTCTACCCGAGAGGAAGACATTTTCATACTTAATATTTTCTTAGACAAGTCCACACGTGTGAATGTACTTGTTTGGTTGATCTATCCATGGTAGAAAGTGCTCTTGCCTTAAATTTATGGAATAGATCTTGGTTTTCAATCTATGTGTGATCTATGTGCAGTCACCACATCTTAGAAGATCAAAATCACACTTTGTGGCATTCCCACACATGTAAATTTCAACAGTGGTCTTGCCTCTGTATACAGAGCAAGAACTACATAATCCAACCTTGTGGTCTTGCCTCTGTATACGGAACAAGAACTGTGTAATTTTTGCACATATGGTTGCATTGTGGTTCTTGCTGTTGGAAGAAGGAATAGAAGAGGAAGAGTCGATAAGTGGAAGTCTATGGATGAATTATCGAGTGTAGCGGGATGATCCTTCTATTGATGCATGAATATGACTATCAATAACCAAACAAAGCTATAATGACAATCGTCACGTTTGATCTTTTAGCAACTAACTTTGAAATCATTAGCGCTAAAGTGATTTCGTAGCCAAACAATTACAGAGTGAAGTGATGTACAGAATATTGCAGTATTAAAGTATTCAATAAATCAGACGAAACAATAAGAGATTGATTGGTTACTGATAACTACAGAGAAGTATACATTCTGACATGATATTGAATGCAATAAGAAGATGGATTATTTCAGTAAGTAGCATGTACAAAGTCAAATGATGATGAGCACAAAACAATAGCAGACAAAAACGCGTACTCTAAAAGAACCCTCTGATTTTATCAAGTGCCTCTTCTCCAATATATATCCACCCATAGTTAGTATATCAAGTTCGTTTTGGGTTAATGAAGTGCCCTTCTGTATCATCCAACAATCTATCACTCTAGATGGAGCATCAAGAATATTCTTATTTATACTCCATGTGCATCGCACATTTGTTTCACAGAACCACATATATTGATTGCATTCACCTCCATTGTATTTTCGTCTTCCATAAAAACTAGGGCCAATAGATGTCGTGATTAACTTGTTGCAACATCCTGTACCCTCTGCTTTCATTCCCTGACACTTTATTTTGTTTTTTTGACTCAAGCGTCGAATTGCCCACTAGCTACTATTTATAACTCTCTCAATTACAGTTCCAACTTTTTGGAAACTTGTTACCTGGTTGTATTCTTGACACTCCACAGGCAGCAGAACTGGATCCCACAAAAAAATTAGGGGGACAATTCGTTCTATGTTGTCCCTGACAACTCTCTTTATGATGCCTTGATATATATTCCACATCTAGGCGATGAGATACAGTATCTTTTCATTGTTCCATTCATGCACTAGACGTTTTCTTCTCATTGTTTGCATGTCATCCTTACTAGTTGCGTCTTTAGAAGTTAGGTCCACAGTCTCAACAAAGTTGTTAATAGATTTTGAAAATGAGGCATCAACAATCGAATCACAACGCCCTGCACGCACTCAATCAAACAAATCTTGTAAATTTGGACCTTTGCCTACAAACATTCCATCCATAAAAGATTTTTCTCTGGAGCTTTGAAGTATGGCATTTGCCATATTACCCACAGATCCCTCTTTTTTGCCTCGATTGTCCACTCTCTGCCAAACACTATTATGTACAACCTCTGCCAAATTTGTTGTGGGCATCAAAGCCTCATCTTTATCATTCATCATCTGACATACATGCATGCAAAAAACCAAAAGAGATTAGTTATTTGGAAAAGGTGTGCTCAAGAAACATATTATATTGAAAATATACCTCATAGATAAATTTTCCCCATCGGAAGATCCTGTTTCTCCACCATGCTAGCCAACTCTCCAACTCCTTGTAGCTATTTTCATATGCGTGCCCAATTTTCCACCATGTAGATATTTTGTTGAAGACATCATCCACATCTGATCTAGAAACTGCATTCCTCCACTAGAGACACAGTCCAATATGTTTATCTCTAGAATTAATCTTGATATATTTCTCTGTGTTTTTTCTTACACTATCCATGAAATGAAAGAGACAAGAACGCTCTCTTCCGACCATGGGAACTTTTCTCCTCCATAGACAGTGCGTACTGCTAGCCAATTTGCTTGAGCTTCATCTGTCATTAATGCTCTAAACTCCACTGGCTTATCCCAATGCTTAACCATCACACAATTTAGCAATTCCCAAAAGATTATTTGTGCCTACACATCATCTTGTAGTTTCATTTCACATATTGCAATAGTTTGCATTGCTTGTATTCTGTCAAAAAATTGCAATTTCCTTTTAGTCTTCACACATACATTGAAAAAATTTTGTGATTTAGGAAACTTTACTATTTTACCTTTCATCATACACATGACATGCCAAGGTCACCCAGTCTCGTACATGATACACATGATCGAAACAACACCAAGCTTTAGCCAAATCTCCCCCTGGCTGCATTCTCCTCACAAGATCTACTCCAGGAGCAGGGCCCATGGTTGACATCTTGAACACGTAGCATCTGTTGTTTTTGTCATGAAGTTGTCCAGGAAACATGGATCCTTGGAGAAATTGTATTATGAATGTTCCTTTAAATACATAAGTGCAGCAACATCCTGTTACAGATCCACTGGCTGCAACTCCTTTCAAGCCATAACAATCCATCTTTTCAACCTGTATCAACCAAAGTCACGAACCCAATCAAAGAAAGAAGTCTAATCATAAGTTGAGCTATTGCAACAAAAAATACCTACAAAATATCTTCTGCTATTTGTAGTAGGTTCATTAGAAGCAAAGAGCTGTTGCAATTTTTCTTCTGTAATATTTTTGTGCATGTTGACTCCCAACAAGTGTTTTGATATCAAATCTTGTGCCATTTAATGACAAACTGTGCCTGGAGATTCGAGGTTCTCCAAACTAACAGTATTTGCAAACTGGTTTTCCATATTTTTAAACTAAATACTTGATTGCCCAATTTTAAAAGCATGCTCATGAACACCCACATGAATTGCCAATCTAGTGTACATAGTATCATGAGGAATGCAATAGTACATTTTTGATTGACAAATCTTCACACATTGTGAAATTTCCCCACAATAAGTACATTTTAAAGTGCCACAATTATTACAAGTGTTGGAGGGTTTGCGGATCCCAAGGCAACCCTTACCCTAGTTAATAAGTGAGAGGGATTTGGCACCCTGCGTGCGTAAGTCCAACCCGATAATCACACAGTTATTTGATAATTAGAAAGTCAATAAAAGGACTTTAAGTCTTTTTTGCGGGACTTTTAATGTCGCAAGTCTAAATGTCAAGTTAGTGAATAAAGTTGGGTTTCCCTCCAATTTTGGATGGTTCCCACTCTTTTTTAAATTTGAATAGTTAGGGAGGCAAAAATGGCCAATGGGATTCAGAGGCCAGGGTCCTCCTCTGTACTATAAAAAGGGACCAACTCGAGTTTTCTACACATGTACATACCTTCATTTCAATAAAGCAGATTGGTTCTCTTGTGAAATGGATTTATGAATGTCCTTGCTCTCTATCACCTTTCCTCCGTCTCTCTTATTGTATTTGCTAATTTTTGGATCTGATTGTTATTGGGATCACATGTTTTTATACTTTTTATGAGAGAGAAAGGGAGAGAGAGAAAGAGTAAGCTATCTTCATTGTGGATCTTAGTGTTAATGATTGTAGTGTTAATGCTTAGGGTTAATGGATGTTAGAGTTAGATGTGAATCCTCCATTCATGCTGAAATCTGAAATATGCTATCACTCTCATGGGAACGAACCTACGCGTGACAACTAACTTCATCTCCTTGATGCTAGATTGATTAGATCTTGGGTTGAGGATAGGCAAGGAAAGAAACCCACTACAATTTTGGCACCGTTTTCCGGAAGCTACGCCAATTTTCAGTCTGCAACATGTTTGTTGGATGGTTAGCTTGCATTAGGCATCTTGTCGTGGCATGAATAGTATTAAATTTACATTTAGAGTTAGTTGGGGAGTGATTTTGCTTGATTTGAGTGGATTTGCTTGTTTGAAATCTAATCTGATTGTGGAACAGGAAAAGCTATTCAGATCACCAATCTTAAGATCCATCTGGATCTGAGATATCAGAAAAAAACAACAAAAATCGGTCAAATCTGCCAGATTTTGGTCAAAAGGAGACAAAAATCATCATCAGAGCTGATAACTTTTTGTCCTCTTTCAGGAAACGTTTGCCGAGTTGCAGGCACCTTCAATTTTGATCACAAAACATTCAGTTTGAAGGGCGAACAATCCTTTCCAACAGATTTTTAAAAACATCAGAAAAACCACCAAAAAATACCAAAAAATCACCAAAATCCTAAAAATACAGAAAAAGAACCTTCGTTCAATTCACTATGCAGAGGTGTGATTCAGATCTATCTACTGCCAGGTCGACGAAGAATAATATAAAAAATAGAAGGTTTCTCAGAGGATCAATTGTCATATTGTTATATTTTTGTCATAAAAATCTCTTTTTTCCAAAAATACCAGTATTACTCTTGATTCTTCGCCAAAACCTTCGCCGAGTTTCCAGATTATTCTATTTATAATAATTTATTATTTTTGAGTTCGGCGAACATTCGTTTTATCTGAGTCATAGAAAATCTCTATTTTTACCCTCGCCAAACTATAGAAACTGTGCTTTTATGTGTCAGGAACCTTCGACAGTTCTATTCTAGATTTATCTGTGTCAGTGGGTTTCTTTCCTTGCCTATCCTCAACCCAATTGTAGTGGGTTTCTTTCCTTGCCTATTCTCAACCCAAGATCTAATCAATCTAGCATCAAGGAGATGAAGTTAGTTGTCACATGTAGGTTCGTTCCCATGAGAGTGATAGCATATTTCAGATTTCGGCATGAATGGAGGATTTACATCTAACTCTAACATCCATTAACTCTAAGAATTAACACTACAATCATTAACACTAAGATCCACAATGGAGATAGCTTACTCTTTTTCTCTCTCCCTTTCTCTCTCATAAGAAATATAAAAACATGTAATCCCAATAACAATCAGATCCAACAATTAGGAAATACAATAAGCATGAGAGACGGAGGAAAGGTGATAGAGAGCAAGGACATTTATAAATCCATTTCACAAGAGAACCAATCTGCTTTATTGAAATGAAGATATGTACACCAAACCTGGTGGTGGTCCCATGACACCTGTGAGATGTAGTTACTGTGGGATTTTATTTGCATCACGACAAATTTTTATTAAATGATACTGCACCTTCTCCATGAAATCGAGTCGGGCAGTGTTGAAATTTAGGTTGTGTGGCAAAAAACAACGATGGGCTTTGACGATCCATTTTGAAGTCGTCCAGGCTGTGAATCGAGATTCTCAGGAGCCTCCCATCATTGCGGCGCGAAAATATAATCTGGCCACTGGTAGCTGATCCTTAATACTATCTGACGCCATGGGCTTATTTGGATCGAATGCCAAAGTGGGAAGACAATCATTCCATCGCGTTGCAACGGATGCCAATAGAGTGAGATCTTTTGTGAATAGCACCGATTGCTTGACTGTTGGATCGGGAGAGTGGATACACTCCCGCTGGTATGCTTGTAGGGCTCGATGGAAGTCTAATGAGATCTCCCAACTATAAGGTTGGTGGATGATTGGCCAGTTCGGCGTATGGATGGTAATTTTGTCCATGGCCAATCCCAAGTCCTTCCACTTATTTCTGTGCGGCATTGGTACGTAGTAGTATGGATCTACGTGCAATTGGTGAGGGTTGGTCACATAACTCTTGATGGATTCCGAAGTTTTCTCAAAAACTATAATTCTCCAAGCCGGACGCTCTCCCAATGCAGGTATCTTATCCATTCTTTGCCAACCTCAATTTCAGATGTTTTAAATTTGATGACCCAACCACCACGCGAGGACTCATGGGGATGTTGTGCCAAAAAGCTCTGAATCTGGTCCTCGACGCTGATTGGTCGATCGAACAATGGTCTGGTCCCTGGAGTGGATGGACCTGTTTGCATCGCTTGTGGAACTGGTTGTTCTTCTTCAACGTTGGGGGCTCCACCTTGGTCCATGTCCGCATCTAACCTTGTATCCATAGTTGTGTCGTCTTGATGCGGAGGGGAGAACTACGACATGAGCAGAACTGGAGTTTATCATTGATTTCTAACAACACTCTCACTCATACATACACGCATGCATAGATATATGCACTCTCATGAATACACACACATACATAGATGCATAGATGTGAGATCAGTTACCAGATCGCCATCAATGATGGGCATACCCACTAGATTGTCGGCCGTCACCCATCAATGATGGGCATACCCACTAGATCATCAGCCACCACCTAGATCGGCCATCATCGCCCAACAACATATTGAATTTCCAAACCATCGGCCGTCACGTAGATCAACCGCCATTGCCCGTCAACGACGGGCACTCTTTCCTACTATATATATATATATATATATATATATATATATATATATATATATATAACTATTTGTGCGCATCTGGTGCGCATGTGTATGGGTGCACCCATGCATCCTCCTTTCCTCGCCCACGCAGACCACTTTCTTAACTAAAAATGATATGGAGGGGATGCACGTATGGGGAAAGTGCATATCCCCATATAATTGCACATTATGTGCATTGAGGGGTGGGGAAGGGCCCACACCGCCCTTACGTGAGTGATTGAGGGATACCACTTCCAATCCTGAGGGCCGTCTCAATCACCCCGTGCTCCCCAGCCGATGAGGGTTTTCCAAGCCCCCAGAGGCACGGCTGCAAGGAGATTTAACATCATTCTTGATCGTATTGATTCTGTCTTTCCATATCGTAGTTCTAGGTGAGGGTGATTAAGGACATCCCCATTACACTAAAGTCTTGTAGCCAACGGGTCCAAGGCCACCTCATGGCATTATGGCTCTAGCCTTAAGCCTTCAAAGTATAGAATTTGGTCTTTGATCGATCATACGGCTATACTTGGTAAAGAGGGTAGTGCTTACCATTTTCTTAAGATGTCCATGAGTGCTCAATCAACAACAATAGTAAATAAGATCAGTGTGCATGAAACGACAATAAAGCATCATCTTTTAGTCATCTTCGTGCTACGTGGTGTGCCAGTTATACGCGCCACTTTGTTTGATAAGCGGGGGTATTTTGGCAACCATTAGGCCTAGGTATTTCGCTAGGCAGTTCCAACGATGGATGTGACTAAGGTGACCCCTAACCGAGGTGGTGTGTTTCAACCACGTACGATTTTTGGTGGATGCTCGCTCTTCTATTTCAAAGAGGTCGGGTTAGTGACTCAAGTAGACACAAAAACGATTCATTCCCAAATATAATATAAAGCTGGGTTTTGCAACCTAAGCACAATGTGCATGGTGATTTTAACATTTGATAATTGTGAGCATACAATGAAGAGACACGACTAGCATGCTATATAACTTGCTCATCAGAAAAAACTCATAACAATAGTAATTGAACCGTAGCCAAGGCAATCTCAAAATGGTGCTATGCCGGCGACATTCCACAAAACACTTCCTATTGCACACACAATAACTTAAGAGTAATCAAAAATTGTGTTGTGGAGAGGAACCAAGCAGTGTACCTCATGAAGAAAAGGAGCCCGGTGTGCCTCCAAGAGAACCGCCATGTCACGGGTGCAAAGAATCCGCTTTGGATACCCCATCATACTTTGATAGCTTAGATTCTGCAATCCGATTTGTTGTAGGTGTGCAGATCAGCAGCGCAGGCAGGTTGCTGACCTGTAGAGTTGGATCTGCACCCAGGATCTCGTGTGTCGAAGGAAAATCAACTCGCTGTCCAAACTTGTCGATTGTAGTCAACTTGTCATGGAAGAAAGGACTCGACTGCAGACATAGTCGCACCATTCATCGGCCCGAGATCTCTCTAGTCTCTCACTGCCCCATCAATTGGAGATTTTTGAGACCAATGGCCATCGTGTATCTCTGAAACTGAGGGCCGTGAAATTGTTTCATTCTAGATGAAACACCGATAAGCAATCTGTAGGTGTGTTTCAGGTGGGGCTATGTCACCAGTAGTGCGCAAGTATAGCTTGGTTAATATGCTAAAGGAAATAATGCTCTTCGCATGTGGCTTTTGTGGCCAGTAGCAGAACGAGATGAAGGTGATGCAGATGGTGATCCACCAACAAGGATACAAGAAAAAACAACTTCAATCTTCATCCTTGCATGACAATGTCTAGGGATCCGGTTGATGAGACAATATTAATCTGTGTCTAGCATGAGCGGGTTGTCATCAACATAATGTTCAATAGGATTGTTAGTCCCATGCTTGGGGTTCGCCAGGAGCTATAGCAGGGCCGAAAATGCGTTGTTGAAGCGCATTTCAAGTTGCTTCCGAGGTGGTTAAGTGTGCATAGACTATGAGCAACTAGCACCACCAACTCTAGAGTGCACAAGTCACATGCATTATTGCACCTGGGACAGAGACAGAGGAGCGGCAGTTGAGCGTAAAACGACTATGTCAAAGTAGTAGCAACTATTGATTTACAGCTTAGCGAGTTGCCCCCACACGTGACACAACTTATTTCCTCATCAAAAATTCACTCTCAATTTTTCATTCTCATCACTCTCAAAGTAATCACACTTGCAAGCAAAAATCACAAGCGCCTCACTCTTCCCTCACAGCCAACAATTTATTTTCCACTAAAAACTTCCACTCACCAAGGCTTCACTCTCCAACCTTTCCCCATGATTTTGCACTCAAATCTTCCCTCCTCCCCTACTTTCAAGGGAAACTACCATCATTCTTTATACTGGAGCATGAAACTACACTTACCACAAGCAATAAAGGCAAGCAAGATCACGAACCACTCCTAAGGCACGAGACTCCCACACTCTCAACTTCAACAAAAAAACCTCAATCTCCTTGACTTCATGTGGACCCTCACAACATAACAAACAACCAACAACAACTAACTATCTCACTCACACAACTAACAACAACTAACAAAGGGAGCCCCTCCCTTTTATAGGAGTTTCTCAAAGCCTCCCCTTCACAATGCCATATTTTCATCCTTCAAGCCTTCATGACATGTGTCCCATTTTGTACAAGGCTTTTACTTGTGACTTGACCTGGGATGGTACCCTTCCTTTCTTAAAGAAGATGTTTTGGGTCATGGATACAAGGTACCACTTGTGTGGGCCACCTTTCCTTGTTGCACTTGTGGGTGGTTTAAATGGGGTAAGTGCTTCACTTGCTTTCCAATTGGGTAGTCCTTATGATTACTGGTGGTCAACCCCTACCACTTTTAGGTAGGGTATATTTGCTAAACCCTTTTGGCCTCCACTTGTAGTTTTTTTTTTGCGTGTCCATGGCCCATTGCCAAGTCGTTGAGGTGATTCGTTTGTCGGAGTGCCGTTTCGACTTCACTAGAACTTGCCTATATTTTTGTTACTATTCCCTTGACCCTGTCCCATAATTTTTGGCCATTTGTTGCGAGTTGATTTTTCTCATTGCCGTTTTTCCGTGTATCGTACTGGCGAGCACTCATGACTTGGGGTTTCTTCAAGGCAACTGGTTCCCTGAAAAGCACAATAGGCAAATTGTATATTAATAAAAAGTAACGGAGTACATTGGAAAATTCGCTCGACCATGCCGGCTAGTATAATCAGGCCAATTCTAAGGCCGTAAACTATTCTATGGGCTATTTCTAAGGCCTCAAAATTTGCTCTAGCCACATTTTGGACGGGCTGGGACCCCTATCTATAGGCAAATGTGTGCTGATTTTACCATTAACAACCAGGTTGTACATGTCGAGTTTTACAAAATTGTGAAAATCGCTCTAAAAATAGCCCGTACACTATATAGTATAAAACTATTTTAGAGAGAGTGTGTGTTTTGCCGTAAAAAATGTCACGCTGTGGCACCAAGAATGTCACTTTCTGCCCGCAAAAATTGTCACCAATTTGCAACAGAAAAGCTAACCGTTTGAAAAAAATATATATATATATACAAATTTTTTTTGACCAAAAGATTTAAAAAATCTAGGATCAATTTTTTTCGACTCAAAGATCAAAATACAAGATCAGAATTTTTCGATATCGGATCGACTTGAAAAATCTATAATTTTTTGATATCCAAAATGAGAATTTTTCGATACGAGATCAACTCAAAAAATCAAAATTTTTTGATACGGAATTAACTTGAAAAATATGTAATTTTTTTATACCCAAAATAAATATTTTTTGATACCCAAATTTAGAATTTTTCGATACGGGATCGACTCAGAAAATTTTTCGATACCAAAAATCAGAATTTTTTGATACCCAAAATCAAAATTTTTCGATACCCAAAATTAGACTTTTTCGATATCCAAAATCAAAATTTTTTGATCAGAGGTCGACTCGAAAAATTCAAAAAATTTCGATACCCAAAATCAAATTTTTTTCGATACCCAAAATCGGACGTCCACATGCCCCCGCCGTACTTCAGCCACGTACACACACACACACACACAAGGGGGGGGGGGGGGGGGGATATGAAATTTGTGTGTGTGTGTGTGTGTGTGTGTGTGTTAAAAAAAAAGGCCTGTATGTTGTTTTCTAACCATTTTTTTTTCAAACCGTGTTTTAGCTCTTTCTTTGCAAATGAGTGATGTTTTTTGTGGCACAACGTGACATTTTCGACGGCAAAACACACTCTATAAAGTCCTCAAACCAAGGATCCTATTATAAGCATGCCAGTCACAAGCAACACAAGGGAACCTGATGGTGGACAAACCAACCCAACCAGACCTAGATCGAACGCATCTAGCCCCCAAACTATAGATCAATTGCAAAGAGGAGTATGGCATCACACCAGCAGCAAGCATACACTAGTGAGAGCCCAATAGGTATACTTATACCCTCCAAGGCCCATGCACCACTAGTAGTGGACTGTGACACCTCACTGAACACCTCTGTAGCCTATCTGGGCCACGTCATCCAGTTTCCCAATGACTCAACTGATAGACCCATACCAATCCACCATCAAGTGTTTAGGCCTACAACCATTAATTATGACCATGTACACATAAGGACCCCAAATCCCTTATAGTTACAATTAACTTACGAGTTGTCGGTCTACCGGTCCCTGACGTGGACACGCTACCCAAGACCAGTCATGGGCATGACATTCTTTCCCCCTTATTCAAGTTTTGTCCTCAGAACTTAAAATTGGGAAAGATCCTCCTTAAGCTTCCTTACTATTTCCAGGAATCATCATCGTCCGTACATCCCTCCCATTGAACAAGATGCTTGGTAACTATACGATTTCTCAATCGTTTAGTTCTTATATCCAAGATCTTTTACGGTTCAAGACGAGACATACCCGATGATTCATCCAATAGGTCCAATTGATCTCCAGATCCAAGATGCTCTCCTTCACATAGACTTTTCTTGAGACGGCTTACGTGAAACACGGGATGCACTTGCAATCTATCCAGGAGTTCCGATTGGTAAGCTAAAGATCCGATCTTTTTCAAGATCTTATACAGTCCTGCATATCTAGGGGACGAGTAGTAATGCTAGCCGGTACGCATTACACTTGAATCCATCAAGATTCTCAAAAAATATCCAACCCCCCACTTGGAAGTCTCTCGGCGATCTTTTCAGGCTTGCATAATGTCGGTCTCCATCCTGGGTACACTAGACATTCTGACGTGCAATCCGTAGCATTTCCTACATATCATGTAGGAAATCCGCTACTTTCTGAAACTTGAACGTCCGAGTCTCAACCGTGATGAGTGATATAGGTTTAAATCTGTACATAAGCATAAACGGGCCATAACCGGTAGCCAAATGCTTAGTATAACTCAATCTCCATCAAGGGTAACATCCTCTCCAAGGAGATTGCCAAAATATGAATACATATCTTAACTAATCTTCTAATTACGTGAATAATCCTTCTTTTAAACGATCAAGTATAACTAGAATCTGAACTATGATTCTCAATCATAATTCATCAAATTCTTGTCCTATACTCAATAAAAGAAGGTAACTACCAATGATTAGAAGAACTTTAAGTTCAGAGTCATCTCTAGTTTAGCAAATACGGCCGACCAAAAGTGACCAGCGAACTTTGAATTGCGAATGTTCATAATGCTACTTTGGTAATCCGTAAAGCCAAAACAAATACTCTAATAATTACTTGGTCTTTACCCAAATAAACATAGTCGATTTGGTAAGATGGCCAGTCATTACCAAAAATTCCACTATCTTATTTATTCATCCAGGGTAATCTACCAATCACAATCCTCTCTTATGGATTAGGTATATCCTAGAATCTAAATTATGATTCACCAATCTCAATTTTCTAGATTCCTGAGACCATACCATATCATAAGAGTGCAATACAATTCTTAAAAGACACAAGAGCTGTTCACAAAGTCCTTTCCATCTGGAAAGTTCCAGACTTTTACAACTCACACACGGTGCCCATATAAGGTTTGTAATTCCAAGAACGCCCTTACTTCATTGCACAAAGTGTCATTCAAAAATTAG
The DNA here is from genome assembly GCA_029204225.1 of Diphasiastrum complanatum. Lineage (NCBI taxonomy): Eukaryota > Viridiplantae > Streptophyta > Lycopodiopsida > Lycopodiales > Lycopodiaceae > Diphasiastrum > Diphasiastrum complanatum. The sequence goes on from CM055110.1 coordinate 14,693,296, forward strand.
GGTCCCAATCTAGAATACGTCTAGATTTTCCTCTTAACTTCTAATCTAGAATAACTTAAGATTTACTGGAACCTCATTACATGAAGTTCTAACTTTTGGCAAACAACTATCCAACTCTCCTGAGCCTTCTGGGATAGCATTCCATCCTTTCCAAACGGGAAAAGATAAGTCCCAAAAGTTTTCGTGTATTCTATGCACACCCATCTGTAAATGAATCCAAAACGACTCATAAATGTTGTGACTTATAAGCAATACAACTCAACAATAATGTCCATAAGTGAGATTACTATTGTTGATTTTCCACAACTAACTCAGAAGTAACGCTTCTGACTCGATTAGCTGTATCAGATTTAGAAAATATTTAAATGTCTAGGTGTGGTACCACAACACCACATTTAATCTGATTCTAAATCAATCCTAGGTCAATAAACAATTCTCAATATGAACTTATTATAACCCAGCGAGAAATTGTCTTAAACACAATTCTCATCAATATGCCTATGTACCAACAACTAGTTTATGCATGCAAATAAGCTTAGTTCATGGAATACTTTGTAGATCCACATGATTAAAAGTTTGTACACAAGGTTTTAATGATCCCACAAAGATTTACTACATAGCATATCTCTACAGATAATTCCTGATCAGTACACAACACTTTCATAACCGAAAATCCTGCAACTTGGTTATCCTCTAAGAGAGAATATTTCTCAAAGAGTGCTATCTCACAAAAATCTCAATCGGAGATTAACTCAAAAGAATATATTGCTAGCATGAATTTCCTTCCTTGCATCAACCCGCGGATCTCAGTCCATACTAAGATCAAGTTGACTACTCCCATCAAGGAACAATTTTCAACAAACTCCCATCTTGCAATAGAATTTCAAGTTCTGACACAAATCAATCGGACTTGTTATCAGCCACTTTTCTACCGCAAGAGTACTTTCTAAATTCCCCCCCTTTAAATCTTCAAACCAGATATCTACTATAATCCATAAAGGATTTCTGTAATATCTAAATATCCTATCATTTTTTATTCATAAAACAGGTCCATCATCGATATAACAGATTCCTCCTTGAATCTTTGACCGATGTTTCTCCTTGATAATTCTCTTTTCTTCCTACTTCTCCCCCTTTTTAACATGAAATGCCACGAGTTTTCAAGGGGTGCAGATCATTTGAGATTTGCCCAGGAGAAGAGTCTAAAAAGAGATCCGAGAAAATCTTGAAAGCCAAAAGAAGTGTTGCATTACTGTGAGGTAATGCCCATGATGTCCCAACACAGTGACTAAACCAAAGATCTTCTTCGTTACCAAGCTTGAGAATTAACCTGTAAATTAGAAGAGGATTCCTTGAAGATTCAAGTAGAGAAAACAATTTTAGAAAATAATCTCATAACCATTTCTGTGACATCATCCATGGTCAACGGGTAATTAAAATTACCTTCCAAGGAATCACATAAAATTGGGTTTAACAAGTGTGTTTAGAAATTCATCAATATATCTTTATAAAGAAATAGCTTGCCGGGTTTTCGGTTTTGTAAATTTGAGATATCCAAGAAAGGGGTCATGACCAATATCTCAAATTTCTGACAAAACACCCGTTTTATGACCGATAGTATTTGGCATCACTAAGACTTACGGCCATACCATGGTCAACTGATCCAGTTAGTTTCAGATCTTCATTTTGGAATTGCCTGTGTCCCATACCACAGGTTCTTCCGCCATCATGTCCCTCCACTTCCTGATCAAAGTGTTAGAAAAGATATTACAAGTATATGAAGTTCTCAGGAATTTATAAAAAATTCCAACTTCAAGTCAAACAAACATTCTTTCGTCCCTTTTCACAATCTTTACGGTCACCGTAAGGTTTACAGTGACAGATTTAGAAATGGGAAAGAATGAACCGATTTTTTCTTGTTCTTAACAACAAATAGTGTTGGTACGCCCACAACTTCAAGCACAATAAGAAACAACTTTTTTTTCGTTCCAATTTATTCTTTCCATCTAGGCTTCTGAGCCGTTTTTGACTGTGTCTATTTTCAAAAATACGATACTTTGGTCAAAACAAATCCAAGAATTTCTAGACATAAGTGTCCAATTCTTGGTTGCCCATTGCAGTTATACAGTGAATATAATTCGTCAATTGTGAAAAAGCCTTACGGAATTCCTCTAGGAATTCAGCCCAATCACAATTCTATAGGTTGTGTTCTCCACCACGAGGAGTCCTTACCCAAAGCAAAAAACCAAAGAAATTTACTTTTCTATTCAGGGACGTTGCGCAAGCTAAAGTAGCTTGGCCAACGATTTATCCAGTCATCAACAACTTCGGGGCTTTCAATCGCCAGAACAAATTTCCGGTTGTTAGCCCAAGTTGTAAATCAGAATGGCTAATTGTTGAATAGATTTTGCATAAAGTTCTTTCTATTTATTGCAAAGATGAAATTCCAACCCACCGCAGCTCAGAACCTGCCCCCATGAGTTTAAAATTTAAGGGGGTCATCACGGTCGAGTGATGCCGGGCGAATTTTCATTTGCCACCCCTTATAAGAATTTCATTTCCACCATTTGCAAATAAAAATCAAAATTTTTTACGTTCGGTTGAATCATTGCGGGTTTAATTCTCGGTAATGCATCGGGTAGTTTTTTTTTTTACAGACCATAACGTGCTTTAACCAATTATACCAATGATCAGTTCAAATGGATTTTAGAAATACATAATAAAACTCCGTGGCATGTGCTTTGTAAGAACACGTATGACTATCTGTCAATAAACTCCAACCATGGCATGTGTTTTGTAAGTCCATGAGTAGAAGCTTAAATAATAATAAAATAGCTTAAACTTAGATTTAGAACTTAGACTTAGGAGAGTTAAGATGAGAAATATTTTATCCTAAGTTAAGAACTTTGAAGTTCTAAATCCTAAATTAGAAGTTCTAGAAAGGCTAGAAACAGATTAGTCCCATAAGTTAGTAGACACTTATGGAAGACCCTCCTTGCCATAAAAGGAGAGGTATTTGCATTGTAAACAACACTTTGTGATTAAGGCAAGATTACTATTGTGATTATCTTGCATTTCATAGTGTTCCCATTGGAAGGTGCATAGCTTGAGGGAAGGTGCTCGGGCCTCCTCTTGTCTCCTTTCATTGGCCTTTAATTGTGGCATGGTTTTAAGTGTTTATTGCTTTGTTTAGCCGCAATTCTTATTATCTCTCTTTGGGTGTTACGTAGGATTTAGTAATCTTGCTAGTTGGATTTGCCTTAGCAAGAAATTTTATTGTTGTCATTAATTAGCTTTATTTCTGTTACGGGCACTAGTTGGGTAAGCCTTAGTGTTCTCATTCCTGTTGATTCTTTCCGTATTCCGTTGAAGCTTGTTGTAGAAACTTAAAAAGTGGACGAATCTCTACATCCCTATACTACACCCGTAAGTAGATCTAGCCATCGCGTAAACTAGAAATACTTCCAACATTGGCGTTGTTGCCACTTTTTAAGTATTTTTTTACCTAGCTTTTTTTTTTTTTCTTGCTTCCGTGTTGTATGTTTGCTTGTTTTCCTGTCTCTATCTACCAACAAATAGCACGTGTCATCTCTCCAGGTCCTACACGAGCTGCGGAGCACCTTCTCAAACAAGGGGGAAGCAACAAAAGAGTCAACTTGGGCATTTTCTTCAAAAGAAGTGACCCAAGTGACATTTTTTAGAACCAAACAGGTATATCGAAATTTGCCAGCCCCTGATCTTTCATTTTATCACCTCCACGAATTCTGACCACGGTCAGATTTTGAGAAAACAGCCTGAAATACTATCAAAATTTCTTATTTCTCACCCAAATCTTTGTCCTAGAATTCGTTGGCTTCACTGAGACTGGATCTCATCAAGATCAGTCCTCTAGCAGCCCCGCGAATTCTATCTTAGAGATTTTGCCTGTTTACTATCAAAAATCACATTTTTTCCATATTCCCTATTTGTCAATCAAAACTCTCTGTTAGAATTGCCATCAAGCCTTAGAATTCGTTCTTAAAGAGTACAATTTTCCTGTCCTACCTGCGAATTCTGAAACTACAATTTTTTTTTTCAGAAAATCTAAAAAAGTCACTATTCTGACATTCAGAACTTTCTGTCAGAATTCGCGAGTATTATAGTTAGATTTATCTGCCTCTCCACAATTTCTCAGCCTGTCCGCAAATTCTATCACGACCAGAGAGACCAGGTTTTTGTCCTACACTATCAATTCTACAAGCAAACTGTCTTTTTGTCAAGTACAGTACTGACGTGCTCATCTGTATTCTGCATCATGTCTCGTGATTGTGCTGAATCTTCTAATCCAGCTCCTCCACGACTAGAACTCCACGTATCGATGCACCAAAGTACGATGGAGAATCTGACCCAGTCCGATTTCTCCAAGACTTTGATAATGCATGCCGTTTCTATGGAGATACCTCTGAAACTGAAAGGCTACACCTATTTCCTATGGTACTCTATGGAACTGCCAAGGAATGGTACTTGAATCTTGAAGCTCCTGATCTTGCTTCTTGGACCACCCTCAAAGATGCTCTCATCAAGCGTTTCAAACCATCTAAACTGACTCAGAGCCGTTCATTCAAATTACCCACATCAAGATGCGTCACGAAAAGTCTGTTTGAAACTACATTGAGCATTTTAAACGTCTCAAAGTAGAATGTGTTGATGAAAATATCACCGAACGTATGGCCATAAAACTGTTCTTAGTTGGATTGCCTAAAAACATCCGCCGTGAACTCAAACCAGTTGACTTTTATGATCAACTTAAAGATGTGATGACCGATGCTATCCATGAGGAAGACGAAGTTTTTGATGATGACTTTGACCATCGTGAAAAGAAATCTAAGAATCTGGACCATCCTAATCACCCGAGGTATGGCAATATTGCTCAATCTTCTAAACTTCTACATCAAATGGAAACCTGGTAAAAAGCTCAACAATCTCATATGGATAAACTCATTATCGATTTCTATACCGCCATGAAACAGATTACTGAGAAATCCTTTCCAGCAAGGGAAAATGTCTAGTGTCCAATCTGCTCACAACATCACATTGCTAATGAATGCCCTCAACTGCGAAACCATTTTCCAGCAGCCACTAGACCCACCATCTATCGAGCTTACCACCCTTACCCTCCACAACAGCCTATGCCACGACCAGGGGTCTACCAACCACGACCAACTGCACCAAATCAATTTCTATCCCCATGTCAACAGTTTGTCACTTACCAACCTGCCCCACAAAACGTTGTCCATTATCTTGATCCGAATACCATCGATCCGACCACCTACTATGTGGAAGACAACACTCAACCGCCGTACTCTACTGAAACGGTTGTTTATTATTCCTATGATTCTAATGCTCAAACCATGGATCCCAATGCCTAAGCTTACAATCCAAACCAAGCTGTCTTTGCTGCACATCAACTACCCGCAATACGAGAATGTTTTATATGTGCAGGTAAACATCCTAGTATTTGCTGCCTAGATAAACTCCGCTTTCCTCCAGCTTGTGAAAACTGTGATATTGAACATCACGTGAAGGACTGCCCATTGCGATCTAAGCCAGCCGCTCCTGTCTATTCAATGCAAGTAGAAACCTTACCAATCGAAACACATCCTACTTGGGTCTTGACTCGGGCACAAACCCAACGCCAAGCCCCTACACTTGCACCCAACAAAACTCAACCGCAGGCTGTTCCTCCAAGTGAAGATTCAATCTCGATAGTTTACTTTCACCCATCTGAAGAAATTCGACTGCATCATCAGTTTTGCCAGCAAATTCGCAATGCCGGCCAACAATCTTCCTCTTCCCATAAATTAACTCACAAGCCCTTTGAAAGCAAAACCCTTGAAGGTACCAAAATTTGGAGAGATTTACTACAAGCCAATGTCACTCTTCCCTTCCATGTACTCTAGAAGCATGCTGGATAGTGAAAACAACAGATCCAATCCAATACCACCACCACTACTGACGAGTTGCCTGAAATGCCCTTACATCTAACCAATCCACTCAACGAACGAGGCAACATCAAAATCTCAACTACCCATCATCAATCCCGTGAAGTTTTAGTAGTACTCAATGGAGGTTCTGGGGTTAAAATCATTTCCACATCCATCATGATGGAATGAAATCTGAGAGACAAGCTAGCCAAACCCACTTGTCAGCTTCGGATGGCTGATCAAAGTGTGGTCCGACCTACCAGTTTCCTTCCACATGTGCTGATCAAACTAGGAGGTCTCAAGTTTTTTGTGGATCTCATAGTACTTGATATTCCCAATAATGCCTATTCTTATGAATTACTACTTGGTCGTCCGTGGCTCACCAATGCACGAGTCGTTCATGACTGGAGCAAAGGCCGAGTCACTTTTGGAAATAGTGACAGTTCTGTCACCATTGATCCAACGGGTAAACTCAAACCTGTACGCATCCATGACAAAGGATCCTCAACCACCAACTCAGTATTGAGCCATAGTAGTCCAGCCACAAAAAATGTCATTATGTTAAATCTACTGATATCATAAACTGGAGTCACAGTCTAGCTACCATTGATTGTGTGAATGCCGATTACTGTGTTCAACATCAGGATATTTGTACCTCTCCACTCCCGATCGATCATGACCAATTAATTGATCTGGATATACACATCATCAATATCCATCTTATTGATATTCTTCCACACCATGATGAACTGCTAAATGCTACATGGCTACCTACTAATGAATCAGACGATTTATTTATTGATGACGAGAATGTCTTACGAATTCAGAATTGCCCAAAAGATATGGACATTTCTGATATCCAGATCCTCAACTATATGGAGGCACTCCCACTTAGGGCCTATCCGCAACATGCTTCCAAGGTGGAACCAGTTGCCAAAGTTGCAATTGAAAAGCCTGAGACAAAATTATACCATCTCAAATGCCCACACTATCCATGGGATCTCTGTGAGGAGGAGACTATCTTTCAAATTGATGATGAGATCCTCCATGACATACCAACTGTCCCTCATCCACACACCTCTCCACCACCGAAACCTCAACCACGTGGTCATACTATGAAAAGAGAAAATGAAAAAACCACTTCAAATTCAACTGCCGGGTGACCTCACCATTGTTCAGAAAGTTCTTGAGATTGCCTCTAGCCCTACATCAGTCCCCGAAAATTTCCAAGCACCATCCCGACAAGAAAAAGACAAGGCCCCCCTCGAATCTCCAGCCCATGATGTTCCTGCATACTTTAAGGACTATACGATCGAGGATGTCAAAATCCAATTACCCCAAGCTCAACGTGAGCCAACTGGTAATTCACCTTACGAAGGCCCTGCACAAACCATAGCCCTTTCCCTGAGTGAGCCAAATGAAACCAACGAATATCTTGTCCATGTTGGAGCTCATCTCAATCGCGAACAACGCAGACGGCTTGAAAAGCTCCTGCAAAAATATCGACATGTCTTTGTCTGGACCTATAAAGACATGAAAGGCATCTCACCCCAAGTAGCTGTGCATCGTATCCTGCTTAAACCGGGTGCGAGACCCACTGCGAGTCGTCCATACAGATGCAATCCCATCTATAAGGCCAAGATCAAAGAAGAATTACAATGCCTCTTAGATGCGGGATTTATCTATGAAATTGAGCATACTGAGTGGGTCTCCCCAATTGTCATCGTCCCCAAGAAAAATGGAAAACTCCAAATCTGTGTCGACTTTAAGAAACTTAACGTCGTCACTGAACGTGATCATTTTCCATTACCTTTCGGAGAATCCATCTTAGAAAATCTAGTAGGAGATGAGACTTACTCCTCCTTAGATGGCTTTAGCGGATACAATATGATCCAAATTGCTGAAGAAAATCAACACAAAATCGTTTTTGCCATAGAATGGGGAACCTTCTACTGGAAAGTCATGCCCTTTGGTCTCTGCAATGCTCCTAGCACCTTCCAACGTGTTATGCAAGCGACCTTTTCTCAACAGATGGGCGATACCTTAGAAGTTTACTTGGACGATTTAGTCATGTTGCTCGACACACACAATCTCGTTACATCATAGTAGCTACGGACTATTGCACCAAATGGGCTAAAGCAAGAGCTGTTCACAATGCTGATACTCGTTCTACCGCCAAATTTTTCTATGAACAGGTTATAGTTCGTTTCGGATGTCCTCTAGAGTTTATCAATGATAGGGGTACACATTTCCTTAACTCTGTCATAGCAGATCTTCTTTCCAAATTTTTTGTGGTACATCACAAAAGTTCCCCATACTATCTACGCTGCAATGGCCAGGCAGACTCTGTGAAGGATTTCAGATCATTCATAATCCAATCCATGTCCCTGATCTTTGGTTACAATAAGGAGCAAACCAACAATCCTGCCAATGTAGAAAAATCAGCATCAACACACAAAATGAGATGCAAACTCTAAGAGATACTGACCAAACATGAACCAAAACATAAAATATGTTTGCTGTCCGTACAATTACAATACCCTATTGTATTTCACACGTGTGGAACTGAAAATAGCAATAAATGAGCATTCTACACACAAGATTGCAAGATAACACCAAGATAGTGCACCAATGAGTAGTAGAACCCAAAGAGTACCATGTATAATGATGAAATGAGAGAGAGAAGAGAGAAGATGTGTCTCTCCATGAGTTACATCCTTTTATAGAGTTTTCAAACCCTATTTGGCCACTTGGCTTTCCCTCCAAAATGTAAATCCAAAATAAATGTGAGTGATGACCATTTGCTTTCTTGTCTCCTCCAACTTTGTCCTTTCTTGATATGTCTCCACCTTAAAACTCCATGAATGAGCCTCCATCTCCATCTTGCCACAAGATATCATCAACACTTGATGACTTGGCCATGAATGAGTGACATAATGAACCTCCATTAGCTTCATTTCCATTAGCAAAACCAATCAAGAATGCTAGTAAAACTCCAACAATAAGATATTGCAAATCAATGTAGCTAGTTTGTCTATATCTTGACAATTTGCACACATCCACATGAAATAGCTCAAACATGAGATAGAACAAGTAAAGTAAACTTGAAAAACACTGCCTTGATGCTCCTTTGACCTTACTTGAGTCCTCAATAAGCTGCAAAAACAAATCCATAACATCTTTGACAAATAACCTTCCTTTGATGCTCTTGACTAGCTCCAAATTGCCACCTTTCCTTTTGTGTTGTTGAAGCCCTTTGAGACCAACCTGTTAATCTTCCTCTTGACCATCAAAGTCATTGAACAAACTTTGTTTTCCAGATCCGTTACGTGTTGTTCCAGTATGAAAAACATGAGAACCAATATCCACTTGCATAGCATCATCTACACAAGAAGATTCTCCAAAACATGTGAGTAAAGCAAAGTGAGTCGCTTCCACTTGCTTACCTTTCTCTTGATCATCAAAGATATCAAAGATATGAATATCTTTTGACCTGAACCTCTGAAAATACTCTCTCTTAAACATATAATTTAGATCCAACAAGATTTCATCAATGCTTGATCTCGATCTTCCATAAAGATTAGTGAAAACAATGTCACCAATGTCATCATCATAAATCAAAAGATAGATTCCAAAATTTTCATCCAACATGAAGTAGAGTAGGTGAAGATGAGTATCAAACCTAATAAATCCAGCCCTCTTGAGTCCATAACAAACTTCAATAAGCTCACCAATGAGATCTCCCTTGCCTTGAAGAAATTTCCTCTCGATTTGCTCCATGTAGTCTTCTCCAACCAACCTTTTGCCATCTTGATCATGAGTGATCAATTCACAATCATAGAATCCTTTGAGTTGATGAAGAGATGTGAGATCCATGCCTTGGATCTTCCCAAGAACCAATCTTCCATTGCTCTTTCCTTCATAAGACTCCCTCTTAATGATTTCATCATAAAAAGTAGAAACCTCAAAAACCTTAGAAGCCATGAAAAAAGTCATTAGTTCCTTCAACATAAGGATGATTGAAGTACTCTCTTTTTTCAAACAAGAACTTCCTCTCCCAAAGTTCAAATTTGAATCTCTCTCAAACTCGACTACCAACTTTCCCACACTTTCAAAAAGTGTTTATTGAATGTATTTTAAACTAATATAACTTCAAAAAGTTTATCTCTAAGTCTAAAACGAGTTCTGGCCTCTTATTGACAATTTACCAAAATATGACTAAACTAGACTAAACTAGTTGAAATCTCTCACAGAATCCACCAATAAAATCCTATGTGGAATTCTCACCAAAACCGTCGAATTCAACCGATCTGATTGGGAACTCAAACTCCATGCTGCTCTTTGGGCTTATCGCACCATCCCGAAGCGAGCTACAGGCTTAACCCCTTTCCAGCTCACATATGGCCAAGAAGCCGTTATGCCTGTGGAATTCCATATCCCCTCCCTTCGAGTAGCCTATAACCTTGAGCTTGATACTCATCAGGATCGAGCAAACAGGTTATTCCATCTGGAGCAACTCTGTGAAACATGACAGATCAGCATCCATGCTCAACAAGTCCACAAACGATGACAAAAAGCATGGCATGATCGATCATTGAAACTTAGAGACTTCCAGGTTGGAGATAAGGTCTTGATATACTAGGCCAAAGCCTTTAAAGACAAACTGAAATTTTCTGGCCAAGGACCTTACATCATTAAAAAATCTTTGCCTCTGGATATTTTCAACTCCAAACCCTTCAAGGCGATATCTTCGACATTGTGGTCAATGAGAGCTGACTGAGAAAGTACAATGAACCCTATTTTTATCTTGATATGTATTAGTTGTTTTCTTTCCTACTGTTTTTCTTGTTTTTTTATTGCTTGCATGCCATTTCGACAACATTTTTGCTGTGCTTTCTTGTTCAAACCATCAAGATACTATCAGATCTGGTATACCAACAGTCTTCTCTAAGAAAATCACAAAAGTCATTAGTTTCAGGAGAAATTTTTTCACAACATCTCAGATAGAAATCGCCTGACCTTTTTTTTTATAGTGCACGATTCATTTTTGGCCTTCGCGAATTTTGTCTCAAAGACAAAAATTTTTAAAAATAATTTTTTTTTATCAGATATCCACTATCAAAATTCGTAGACAATTCGCTGAAGCTCAAAATGATCCTCATGATTTCTCTGTTATCTTTGCGAATTCTGATCAGACACATTTTTGCACTGTTAGACTTTTTTTTTTTTCTCTTTTGACATAAAAAAATCACTTACAAGAATTCGCGAGCCCTTAGAACGTTGCCTCAAAATTCGTGACCATCATTACCAATTCGTGGACATTGAGGACAATTTCTAAGTGAAATTGCTGCCAAAAAAAAAAGTCTATATATAGTCCTCGACCCTTCTCTCCACGAGTTCATTTTAGATTGCTGCTCTCGAATTCATGCCAAATTTTTTCAAATTTTTCAAAATTCTCAGAGCAATTTAAAATCACTATTATCATGGCTTTCCACGATTCCTCGCTCAGCTTGCATTGCCGTAAACCCCCTCGTCCTTATTCAGGAGATATATTTATGATCTATATCAAGAATTATGTCGAGCAGCTCACCCTGGCTAAGGATATCCTCACAAACCTTGGCTTTGATCTGACACTTTTTCGGGATCAGCAGAGCAAGAGCCTCATCCGAGCAGCCTACTCCACGTATTTGGTTGAATTCCAAACTTTCCAAATTACATCCAAGAGTGGCAGCTATACCATTATCAACGTCTCTCTTGGGGATCTCCAGAGCATTGGCTTCCCTAATCTCGGAGAGACAATCCATGGAAAGACACCAGCTATGATGCCAAGTACTTCACAAAGTGCCCAAACCAACGATGGGATTGCTATTTGCCTCATCACAGATTCCCATCTACGGTCTGTCTCAGAAATCCTCGTCATCATTGTCGAAGTGCATACCGTCAAGATGGATCGCATACCAGCGAGCGACCTCTTTTCTTTGACCCTCACCGTGGACGATCCCACTCAAAATTATAAGTGGGCTGAGAAGGTAGCAGAGAAGCTGTGTGGAGCTCTAAAAGCCCGAAAACCAACTACCAAATGTGGATATCTCCTCCACATGTTGGTCACCAAACAATTGGGGTCTAAGGTGGCTGCCGCCATCAAGGAGCCAGATGTTGTTTATCCCAGCACAAAAAAGGCGAGCCACCCCCCAACCGATAGTCGAACCGGTCTCACCAGCCCCACCTACTAAGAAGCAGAAAGGGAAGGCGATTAGCACAGAAGCCGATGTCCCTCATGACATTCTATCCAGCGACATCGGGGTGGAATATGCTGAATTCAGAGGGAGGCTTAAACTATCTCAGGTCCCAAAGGAGGTCCTAGAGCAGCAGACGACCTTACTTCACCAGGCCCAGCAATGTAGACAAGCAGTAGCGACAGCAGTACACAGCTTTGGGCCCCCTTGCAGCCCAAAAAGTGGTATGGTTGGTCAATGAGCTCCAATACAATCTATTCGGCACCCTAGGGAGATAGTATACTATGCAACAATTCGACATGGTGCTATGGCGGACCTTCAGAAAGAAAAAACAAGGCTGCAGGAGGAAAACAAACAACAACAACTACAGATCCAGAACCTCACGAATTACAATCAACAACAGCAGCATATGCTACTCCACCTCCAGAACCAGTTCCAACTGAAGGTATCCAACATGCAGCAAACCATCGATACCCTCAAAGATGAAAAGGATGAGGCTATAGTAGATTCACAAGCAGCACGTTCTGCTATGAAGGAACAGTTGGAAATGGTGGACTTCAACGACTTCACACCACCAGCTATTCTTGAGGGAACTGCCATTCCAATGGTGGCCTATCAAACACTGGCCCAAAGGCTAAAAGCCATGATAGAGCAACACTCAAAATTACAACAATCATACATTGCTTCCGTCGAGACCTTAAACCAGCACATAGCCACCCTGGAAGAATGCTTAAAGGCCGCTGTCCAGTCGACACCATCGGTTCATGCAGAGCACGTTCAATTCCATGATTCGGGACACCACTTTGATGGACCAGATGGTGGAGATGGAGCAGGATTCCAACAACCTCCTCCTGCAGCTCAAGGCTCCGCATTTCAAGGCCAACCCCTGGGGCAAGGAGCTCAAACACCAACCAATCTGTCAGGCTCTGGGGGTACCAGTTCCCAACATTATCTTTTTCCTTTCACTGCTTCTAATCCTCTCGACACCACTAACCCCCCTTTCATTCCACGACAATTTTCTCTCGAGTGACAAAGAATTGCTGAAGCTAACCCCTCACCTCCTCTCTCCCCTGAACCCGATCCCCAAATTCAACACGAGGTTGCCTCTGAAGCCCCAACCATTTGGCATAGAATCACGCCCCTAGAACTGAACAAGGAGTTGCATGCCTCTTAGGAGTTTGCCAAGAAATATCCAACAACAAAAGAGCGAGGTGACTACATATCGCTAGATCTGGACCAGAGTAAAACACATAAAGAAGCAGTCAAACTCCTGGATCTACAACTTCTCCGGCGTCATCAGCTCTTCCTGCAAAGTAAGACCTCAATGGCACGGTATATTGAAGCTCCCTCCTACATGCGCACAAATCCTTATTACTATCCAGTAGTGAGGCGAGAACCATTTCCTGCCACCAAGGTCAAGAACATAATCTTTTGGCCTAAGCTTACAGGCGTAGATACCGACAATTTAGCCGAAGACATGGTCACCAACTACCGAGTATTCTATCAGAAGCACCATGACAATCCTGATCGCGACATCAGATATTTTGCGAATAATATTTTGCGGCATTTCTGACAGAACTCAGAGATTTTTGGAATCGATGGTTACCCTCAATCGCCCTTGATATCAATAAACCCTTGTGAATGCAAGATGACCATATCAACGTTGCAAGACTCTATTATCACGTTGCACTCACTTCCGCCCTGCACGTTGATATGGTGGAGCTATGGAAAATCCATAATTTTCTCCAAGGTATGCTACATTATTACAAACTCATGCCCTTCCTGAACAAATTACGGTGGAAAATGATGGAGGGCATCGACACGACAATCTACCACTTCCGACAACAACAGTTTCGCCTCCAAGAAACACAAAAGATCCAAGACGAAAAGGCGTCGATTGGTGTGGGACCACCAATCCAATAAGGAGGGGGATAATGTTAGCAACTGTGCTAACATAGAGAAAATAAAAAAGAAATAAATAAAACTTCGTGGCATGTGTTTTGTAAGACCACGCATGAGTATCTGTCAATAAACTTCAACCATGGCATGTGTTTTGTAAGTCCATGAGTAGAAGCTTAAATAATAATAAAATAGCTTAAACTTAGATTTAGAACTTAGACTTAGGAAACTTAAGATTAGAAATATTTTATCTTAAGTTTTCCTAAGTTAAGAACTTTGAAGTTCTAAATCCTAAGTTAGAAGCTCTAGAAAGGCTAGAAACAGATTAGTCCCATAAGTTAGTAGACACTTATGGAAGACCCTCCTTGCCATAAAAGGAGAGGTATTTGCATTGTAAACAACACTTTGTGATTAAGGCAAGATTACTATTGTGATTATCTTGCATTTCATAGTGTTCCCATTGGAAGGTGCATAGCTTGAGGGAAGGTGCTCGGGCCTCCTCTTGTCTCCTTTCATTGGCCTTTAATTGTGGCATGGTTTTAAGTGTTTATTGCTTTGTTTAGCCGCAATTCTTATTATCTCTCTTTGGGTGTTACATAGGATTTAGTAATCTTGCTAGTTGGATTTGCCTTAGCAAGAAATTTTATTGTTGTCATTAATTAGCTTTATTTCTGTTACGGGCACTAGTTGGGTAAGCCTTAGTGTTCTCATTCCTGTTGATTCTTTCCGTATTCTGTTGAAGCTTGTTGTAGAAACTTAAAAAGTGGATGAATCTCTACATCTCTATACTACACTCGTAAATAGATCTAGCCATCGTGTAAACTAGAAATACTTCCAACAATATATATATATATATATATATTTAAGCATATTCCATTAAATACTGTAAGTGCTTTGCTGAATCAGATGATATCTGGTTATACTTTGGGAATTTCTCTCAGCTTAAGTAGGCAAGCTTACAATTCATGTTTGATGTGCAGGATCATCACAATGTTATATAAAGGTTTAAGAAAAAAAAAGGTAGTACATGTTTAGTTCTCAGGCATAGGATACGATAGTTTGGTGCTATCCTAGAAGATTTTACATATTATATGAATATATGGCATCTTCGATGAATGATCTTGGCTTGATCGAATATTGTATAGTCATTTGGTTTTGACAAATCATGAATCGTTCAAAACCATGAATGCTTGGTGTCTAATGCCTGTTTTGTGAGCCAAAATTGGCAAAAAATGATTCGAATCAAAAATTGAAATCTGTAAAGGGAAAAAAAAAACCCAAACTTGGCTAAAGTTGTTTTCAAAAGGCAACATCAAAATGAGAAGCTCTCGCATGAAGGCGATCACGAAGCACAAATAATATAACTGTTGCAAATCTGAACATAAAATGCATCAAAGCATCCAATGATTACTTATTACTAATGTTTTGACGGATCTGAACTCCTGAAGACTTGAAAGTTCGTTAATTTCGCGCGTGCACGCACGCGCGCATGCACACACACACACACACACACACACACACACACACACACACACAAAACTCTTAAAAAATCTCAAAAAATTCTCTCTCTCTCTCTCTCTCTCTCTCTCTCTCTCTCTCTCTCTCTCTCTCTCTCTCTCTCTCTCTCTCTCTCTCTCTCTCTCTCTCTCTCACACACACACACACACACACACACACACACACACACACACACACACACACACACACACGACTCAAATTCAAAGAATTTTTCTCACACACTCGACTCGACTCGAATGCAGAGGATTTTTCTAGACACGTATTGGGCGAACTCAACTCGACTCGAATTGGACGAACTCTCTCTCTAAAACACAAAAATCTCAAAGAAATTTCTCTCTCTCTCTCTCTCTCTCTCTCTCTCTCTCTCTCTCTCTCTCTCTCTCTCTCTCTCTCTCTCTCTCTCTCTCTCTCTCTCTCTCTCTCTCTCTCTCTCTCTCTCTCTCACACACACACACACACACACACACACACACACACACACACACACACACACAACTCGAATTCAAAGAATTTTTCTCACACTTGGACTCGACTCGAATTCAAATAATTTTTCTAGACACGAATTGGACTAAATGCAGACTCGACTCGAATTGGACGAACTCAACTCGGCTCGAATTAAAAAAAACTCAACGATCTAGGTGACGACCGATGATTTGGAAATTGAGTATCTTGTTGACGGGCAATGATTTTTCGATGATTTGAAAATTTAGTATGTCCTTGTTGACAGGTGAAAGATGTATGTGTGTACATGGCCGAAGTGTGCCAGTCGACGTATCGCATTGTTCGGGAGGCATTTTCTGGGAGGGGGAGACATTTTTTGGGAGGGGGAGGGGGAGTGTCGCATTTTTCTGGAGGGAGAGGGCCAATGTCGAGAAAATTTCGTGAAATTTCCTTGAAGGTTTCGCGAAAATCACTGAAGCTTTTGCAAAAATATTTCGAAAATTTTTCTTGAAGGCTTTGCAAAAATCCCGATGCCTTCGCGAAAATATCTCAAAACGCAAAAAGGCCTTGAAATTTTGGCAAAATTTTTGAAAAAATCGGAGAATCCTCGCAAAGCCTTCAGGGGATTTCCATGAAATTTTTGCGAAGGCTTAAGTTATGTTCATGATATTGACCCTTGAAAAAAATGCGACACTTGAGGGGTAGGGACAATGTCGCAAAAATTTCATGAAATTTTCTTGAAAGTTTTGCGAAAATCACTGAAGGCTTCGCGAAAATTTTGCAATATCCCGATGCCTTCGCAAAAATACCTTGAAAATATTTTCCAGGATGGGGAGGCCCTCGAAGAATGCGACACTGACCCTCAAAAAAATACCTCAAACCTCGAAAAGTACCTTGAAAATACCTCCAAAAATTCGTCTCTCCACAAATTGAGACATTGACCCTCGAAAGTACCTCGAAACTACCTCGAAACGTACCTCAAAAATTGAGACACTGACCTTTGAAAGGTACAGCACCTCAAAAATACATCAAAAATACCTCGAAATGTACCTCAAAAATACCTCCAAAAAGGTTGTGTCATGAGTCTCCAAAAATTCGTCTCTCCACAAATTGACAATGACCCTCAAAATAAACCTCGAAAATTTGGAGTCTCCAAAAATTGAGTCTTGAAAATTTGGAGTTTCCAAAAATTGAGTCTCGAAAATTTGGAGACTCCAAAAATTCGAGTCTAGAAAAATTCGAGTTTCAAATCTCCACAACATCTCGAAAATGTGTAGACTCCAAAAATTCGAGTTTCGAGTTTCAAAAATTTTGTGTCTCGAAAATTTCGAGACTCAAAATTTTCGAGACCACAAAAATTTTGTCTCAAAAATACGGAGACTGAAAATTTTGTCTCTCCACATATTGTGTCTCGAAAAAGGGTGGCATGGTTGCAACACAATTTTGCTTCTGCTTTGCTTCCCCCTTCCTCCTGTCTTCGAGCTTGCAAGAAGAGCACAAAAGGAACATAAACCTCAACACAAAAACAAATCCCACACATACAGATATATCAACATAGGAGATTTCTTTCAATGACTCTAAGGATCAATATTAACAAAAAGAGTACTGCTTTCAAGTTGCTCTCTCTTGACCTTAATCTGTTCGTGTGCAGTGTATGCATCGGATCTCCTTCTGATGGCATCTGAAAATCCGTTGATACCCGGAATTCTCCTTCTCAACCGCATCAATGGCCAAGAAACGGATGGTGTTGATTTTTCGTTCGGAGCAATGTCAGTTTTTTTGATTGTTTCCACAGTGGCTGTGGCAGCGATTCTTAGTGGTCTCTGAGATTTGTCCTAGGATTTGCCATAGCCACAAGCAGAAGAGGCAACAGTAGCAGAGGCTTTCGATGCCAAACGAAGGCTCGAAAAGCTCCCCAAGGATCGGGACTGTGGGTAGAGGGTTTCAGGTTGGCCCAACGATGGCGCAGGAGCATAGGATCTTGACCGAGGAGCTGGTGATGATGAGCGTTGCGTTGCACTTGAGAGGGAAGAAAGGAGAGATGAATCTTGGAGAGAGAGAGAGAGAGAGAGAGAGAGAGAGAGAGAGAGAGAGAGAGAGAGAGAGGCCATTGAATTTTGAATTGGGGGGGTGGGGCCAAGTGGAGGTGCATTATGCATGCATGGGAAGGGGCTCATAAATGAGGAGGGGGCCATACATGCATCCTCCTCCCCAAGATTTTTAGTTCAAAAAAATTGTATGCATGGGTGAGGGAGGAGGATGCATGGGGTCCCTCACCCATGCATACAAAAGTGTACATAAGTTTTATATGTATATATATATATATACACATGTATATATATACACATATACATCTGTGTATATCTATATATATATTTAAACTTATGTACACTTTTGTGCATGTGTATGGGTGCACCCATGCATCCTCTTCCCCTCACCCATGCATGAGCTTTTTTTAACTAAAAAACTTGGGGAGGAGGATGCATGTATGGGGAAAGTGCATATCCCCATACATTTGCACATTGTGTGCATTGAGGGGTGGACCCCAAAGAGATTACTCACCCCCTCCATCCCACTTACTAAATTCAAATACTTAAAGTTTGAAGTTAAGTTTTTATTTTATCCACACATTTCAATGTGCTTTAAACTTTAGCCAATAATCTTTATTACTTGGCTTTCTTATTTATTTTAAATTATCAAAGTTTTACCCATAAATCATGAACATAAAAATTTTCTTGACTACCTTAAATTGTTTTTTTTTTTAAATCCTTCAAATTCCTATCTTGGCCCACCATTTTCAGGAATGTTTAACCACAAGCCCAAACTCACTAGCTTTAACTCCTAAATTGTTACCCACAATCTTTTATCCATGGGCTAAAAAATGCATAATTAAAAAAAAAGGAAGGGGATGGGGTGAGGGGAGTAAAAGAGACAATAAAAAGAGAAAAATAGGGGGGGGGAGAGAGAGAGAGAGAGAGAGAGAGAGAGAGAGAGAGAGAGAGAGAGAGAGAGAGAGATTTGGAACACACGTGCATGCACGCACACACACACACACACACACACACACACACACACACACACACACACACACACACACACACACACACACACACACACACACACACACGCACACACGCGTAAGGGAGTGTGTGTGTGTGCATGCCTATGTGTGTGTGTGTGTGTGTGTGCATGTGCACGTGTTTATTGTGTGTGTGTGACCCCCGATACAATGAATGTGTGTGTGTGTGTGCGTACACACACACATCTCCATATAAAAAACCTTTTGTGGATGAGATGTATTGTATAGAGTCTAGAGTGCTTTTTTCTCCTTCTCTCTTTCCCACGGGCCCCACTTCTCTCTCTCTCTCTCTCTCTCCACAGGCCGACCAACCACCCATAGAGGGAGGGAGGTCCCTCCACGCCCCTAAAAAAAATGAAGAAGGTTTGTGTGTGTGTGTGTGTGTGTATATATATATATATATATATATTATAGATAGATATGTGTATATATATATACATATACATATACATATCTATATATATATATTTAAATTTATGTATTAGATAACGGGCCTGAAGGGCCCGTTATGACAAATTGCAAGGGCGAGCCCGGGTATGTGTATATATATATACATATACATATACATATCTATATATATATTTAAATTTATGTATTAGATAACGGGCCTGAAGGGCCCGTTATGACAAATTGCAAGGGCGAGCCCGGGAGGGTGAGCCCTTCAATTTGTCATGACGGGCCCTTCAGGCCCGTTAACTGACATTATTAGCAGGTGTGTACATAGATCAATGTGTACTTAGGCTAAATGAACAGGACGTTATAGAATACATGTAACGACTGTCGTAACACGTGAACTGCGCTAGTGTCACTATTGCTTGTCTCGCTCAATCTGCCATTGGAAATGCTTCTAGCAAGGGCTTGATCAGGATCTGAGCTAGTATGTGCACGCCACACCAAATCTCCCCCTCCCTAGAATGCTCTGCTCATTGGAGTTTCTTTGTTGCATCTTACAAGATCTGTATGGAGGCGATGAGTTTGCCCACCTTACTAAAGATTGCTCTGCTCGTGATACGGGCAATACCATCTCCTACTTGGAGTACGGTACCAATATTAAAAACCCTTACTTCTTGATTATATTGCTCGATTTGTCGAAAAATAACACTGCTTATTTCCTCGGGTCGAATGTTTACCATTAGCGTTCGTTGATGAATTTCGAAAAATGGAACTTATGAAAAAAACTAATCGGTTGTGTTTTCCATGGCCCTCATCAATAAGCCAATATGATAATCAATCATGCGCGATTGCAATTCACTATTCAAACGAATGTTCAAAACTTCTAGAGCTCTTTCTAATGCAAGGCGCGGAACTTGTTGGCGAACTTGTTCAATCGCTCTTTGTTCAGCGAATAGTAGCATTTTTAGAGTCTTCTAATCTTTTTGAATTTTCGTCAGCAAAATCTATCAAATCTCGTTTCTCTCTTTCCATTCGAGAGAGACCATTTATGCGAATTTCATCCGCTTTTATTTTTGCTTGTTGCAAGCGAGTCCGAGCTTGTTTAAGTTTATCAGTAGCTTCTTTATATCGTTCCTCCGCATCGCGTATGGTACTTAAGATGGTTCGTTTACAACTAGTTAATAAATTACTTAATGAAAGTAGATTATCTATCTATAAATCTTGTAGATTAACAATCTCTTCCCAAACCGAACATGAATTTTTCGACTCATCCGGCTTTCCTGCTCAATCCCCTAGAATAAGATACATAGATCCATTCTCTAACTGAGCCTGCCCTTTTTATTCATAATCTGTCACGTTGATAAAATTTTCGAAACTTAGAATTCTTTATAAAGGGCTCTTACGATCAAATTGCCAGTAAGGGTTTTCTTTAAATAATCATCAATGTTTTTAGGTTGCCGATTCAGTACCAAAAACCCAAATTGGTTATTCGTAAGAGATTATGACATTCATCCAATAAAAAAATTATTTTAAGAATCATTTTGATATGAGTGTTATATACCAAATGAACCTCCAACCATGTTTTTTTATACATTTCATATAACCATAGTGGGAGAAAGAAGACCCCACCCCGGGTGTACCTAGACTTCAAGCGGTTCAACTTTAACCATTTCCATGAAATTCCCTTGTCAATTAGTAAAAAAAAAGTTATTTACTAATGTTACGACATGCTATAGTCCCTCCATATTTTGACCCAGGGGTAATTCATCAGGGTCATACACTTTCTTTCCATCGAAGTGCAACTGAGTGAGTCCAGCTATTTTATTTAGATATTCGACCCGCACACACTCCCTTTCCGGAGTAGACTAATATACCAAGCACCACACCTGAATTAATTAGATTTGTTTCTAGAAGGTTGGTATTTAAGCGGCCAATAACCTGGAATAATAACAAAATCAATCACATTTTTCATACTTTTCTCCCATTACAGGTTATTGTCCAAGTTTCACAAATTTTTTTTCCTTATTCAACCATACTTACTTAATCTTATCGAAGATTCTTTCATAGTTTCCGATTAAAATTCTAAGGATTTTTGGTTAAGTTCCATCTATTCCACAAATAGTGTTGTATAATACTTTCCTCGTTCTACCCTCTGCTACGAAAGTTATAAAAATACTCTTTACAAAAAAAAAAATAGTAAAAAACTTTTTACTTGTTATTACTAGCCCCTCCTCCAAGGAATTGGCCAAACGAATAAATGATTAGAGGAGAGGATTAATAATCAATAATAAAAAAAAGGTACGTATTTTTCTTGATGTTTCTCGAACTAAACAAAAGGACTTGCAAATGGAACTGCTGAAGCTACAGCTAATCCATAGATGGTTGAAGCTTCCATAAAAGCTAAGCTTAGCAATGAGGTACCTCGAATTTTACCTTCAGCTTCTGGTTGTCTTGCAATACCTTCTACGGCTTGACCCGCAACGGTGCCCTGACCAACACCTGGTCCAATAGAAGCAAGGCCTACAGCTAATCCAGCAGCAATAACGGAAGCAACAAAAATCAAGGGGTTCATGGTAATCTCCTCCGACTAAGATTGAAAAATACACACACACACACACACACACACACACACACACACACACACACACACACACATCGTAAACACATGCATACACACACATATACACACCCTCCATAAACACACACATGGATGGACAATGCACGTCAACAAGTTTACTTTGATGGACACATGGGATAAGAAAAATGCAATTTTGATTAAAAGCTGATATATCTTATTGATGTTCAAAGCTCTCTCAAATAGCATGAGTTAGTGCAATCTTGAAAATGAAAAGCTTGAAAATCTTAGATTTTGTTGAAATGAGAGAGAGAGAGAGAGAGAGAGAGAGAGAGAGAGAGAGAGAGAGAGAGAGAGAGAGAGAGAGAGAGAGAGAGAGAGAGAGAGAGAGTACTTCAAAAGCAAAATTTTCATAAAATTCTATCCATTGTTAATGCCTCTATGTACAGAGATCATGAAAACTACTTGATAACTAATGTGCTAATGATATTGATGGGAGAAGTGATGAAAAAGATAAATATGACAATGATGATCATGACATTGATGGTGATGAAAAAGATCATTATAACAATGATGATTATGACAAAGATGAGATTGATAATAATTTTCAAATCTACCATTTTTTTTTAGTTTAGCCTACAAGACCACCCTTAAGGGAGATAAAGAGAGAGATTGCATAGAAAACAGGTCTAAGCTTCCAACATCCAAGTTTAAAACCAAAGATTAACAAATTTGAACTATAATGTAATATGCAGTGTGCTCAAGGATAATACATGTCACACAAAAATAAAATGCAAAACTTCAACCATAGTATCATTGTTTATAGTGTCTCACAAAGACCAAACACTAAATCTTGTTCATCCCCCACGTCGTTTTGTTCTACAACAAAATCTTCCACGCTCCATACTACACCATTTTTACACTTCTATCAACATTAATAGATTCACATCAACCTCATTCTCATTTTCAAGATTGAAAATGTTTTCAAAATTGAAAATGATTACAGAATCACTATATAATCATGACTTATAATAAAACGCATTCACATCAAGACATTTTTTCTCACTTTAACAAAGCAGTTAGACATCCAAATGCATAGCTACCAACTTCCCAATCAATTTGAAAAAGCAAAAGAGGATAAATAAACATGTTGCCCCACGCTACATTTTAAAAGAAATTTTTTGCAAAAAGTTCAAGAACTCAAAGCTAGCAAAGGCAAAACTTCTCAACAAGTGGTTTCAAATGTGTAGCCCAACAAGCATTGTATTGAGAATGGAGGGTTGTCATTTGTCCAAAAGGTTAAAACAAAGGTCTATCTAGTTTTTGAAATCGATCTTGAGTTTCCATAATGTGGCACATGGGCTAGTGGGGGCAGTGAAATTTTACACGTGTGAAAAAGCCCTAATGTGTGTGAATGATCTCCTAAGCAATCTTATGCACTTACTGATCAATACTAGATTAAAATCCAAAATCTAGATAAAAAAACTAAGGCATAGAGGCAAAGATAGATGCATAGGTTGATAACCAAGTCCATACACATGTAAGAAAGTGATCCTTGAAAAAACTAAGTAAAATTAAGCTCCTCTCCTCAAGTAGATAGAGAATAGCACTAATCTGGATTCGGGTAAAGAGAGAATGTAAAACAAGCAAATCTCACAATACTCGAGTTTGACTCAAAAACACAACATAGATTATAATTGAAAAGAGGAGTACTCGAGTTTGACTCAAAAACACAACATAGATTATGATTGAAAAGAGGAGTACATATGAAACTCGTGGAGATCCTTCCTTGCGTCCTATTGGACCCCTAATCCTAGCCTCGAATGCTATTGGATGAGTGATGCATTCATCTTGCGGTTCTATTGAACCCTTCATGAAGATTTCTCAATTTCTATTGGACCCGTTGACCAAAGCCAACACTTTGATTTGATCACTCAGCAAATTACCCTAACACAAGTGTCACAATCCTATTTACAAGCCTATCTAGCTCGAGATTGCATCACAAATTACTTTTGGCTCAATAGTGGCATTACATGTGAATTTGACCAATTTGCCATCTATGTCAATTTTTGGCCCTATCACAATTCTACACAAAGATGCTTGACATAAAAAACTTGGAAGACGCCTAAAGCTATGATAGATAACCTTTTATGATTTTCCCAAGAGCCTCGCCATACAAAAGCTACTCAAACTAGTTTTTCATACCTTGCCTCATGACCCTTTCCATGGCAATTCAGCTTCAATGAGGCAATTAAAAAAAGAGCGCAATTCATTTTTAATTACTAGTTTTAATGGTTTTATGTGAATATGATTTTGAGTATTGTAATTTGTGTCTATAATTTTATTACTTTTGGTCCCCTAATGATTCGTGAAGTTGGACTTTGCATTTTTCAAAATACATCATTCATGTTCAATTGCAAAAAGCTTTTGTTCCCAGGTCAAATTGCTCAATGCACAAACATGTAAATAGACCAACGCACATGTCTTGCCCACAATAGTTACTAATATTAGTACAAAGAGTATTGTGAATAGCATATAAAGATTATTTTATAAAAATAGAAGCTTAGGAATTTTAAAAAAAAAAAACAAGAATAAAAAAAATCAAACCATCTTTCGATTTGAATCGGTTCGAACCAAACGAATTGGCCCAACTCGAATTGGATGGAAACACAAAATTTAACCAATTGAGTGAAGAGTTCAAATGTGAAGAGAATCTTGCCCATGCAAGCAAGAGACCTCAAACTCTGAGGGGGAGGTCAATATTCCTTGAAGGTCCCATTCTTAAGAGATCTGTAGATGAATGGCAAGTCTTGTTGATGTTGCCACCCTAACTTATCACAACCTGTGTGGTGGCAATCTCTTAAATTCTACTACACAAGGCCTCAATTCAACAATTAGATAGCATCAACCAAATTCTAAAAGATAATGCTAACGAGGTAATTACAAAGCTTTGATGTACACATAAAAAAATGAAAAATAAATTTTCATCCATCCCAGTGCGATGTATGGTTAGAATTGTTGAATGGCACCATAAACTCTTGGCATGCTCAAATCCATGCTCAAATCCTGACCATTGTGTAGTGACATCTAACGTGCGTAGCTTCGTAAATGGCATTGTCAGGTTGTATATAACAACCACTAGTTGCTGAATCATGTATGCAAAAACAAAAATTCCAATTGAGGGTTTGAAAAAATAAAGACTTGTTGCTGCAGGTGTGGCGAGGCTGTAACACCACGAGGCATTGTTCATAACCAGATATGTATGTCACAAACCCAACTTCCAGATATGTATGTCACCAACAAACCCAATTTGCAAGGGAGCAGATGTAGAACTGTTAGCAGGAAAAAAAGGGAAAAAAATGCTCTGAATTCTCATATGATGCAAATTATTTGTTTTTTTGGGGGGTGTGTGTGAGACAGACCGAGAATACAGAATAGCATGAAGATAACAAAAACGTAACTAAAATTCTACAGCATAACAGATATACAAGCAACCTTGACTTTGGATAACGTGATACTCTTGCAGATTAGGAATACATTTCAGAACGTAAGCCTTTCAAGAAATTGATAAGTATTCATTGTATTACGCTCCAAACCATTAATTCTCACCTGCTTTTAAGTTTTCCACAAATTGAGAGTCAAAAGAATGCAGCAAGAAGGCCTTGCCCATGTGAATGCTCTCTCCAAATCTTTTGTATAATAAAAAGTACAGATAAGTAACTGTACCAAGGACTCTAAACTCATTTAGCGGCATCATCGATTGTCTTGTAAATGGAAACCTTTGTGTTTTGACAGAAAGATGTATACTAGAAAGATCTATGCTGTCGACAGTGTAAGGTGGGATTATGATCAAGCTCTGTTTTAACTCAAACTATCTTCTATTGGCTCTATCAACATGATCTGACTCTTTCCGACTACGGAAAAACAGACAACTATGTACAATCTTCATGACAAACGTAAGCTGCCTGCTTGTAAGTAAGAAATGGGCTCAGTTGCTAATGAGGCTGTGGCTGAGGCCCAGACTTGATTGGTGGACCTCGTCGAACTGATCTCACTTGAAGCGTCGACACGAAGTCGGACATCCCGCTCGACTTTGGCAATGCCTAAGATCAAAATAATACAACTGACTGTGAGCTAACATCAAATTTGTAGCAATCTGCAAGACTATTAGAACAAGGTTGACCTGTGAATATAGATGATCACATTGAATTGGGTTCCAAATATCACTTGTTATGCACTAAATAGAGGTGATTTGAGCTGCAAAACAATAGGAGGATTTTGGGTCAGCACTCACGGAATTCTGAGTAGCATCCTTACTAGGAGCCGAAGATGGAGCCTTTCCGCTCAAACATTGCGGGTCTGTTGCAAACACACAGCAGCAAGGATCAGTAGCTCGCTATCTTGTCAAAGGATTGGGAAATATCATGAGACGGTTACTGGTGGCAAGCTGAGAGTTAGAAAGAAAAGTGGCTTACCAGATCGATTAAAGATCGGCAAGCAGCAGCAAAATGGCTTAAACAGCACTTGATCCAACAGGCGCCATACCCATCCTAAATGAGTGTTTGCATGATCAGGTAGATCCCTTTTCTTTTCAAGACTTCCAGCTCTTTGCTCAACTGTTCTTGCCTCTCTCTGCTTGTTATTTGCCTCCTTTGGCCTGCTGCCATTTTCATGTGCCAATGCTTCTGCCTCTCTCAGCTTCATGCCTCAAGCTTTTACTTCCGAAATTTACTCCTCTGCTGGATCTCCCACCAGAAAATTCAACGAATACCAAATTCACCCATAACTACTAAAAAGCAAGAGAAAATTCAATGAATACCAAATTCACCCATAAATCCTAAAAAGCAAGAACCAGCTCTCATCTCAATTGTGATCCTTGGACTTTTAATGTTCCCAATTTCCAAAAAATCTTCCCCCTAGCTCACTGTAGCTTCCAGACTAGAGTTCATAACTTCAATCTGTAAAGGGATGTGACAGGTTTACAGCTGCCTGGTTTCCTGAATCAGGAATTTATGTAGTTCTTGTTTGTAATTATTATTTATATGCTTCAATTGAGTACTTGCGTACCTGAAGCCTTGAAATTCTCAACAAACAAAACAGTGTCAATTAAAGTTCATGAAGGTGATATTCTGTGGAACACCAAGCTGACAGGCTTGGCATTAGAAATTCAATGCATGTCAAAAATTATTTAATGCTCTGAAATCTCTTTTTTGAATTATTTTAAAAAAATTTGCATTTTATAGAACTTCTCAGTTTTTTTTAAAACTTTTACTTGTCAATGTATATATATATACATATATGATATTATAAAAAATCGTCAAACATTTTATGATATTAATGTTTGAAAACACTTGCCATTCCATTCCTATATATAGTTTGCAGATTTTCCAGATCTCTGGACTATTTGACTTTAAAACAGTCAAAAAGAAAAATCAGCAAAGTTTGATTTGAAATGCAACCTTGAAAATTACCCCCATAAGCCCTTCTATTGAAAGGTCAATTTTATACAGTTGCATTTAATGCAATGTCAAATTAAAAAGTCTTCTCTTAAAATACAACACAAATTTATGTGGAGAAAGGCCGAGATATATAATATATTTTTCTTAAAATATAAATAAATTACTTGTAAAAAATGCCAAGTCTTTTTAAATCTTTAGATTAAAACATAAACTTGAAATATAAAATATTCAAAAAAAGCTTTTCAGATTGAAAGGCCAGTATACACGTCAAATTTTAAGGCCTGCAACTTAGTGGCACTGTTGGGCCTTGATACCTAATTCAGCCACCGTTGGATATTTGTAAGAGCCCTCAGATTCTGCCACGTGCGAAGGATCAACCGCCCAAAAGCTTCCAAGTGGCAGTGATGACGTGTGGCTGACATTTAAGTGGGCAGGTACCTTGTAGTCTGGACTCTGCAGGCAAAGAAACTACAGAGAGTGAATGAGTCGGTTGCTGACCTAGCATTTCAAGTTGAAGGGTAAGATTCGGGAGAAAAGAAGAGTTGACGTGGACATGGCCTTTAATATTATCAATAGGACTCTGGTCAGTCAGGACAGTTTTCTTAAAGGAAGCCACTGTCCACCATTGAAGTATTCTTGGCCATCTCAGACCTAGCTTCTAGCCTCTAGCCTCTAGTGACCACTTCAAGTAAAGCCTCTTTGCCTCAAGAGTCAATAACAGGTTCTTAACCTTCAAATCAAAAATACACATTCATTGCAATTTGCATCCATAGCACTGGTGAAGAGTGACAGAGGACATGTGGCATCATCTCGTTCATTAAGAACAGGTCAATTCTCGGTGCTCACCCATAGCAAAGTGTTTTTAATTTCCACCGTAGATTCACAAATGCTATGTCTGATATTAGTCATCCAAAAGTGGACCGTGGGCTACTTGTTGTAGCCACCCTCGCTGCTCCAGCGGCTCGAGCTTCTATAACAAGTAGCCCACCTACGTATATTGGATACCTAGTACATTGTATCCGTGATCCAGATTCCATTTGTATGTACTATGGGTAGAGATTAGTTGTTGATCGCTCGTGGAAAGGTGCAAACTTGAATCCAAACTGCTATGTAACAACATCAAAAGAGTTTAGCTGTATATAACAACCACTAGTTGCTTAATAATGCATGATTTTTTTTTTTTAAATACACTTTCATAAAATATGCAAATTAATTTATCGGTGAATAGTTGGTTGAATTTCATTTGAAATCCCTAGTTTATGTACAAAATTTGCCGTGTTTTACAGGGTTTTAAGAATAGATTCTCATTTTTTCTCTTGAAAATTATAATCTCCATATATTTTTCATTTGAAAGGTAAAACATGCACTGGCTTATTAAGTTCAATGATTTCTTTTAGCATCTTCTTAATAGTGGTTATTTAGTGGTTTCTACAAAAATGGAACACATGCAATATCACTTCAAAAGGTAAAACCATAAATATGTGAGTCTTCTTCTACCAAGTACTTAATGTGTACTTCATTGACATCATAAAGAGATGCACAATGTGGGGGGGGAAGGCCCTGCCCCGAGGGCCTTCCGTGCTGGGAGGGCCCTTGCTTGAGGGCGGGAGCTCGAGGGCAGGGCCCGATCTGCACGGAAGGCGCGAGGGGCTGGGGCCTTCCCCTACGTAATGACATGTCTGAGATTTTTCTCTCTCATAGATTCTGGACAGAATCGCTGATGCGTTTGGACAGAATGTGATCATAAATACAAAGAAAAATTGAAGACTTGGCATTATGAAGCACTTAATGTTCAAATCATGAGTTCTTCATGGACAATGTGTACTTCATTGATAGCATAAAAATATCCATAGATGCACGATGAAAGCATTTGATGTTCAAATTATGGGGGAATGGATATTCTAGTGACCTTTTCATTGGAAAGGATGTTTGACCCAATGAAAAAGTCAATGGAAGGTTCATTTGCTTATGTAAAAGATGAGTGATGATATCCAAATTGGTAAGATGAACTCAATCTTTCTCTATGTTGAGACCACTTATGACTCACTCCACCTTTTCTCTCTCTAAAAGAGTGGGGACATCATATCACTTGTCTCTTTCTCTCTTATCTCTCCACAATTGTGGGAACCACATTTTTTCTCTATGTCTCTCCAAATAGGGACCACCTATGACTCCAAGTGGGGACCACCACATTTATGGCAAGTTTTATGATCTATAGAACTTTACTAACAATCTAGGGTGATTTCACACACACGGGGGATACTGACACCCGGTCACCCTTAACCCCCTTCATAGCCCCAATCTTTTCGCCTTTTTTCATCTAGATTTCACACACATCAGGCACAGTGGACCTTCATTATCTCTCTTCTATCCTATAGTTCTATGGTTGTGATCAGTGTATGTCAACTACGATAATGATGAGTTGCAATTATGTTGCTACAGTAAAGTATCAAGCCTATAAACAAGTCAATGTGTATATATCTATTGATTGGATCTTTTGTTCTAATCAATATCATACTTACCTATAAGTGCTCCACTTTTGACAATATCTAAAAATAGAAAATATGTCAATCAATTGTTGATGTACATTTGTTATCTTGTAGGGGAGCATGTCTATGATCCTAGACCTTGTGTCTCAAGCTAACATCATACAACAATCGTTGACAATCTAATGATAGGTTAGGTCAATCCTATTGATTAAATCAAGTGCTACGCGACACATGTAATATACACAAGCTATAATAACATTAGGCCACGGGTAGGGAGCACTAGCAATGTTCCAAAATATAACTTTTTGAAACTCTAAGGTAGCATTCTCATGGTAGTGCAAGTACTAAGTAAAAAGTTATGTGCCTTAGAGTAAGAGCATCATACCTTAAAGAGTGTAGTATCATAACAATATGTTATACCCATTAATTGACTCACCCACAAACAGATTCTAAGGCTATTCCTCATACCACCTAAGATAAGACTAGACAATTACTTTTCGAGCTCTCATTACCTTAATGGAATTTGAGTATATGAAAATTTTTCCTAGTCATATGTCTCTTATAATGTGTGACTTTCACATGAGACATTATAGATAAGTGAGTTGCACTCCAATTGCTAGTACTAATGAAAACATTCACATGTAAAATAGTGTGCAATACCACAATGACTCGAAATTATGTTCTAATATAGTACTCATGGGCATTGTTGCACAAAAGTGTAGGAATATGAGTAAGTCGTTCATTAACCAACTCATATCTACCTTAAAGAGGAACAAGTTCACAAGCTTGAATTTAGTCCTTTGACTCATAGACCTTGCATCCTTCAAAAGAGAAGTGGCAAAAGAATCTATAAGGGGACCTCATTCCAAGTAAGAGCATTATTTTAAAAGAGTAGTACCAAAATCATCTACTTGAAAAACATTAAGTTCTTATGGTAACAAGTTCAAGGAAGAAACCATGACTTGTCGATTGCTCTAAGAAACTACAATATTAATATCGAAGCTAGTAGTTTTTCCTAGAAAGAATATCAACAATGACTCCCCAATTAAGCCCTTTTGATTCTATTTTGAATCATAAATAGACCAATCAAACATTTGTTATCCCTACACTCAAAATGAGCTAAAACACCAAAATCTGAATGGATATCTAACGAACCCAAATATATGACAAGTCTTTGCTTTTTGTGTGAACAAAACCATTATAGACTAGATAGAATAAGAATAAATGGTGAAAAAACCCAAAGGTTCCACAATAAGAAATAATTGATGAGCCCAAAAAATTGTTGGCCTTTCTCACTCACATAGATGATGACACAACAATGGATTAACCTAAAAAAAAATGAAAAACTAAAGCATTTCTTTGTTTTTGTTGATAACATATAGGTTAGAATTCAATAAGTTGTTAAAATCAACCTCAAACAGACTTATAATAAGTGCATCTCAGATCTAAGAAACAAAATACAATTCAAAGGACTTGGGTCAAGAAGATGCGAAAATCAAACCACAAAGTTTTGGTTTTTGAGTAAATCCCTTGGCAAGGAAATACCATGAATATATATATATTTTAAATTCTCAACCACAATATTGATTACATAATGCTCTTATCCAAAATGTAAGCATTTGTGTCAGATTTCTTCCTTGTCACAAAGAACCTGCCGGTTCAAGATCTCGATGGACATCGGTTTTTGCAACTTACATTGGCATGGCCCCTCTTGCTCTCATTATTTTTTAAAATTGAAGCTGTGTCTATTTGTGATCATGCTTTTATCTACCTTTGTGTAGCATCTTCTGATTTGGGTTTAGAGATGATGGCATGATATCATAGATGCACATGCATGTTAAGATGAAATATTAATATATCAACAAGATAAGGAGCAGAATTGCTACTATTACACCTAAGATTGCATCATGCTTATGCCCACTTTGTTCGTAAAGTCCTCAATGACAAGAAGTACAATAGAAGAAAGCCAGGCTCCTTGATTCACAATGTAACAAAAATAGCACTCTTTATACTTAAATATTAGGCTTTGGATCATATTGCTCCCTCCTTTTCACAAAAATGGGGAGGTTGTATCTTTTACATAAGCCTAAAAGTATTCTTTCAGCTAACATTGGCCGTTGCTAGAGTGGCGTATAATTCTTTGGACCGCTAGCGGTAACATTAGGCTAGAGTTGCTTATACTTCTTTGGACATTGGTAACATTTGGCAAATAAACCAAATGAATGCACTTGCTTTACAAAAAATTTTATACTAGCCCACCCTCCCATTCCTACCCCTACAGTCACCATCAAAACTACAACACATGCATTAATAGCAAACATTACTCTCCAACTCCTGAAAATCCAAACTGGAGGCTGTTCAATAGCACTCTGCATCCAATAACCACACACATTTGTGAGTCTGGATCGAACATATCATACAACACATTCAACACAGTGAAATTTAAAGAGGATGCCTGGTAGTCAAATGTACAATCATCAATTATCTATAAGCATGCTAATACGATTCCTTGATCCAATAGCATTTTCAAAGCATAGTGCACTTTAAATATCTACTAGTAACTAAAGCAACATGAAATTTACATCAAAAGAGGAGGCTGGAGTGTGTAGAGCATGATAACGATTGAACTTTGTAGTTTCACTGCTGGAAATTCGCGTATGGATCAGATTTAACTGGTATCATATCACGTATAGGTAAATCTGCTTTAATTAGAAATATAATGAAAAAATATCTAGGTTGAATTCAATTTAAGACAATTCGTGGACATCCTACAGAGTAGGTATACTTTTCCTTACCAATTTTCCTTACCATAAACATCTAATATATTGCAACTTTCAAGGTCATGGATAATCATATAAAATTTGAAGCTACGCAACATGTGAACGCCCGGAACTTTCACCAAGAGTGTGTGAGTATAAAAGTGGGGGCTTGTGTCTTGTGAAACTTTCCTAAAGCACTGAGGGTATGAGTCGTGGGTTCTGGGAACCGTGGAAGGAACCGTACCACGGTTCCTTGAACCGTGGTACGGTTCATGTAAAAAAATAATTAATTAATTTTCCTAAATTTCCCCCCAAAACCCCTCAAAGCTCGTTTTTGTCCCTCTCTCTGTCCCTCTCTCTTATCAATTTTTGTCCCTCTCTCTCTGTCTCTCCCTCTCTTATCAATTTGGGAGATTAAATCATTTGAAGTTAATGATCTAAGTAGGGAGAATCTGCTTTTTCTGAAAAAAAAATTGGCATTTTTTTAGCAATTTTTTGGGCTATTTTTGGGGGTGGGACAAAAAAAAATTAATTAATTAATTATTCAGTACGGTTCACCACGGTTCTGGGCAGAAATTTTAAAGAACCGTACGGTTCACTGTACGGTTCTCAGAACCGTGGTGAACCGTTAACGGTTCATTAATTCTATGGTATGAGTATAATAATAGGGGATTGCAAATTGTGAAACTTTCCTATTCTAATGATTCATAAACAAGAATGTTGGATAAAAGAGCCAAGTACCAATATCAAGTTTTGTTAAAAAGATACGTGAGGGAGTAATACCTTTTCCCCAGATTTTGATCCACCAATCGTGTATCATGGAAGGAGCCGGGCAGATGAAATTCTGCCTGGTAAGAAGTCAAAGGAGGGGCTGAGCCTGTGACTCCTCACCGATCAGAATGTCATCTGCTTGGGATACCTCCATCACGTAATGGGCACTGTGGCTTTTTTTCACACAGACCATTATGAGACAGAATTGGCATTCAGAAAACGAAATCATCATAAGCAATTGTGCCTGCTTATTTTGCTTTTCAAGCAACTAATAGACAGGCAGAAACAGCCTCAAGTGCCCACTAGGTATAATGGAAGGAGCCAAGCAGATGGCATGTTCTGCCTGGTAAGGAGAGATAGGCAAGGCCTGGAGGGGCCGAGCCTGTGATTCCTTACCGGGCAGAATGTGATCTCCCCAGGCTCCTTGCATTGCGTATTGGATGATTTGGCCTTTTCACCTGACCATTATGAAACAGAAGTGCATTTCAAAAACATAATCAAATTTTGAAAAACGAAAAATGTGGATAACAGGACTGCTGTCCATTCTGCTTTTTAAGCTTAAAAATGCGCAGAACTATCCATTACGTATATAAGACCATCACTAAAGGCCCACAAAAGGGTTTGAGATCTGTGGCATTAATCTGTGTACATTCAGCACAAGAATTTATAGTATGATTTTAAGTCCGGGTAAAAGGTGCACCTGGAGGGCTTTCTTGCCCCGTTTGTCTGCTTGGGATCATGAAAAGCCAGGGGTCTTGGGCATGCCTTCACTGAGAGGACTGACCCGGAAAAGGTTTCTCTCTTTACTTTTCTTTTTCTCAAGAATATTTGTAATTGGTTATGCATAGAAACCTGCAGGCTTTCCTGCGTGGAGAGACATCACAAGGTGGAAAGCCCTGTCCGTCTGGGCAGGAGGAGATTACCCCAGGTGAAGACCCGAGAAAGTGCAGTGAAACCATCTCTCCAAGTCTTACATTCAGGCTGGTCCTTCCCGTGTGAAGCCAATTGCCAATAACCGTAGCCTGAGACAGAAGGTTTCACATGGCAGAAGGGCCGCAGGACTGAAGTTTTGTGTGATTGGGTGCTGCCGCGTGATATGGAATTGGTTTTCTGAGAGTTCTCTCTTTAGTAGTGGCGAAATAATTTGTCCAATCGCACGGGATTCTGCGTGCCCCATGCTACTCGGGTTGGAGGTTTCTGCAAATTACTACGGCAATCCGTTCCAGTACTACGGCTATCCCTTTTACATGAGTAAACAGCCTTCCCTTGTTCTCTTGCAAATACAGGAGTCTTCTGCCGGAAGGCTGCCAAACTGGACAAACCTTCTGAACGGAAGTTTGTTTGATACTATGCCCTAGTGGCACTGCATATTGCGACGGGTGAGAAAACAAGACCTGATTTATGGACTAAATGTGTCTTGCCTCTACTACATTAACTCCAATCAGCACTATGCAAGCATCCACAATAGTAGCAAGAGAATAACTGATCCGTAACTGTTGTTTGGGTCATTTTTGCCTCAGTGTCATATGTCGATTTGTTCTGTGCAGATTCTTAGACTTAACTATGCTGCTTACTTACCTGCATGATTATCTACCTACTATTTATCTCTAAAAACCTGCAAGATTACCTACCTACTACCGATTTCTAATGAATCAAACAATAATCACACCAGGTAGCATGCACGAGCTGCTACAGACACAATGGTAGCTCTACCTTACCTTGCCGCTCCCCGCAGCTCAGTTAGGTAGTGCTACCAATTCTGGCCCATAGACACCCACCGTGCTCATGCACACCACCTAATACATATTTCACGCGACTCTTAATGACTTTAAACTCTCTTTAACCTTCATGGTAAGGAAGGGTTCTCATAAGAATGTCCATTTCTGGGATATTGGAAGCCATTTGAGCTCAGGTTACCTCTGCATACACGAGGCACTAGCCAATGGCAAGGCCACTGTAATGATTCACTACAGTCGCCACGTTCAAAGTTTAGAAGAAGTTTCAGACAAAAATAAAATGTCCGATTATACTTGAATAGCTTAAAAAATTGCTGAGGCTTTAAGAATGAACAAAGGAAAAATATAAAGCTAATATGCAAAACAGTCGGTGGAAAGTACAACACTGGATCAAGCCTTTACAAATTCTCCTGGGAAAAACAGGTAGACGGCTCTATTCACATGAGTCTAAAGAATCGATTAAGTTTTAAGTGGATCTTTGAAAAAATACTAAGGTGATCAGTACAAAGCACAGCCCAAAAAGAGGAATTTGAGATTAAGACCTCTCACTTAGGTTGGCAAGAGCAGATCCACTATTTATTGTTCACATCTGAAGGACATACTATTAGGACAACAGAAAATGTCAGAGATAATATCTCCGAACAGCACGTGGTACTAGTGAGCTTCATGGACTTTTCTATTGCAATACTAGAGCAAGGCTGGCGAGAGTAAGGTACTTAAATATTGTGTGATCAAATGCTTGACAATGCCATGTGATTCAATGCCGAAACTCAAGAGAGAGGTTACAAGTGGTCATGATCATATAACACTTGATATGTCTTGGATTTCCTCAACGGGCACATGTCAAAAACCACCTTGCAACAAGTTTTGCAGTTTACTCAAGGCCCTTCCTTCTTGGTCTATGACACAAGACTCAAGTTTTGCATATGTTACTAAGCTTTGCAGTCAGTTGAGCATCATCAATATCCAACAAGTCACCCCTTTCTGGTCTTCCAACAATCTTTCTTATAGAAAGGACGACCGTTTTTCCCTAGTGTGCGTTTCCTTGACAGAAATATGCAATTAAGATATATAACTGTTGGAATGAACGTCATAAGTCAAGTAGATACCTTGCGTGCAGCAGAATTCGAGTAGTATGTCATATGTGCAAGACAAGGAATGATGTAGACAGTGCCTGTCACTAAGAGTGATCCAACCGCTGAGTTTATTGGTCCAAAAAATGGGACCATCAGAGAAATCAGCCACATGACAAGAACAATGGGTATTCTTGAAAGAGCCCTTATAGTGAAGTGGTTGGAATGGTGCACCCCAATGGCCTTCTCCCATACCAAATGAACCGGAAGGGAAGAGAAGCTGAATTCTATGAACTGTCACAGCATAACACGTCAGCAAAATATGGCAATCAAGAAATAGAGATGCACCAGAGACTGAATTGGCATTAACTGATAACATTATTTGGCGCGCAACATCATAGTTGAGATTTAGACTCACATCAAAATAGAGAAGTGGCAAATCTTGGAAACTCAAGAATTCAGAAAACAATTCATGCTAGAAAAAAACATGTCCTGCTACAGAAAGATAAGCAGGTGCTGTTTGAGATACAATACCCAGATATGAACAAGCTTCTGCACTATACCCCAGATTCTTTAAGTGCCAAAGACATGCAACGTCCTTCCTTTCATCAATTTATTCTTAACTTGACCACTTGTGTTGGATATATAGAATCCTTGGAATAAAACAAAAGTCATGTTCATTGGATGGAAGCAGGATATGAACCCAGATACACAAACAATTTATGAGCCATGGGAAAATGTCATGTCATTGCTTCATTTTAATGTTGTAATATACTGTGCTGTACACAAATCAAAAAGCTGCAATATAACCTCTCCTTTTTGAATCTCACTTGCTCATTGAGAGCGCTGAGAGTGAACACATGATTTGGGATGGAATGTTGTGATTTAGAACAGCTTGGGTTATGGCATGTGGACACCTAGTCTCAGCTTCACTGTTAATTACTATCTGGATTATAATCCCGTATAGCTTGAGTATGCCATGTCCTTTCAAAATTGTGTGGTGATTATTTGATTTCACAGGGTCACCAACTTGCTCAGATGTACAACATCAATAGACCATCAGTTTTTTTATTTAGTATTTCTTAATAATAAAAAAAATTCAACTCCCTTTCTAGGTTGCTACATTTTTCCATTTCAATTTTTTTAACTCCCATATGTTTTCCATTTGAGCTCGGATTACAATGCAATAAAAAGCAAAATTCATCAGCTCAGTGTGACTGACATTCTTGAGGTATCATTGATACTAAATTTTTGTTCTTGTTTACAACAAATCCTTTATATATATTGAGGATGCAAAATCTCTAAGTAGGTGGGGAAGTGAAATTCACCGTGATTGTGAGAACTTCCAAGAAACTATGCAGCTACAAAAAACCAATTCTCAATGTTTGTGTCTTGTCGTGCAACTAGAACAATGGACGCAGCTTTTTACAGGAGCCAATAACCTCAAAATAAATGGCTCTCAAGCAAAATAGAAAGATTTTTTGAAGCCATTTTAAGAGAAAATGCTTCAAAATTGGTGTTCAGTTTAGCAAACTAGTTCTATCCAAGATTACAATTATGAATTACGAGAAATTTTGACATCGCAATCTGTTGCTATTTTCTGAAGAAGTAATAATGTTCTCTTGGACTAGAATAATCTCAAATATGAGTTTGGGGCCTTATTAGCTAAATTGGGCCTTACAACCATTATTACAGTTTTACTATTTATAAATATAGCGTGGTGGTTGCTCAAGCCATCTTATTAACTATCCTATTGACCGATTCTAATCTAAGTTAGCTCTATGGCTATATTTAACATTGCAAGCCATATTTAACATCGCAATTAGTAAGCTCATGGGCTAATTACATGTAGTAGATGACGCTACCCCTACTAAAGCATTTTTTCCCTAAAAAATGAAGACCATGTGATACTCCATCAACTGTCATACTCCATGAATCCCTTGGGAGCTGGCTATCTCTTATGTAGGAATAAGCTTTCTCATGAATCGTTCTCATCGGCAACCAACTTGTATCTTGACGTAAACTCATTCATTCTGATCTAGATCAACACGTACAATATTAGTTTGATTTTGGCTACTAGCCGAAGCAAACGACTCACAAATCAAAGGTCATTCAATCAAAATCACCCTCCCTCATCTTTGGTCACAAACTAGTTGATAGAAAAAACCCTGATAGTGATTGTTTGACTGTATCTGGCATTTCTGAGCAAACTTAGGTACACTGACATGGTGACTATTCCTACAAGTTCATAGTGGTCCTAGGAACTAGTGACAATTGTAGGCTTGAAGTACTGTGCCAAACTGTAGTTGCGGTAGTAGGATTGGGCACAAGCTTCCTAAACCCGTATTTTAGGTCAACTTCAGGATGTCAGATATGGACCATTCGATGATCGTTCTAACCCAAATGATGTTTGTGTAATGTATTTCCCTGTATATTGCATATGATCTCTACACATAATTTTTATTCAGAAGGATATTTCTTTTTTGAATCTGTTTGTGAAAAGTTGGAGAGGATTAAGTATTTATGAAGTAATAGGGTTTTTCAATATTAAGAACATCTCCATATATTTTCTCGTAAATAAAATTATTTTCAAATTTCAACATATCCTCACTGCTCAGCATATTGTATAGTAAATTGAAATGATTCGGAGATTATTTCTTTACAACAACAGGAACAACCATCCATAGCCAACATTGGTGTGACTCTTTTTTCCTTAGTCGATCATCATAATCAGCTTGACGGATTGTGTTTAGTTGGTCACTTTTCTCATCCTTTTCGCATGGTATTATTGATGACTGATGGAGAGGTTGACCAAATCGAACTTGGAACTCATTTCTGTTGGCTGGATTCCAGGTTCCTTGATTGGATCCACCTGGTTTGTCGATTTCTTGATATCAACCTTTCCAAAGTGTTTCATTTTTTATTATTCTAGAATGTGATTGGTCATTGGTAGCTGATTCTGTTGTGGCATTTCATGAGCATTGGCATTATGCAAATTTTTCTTATTTATTGCCTCAAACATTGTATGACTACATCCCGAAAGAGTCTGAACTACAACTTCTGATGAGATAGTAATTGAGGATTGTGACACAATAACTGAGATAATATCGACTTCATCCCTTTCATCCATTTTTGGGATTCGTAATTTTTTGAAGACTTTGGTCTTCCTCATTGCTTGAAGAACGATCATCTAGTTCTCATCCTTTTCCATGTTGTTGAGATATCCCTCATTCAAATCTTGGTGGTCGTGTTATTTCCTGTTGAGCCTTTGAATGTTGACCCATCCATTGTTGAGATCCTAGTTGTTGAGAGATATCATCTCCATAATCAGGACAAAAAGTGAAATGCGTGCCAAGATAGAGTCAAGATGAGTGGCCATCGTATGCACATTTTTTTCCATCTTTGTTTAGACTTTTCTTGCATCAGTTGCCATGTCAAATTACTTTGTTCCACATTATCTTCTGTATGCGTAGTTCTATAGTTAGTGAATGTAGCTACATAAGGAAAAGATTGACAATTATTAGTTGGTTGTTTCATTGCTGTTTGACTATTCCAAATACACCACAAAGTACCACTATGAATAGCTAAGGTCAGATATTACAGTTTCAAACCCTGGTTTAGAACCAACCTATGTTCTGAGCCAATTCTCAACATTTTCCTGGGCTGCTTCTTGTAGGTGTTCCCCTCGCTGAGGTCGCCCTACTGTGGGAAAGAATCTGCTTCAAACAGTTTAACAATTGGTGGAGAATTGAATGCGCACCAACTGTGAACGCCCTTTCAAAAATCCTTTTTCCGGAAATCTCAAATTTCCGATAGTTCGAAGTTCTGATTCCAGGAAGAAACCTTCGTGCAAATGCAATAAGAGGTCTTTTCTTTCCTTAGAGCAACCAATTGAATCCTTAATTGTCAGTTTTGACACACTTCGGCTTCCGAACGAGGATTCCTCCACCACTTCCCAGTTGTCTTCAAACCGACATAGATTCGACTCAGATTATCCCAAATATGACCTTTGTACTTGTTTGGTGATTGCTATCACCAAGCTCTGATACAAAGTTGACAATAACGTTACTGATCGATGCAATCGCCACAGAATTTTAACAAGTACTTCAAGACAAGAAACAAAGGATTGCTCACCAACACCAAAACTGTATATTCACACTGAATTAATCAAGTACAAAGAGAACTAGCTAAATAGCAACTTAGGGGCTTGTAAAAGATCGGCCCATCGTCTAGAAAGCTGGAAAGAGAAAGTTGCCGTCAAATATGGCAAGTGAAATCATAAACTTACACGTTCATTATTGCTATTTCAACAGGATGACTGTTGATAGTCGATGGTGAGGATCATGTACACTATTGATCGTGTCGATTCGATGTCGATGGTTTGCTTGATTGCTTGACTTCAAACTCAAATGTGGAGTGTTGACGTCGATTCGTTGCTCTGCTTCGGATCTACGTGTATTTTTGCAGACTGTTCAAATATAAATGTAAGTAAATTCTACAGACTGTTGTGGAGAGTGAGTATTTACGTAGTACAGGAGTACTCATAAGATGAATTCAGGTGAGTAGGAGTAAGATTTAACCGACAACCCGTTCCTTCCTGTATTTGCTTCCTCAATTATAGCTTTAAGAGTGAATATATGATCCAATGTAGAATACTGAGCTCTGAAATCTATCTGACCCATACTCTAGATTCTGCCTCATTTGTTGACCGATGCTTGTAATATGATCCCATAGAATTTGGCAATCACATGTCCAATCATAACAATCTAATAATTCACCTGCAGATAGAATCAATGTTTCACTTAAATGCGTTTCATTCAATGAAACTCCATTTCGAGAAGTCCGTTTCAAACAGACAATTTGAAATGAATCTTAAAATCAGAGTAAGAAAAAAAAACCTCCGAATGTGTGTGAGTGAAAGTTTGGCATATAAAACTTTAGTTAGAACTCGGTAGGGAATAGTAAAAAGAAATCCCTAAAAATGTTTTGTTGTTTCTTTCCCGAGAGAGCAGATTCTTTTTCCGTTTCAAACACGTTGCGAAAAGGCTTTTCAAAAAGGTCCACAAAACATTAATAGAATGTATAATATTACTACAGGAGGTACAAAAACATGATATGCAACCGGTTTAAGAATAATGGCAACAATTGGAGAGACGATATTTGGAACATGGAGAAATAATTCTGACTTGAGATCATCAATGTCTCTTGATTTCTTGCAATGTAAACGATCAATAGCATCTCTAACCATGTGTGTGGTAAACAAGGAGAAGTGGCAAGGTTTGACAAAAATGGCATTGGAAATAGGTGTGGTTACGTCATAAAAGGGAAGTCACATATTGTGTCCAAGTGTAGAGATCAGTGAGAATTGGAGGCAAGGCCCTAGGATGGAACACGCCAGAAGCTGCCAGAAGAGGAGTTAAACAAGAACTCCATTATCCAAGCATTTTCAAGCATCTCATTAATCTATTTCTTTTTCCAGAGCATACAACAATATCGACATTGGGTGCCCCACAAAAGATTTTTGGCACTATGATGGACCTAACGGTAGTGGATAACAAGGGAATGGAGGTCACGACATTCTTAGTCATACCTCTTTTCGGGCACATTTGCTTTTGGCTCAATAAGGCTTTGAAGGGAAAGAAAGTGTGAAGATGTGAGGAATGAAGATGGAATTTTGAGGGAGCTTTCAGATAGGAACTGGGTAAGCAAGGAGAGGAGAGATTCTTGGTGTAAGCAGGTGTATTCATGGTTTAAGAGGTATTTTGGTTTACCTGCTGAAGAGCTGTGTAAGGAATCCATGAAAGAACCCACACGGAAAGTCACGAAGGAGTCGTCAGAAAGTGTGGTAGGAGAAATTGTAAGATCAAAAATGGAATGAAAGTCTGATTTGATGAGATAACTGATGACATTGTTTCTACCATTTGTGTAGGTGACATGTGTAACCTCCACATAATAGCTATCTGGACAACCCATTATAAATAGCCAACTCATGAGATTCCCTTAAATGCAATAACAGCTCATCGTATCTAGTAACAAGACCATCAGCATCATCCGATGATCTCAGAATGCTGAATTCCCCATTGTCCAGAGCATAAATACAAAGTCTGTCATCCACTAAGTGAAAGCCATTTTGTGGAACTACAATCTTGGGACTTGAGATCTCCTAGAGATAGAATCACGCCTCTGTCAGCAAAAGTAATAATATCTTTTGAAATCCTCTCGGAACAAGAGAGACTGGAACTACTGGCATAACCAGCAGTCTCAAGAGTAAAGTAACAAGTTGCAACATAGACATTCTTGGTTAAACCAATACTCTAACCCAAACCTTGGACCCAAATAAAGTCTATGTGCACATCTTGCTTAACCAGTGACACCACAGAGTCGAGAGTCTCTAAAAGGACAAGTCACCAAACCCGACCATCTGCCATTCTGTGATCTTGTCTCCACTTAAAAAGCCGAAAACTGAGAAAAGTCGGAGTAGGATGGTAAACCACTGATATGACTCTCATGTGTCTTTGAATAAAAGAGGATATCAACTTCATTAATGAAATCATGCAAATCCTTCCTGTTGAAGAGGAGTGGATACCATTACAATCTCAAAACCATACGCTCAAAGGGAGCAACTGTGACCTCAAGGCTCTACGCCTCAAGGTCTCTACTCCTTATGTATTAGAAAAAGATGGAGAAGGAGGGGATTTCCAATGCATAAACATAGGACATTGTCCCTGTAAGCAACCATCTACCTTTATCTTTAGCTTTTTGGAAATCCTTCTTCCTCTCTTGGACCTGAATGAACATGAAATTGTTATCGATGTAAACCTTGGTTGCTTTGAGTTTAACCCTCTGCCTGAGGGCTTCTCTCCCGTTATCCAGTGTATATAATCTGATAATTCAGTTGGAGTTATCCACCTCTGTGTCCTCCAAGCACTTTCCATACCAGGGTTCTTCAACTCTAGAGTGACATCCAAAAATTGTTTTGCTTCCGGCTATGCATCTTCTGTCTCATAAACACCTCTGACTCTGATGTTGAGGGATTTACTATCTCTCAATTTTGAAAGGGTGGCCCTCATCATCTCTGCCAAAGGTTTAACAGTTGCATTTGGAATCCCTAATAACATCATCCCATGATTTTGTAGCAATCTTGTGCTCTTCCAAGTAGGATTCAAGACCAAGGATCTTTTTGGATGTGTATCCCTTTGGCAGCAAAAATTTCAAGTTTACACTCTCATGTTCAAGAGTAGCAACCCTATCAGCAAGAGATCCTAATTCTCTTCATGTTAACCATTTCTTTGATCACAAAATCTAGGCTCATGGCAAGAGCTCCTGATGTCGGTAAATAGACTGCCACATAGACAATCACTCGAACTTAGCAGGAAATAGAAATATAAGGAATGTTTGGAGATCAGCAATGGAACCTCACCAACTTGTTGCAATGGACTGCTTTTAGCAGCATCTCTTGGCAGTAACTCCTACAGCAATTTCCCCCTCAAACTTGGCAGCAATGGCAGCATCTGTTGGCCTAAATCCTGGGCAATGCTTCAAGAACCTTTTAGCCTCACAAAAATAGTAACAAAAAGTGATGAAAATCACTGTTTTGGGCAGTAACAAACTCCTGCCAATAAGAAACTGAGGGCAGCAGTACTTTTGCTAGAAAAATGAATGTGCTCGTCCCTTACTCCAAACTCATAAGAAAAGGATGAGGCAGTGAATAGAAACAGGCACCCTGCACATTCATTAGAGAGAAGGCAGCAGTGAGCCTGGGAGAGAGAGAGAGCAGTTCTGCTAGAAAGTTCTATTCACACTGAGGAGAGAGGTGCTGGCTTACTGCAGCAAGAAGAGGAGTACGATCTCATAAGGGCCAATTAAACCTTCAAGAACAAGTCGTGACTCAAATCCGGGGCAAAAATCATTTAGTATTAACAATCTGTATTCACAAAGAGTATTAACAATCTACAATTTAATATCTACAAATTGCTCACCCCATTTTATAAGCAATTTGTTTCCAGAAAAGTGTTGACATAACAAATATAATCTACCAATTACAACCCTCCCCTTCCGATTTGATATAATATTGCCTTCTGGATCTATGTCGTAGAAGGGATTAGTAGATGATTCTTCGGAGTGGGGGGCCGTAAAGCAGCTTGTGAGGGTCGAGATCCCTCCCCTTGAGAGTAAGGACGAGGTTTTGTAGTTGTAATTTTCTTTTGAGATTCAAAGATGTATAAAAGTTCGAAATGTAACTTCCACTCCCACTATGATTGCTAGAAATTGATGACATGGTAATATGCTGATTACATTCATAACATACAATAAATTAAAATGAACCTTAATCAATGAACATAAAATCCTATTCTAAAAATGTATTTATAAAACCCTATCAGTTACAAAACAATGCATTAACATTTAAAGTTTAGGTATTGAAATTAAGTAGGAAAGAAATTCAATCACAAAACTTTGCATATTCAAGTTAGAGTTTCATACTGCAACAAGGTGCACACAAATGCACAACATATAAGAATCATACTATTTAAAAATCAAAACATAAGAATCAATATTTTTTTAAATTGACTAATTTTATGTTATTCATATTTTTATTTA
Source organism: Diphasiastrum complanatum (assembly GCA_029204225.1). Lineage (NCBI taxonomy): Eukaryota > Viridiplantae > Streptophyta > Lycopodiopsida > Lycopodiales > Lycopodiaceae > Diphasiastrum > Diphasiastrum complanatum. The sequence continues at coordinate 14,738,285 of CM055110.1, forward strand.
TGAATCCATGTAGTTTACCACAAGGAGATGAATTGCATTCAATCAGTTCAGCGATGAAGATGCTACTCAAGTCAATAGAGTAAATGTATATATGTTTGTACGTTGATAAGAAAATTGTTGGCTAAGTTGACATGACTTCGAATATTATGCTAAAGTAACATGTACTTGACTTTGTTTCTCATAGAAAAACTATTTTTAGGATAAAATATGGTGCACATGTGTTAAGTGTGATGGGCATAAGATGCATGAAAGACGCATTGTTGAAAGTCATTGAGGGTCAACCATCAAATTTAGAAAAAGTTGAGGTTTGCTTTGAACGATTGCTTTTTTATACTCTATTATAATGTTTATCACTCTATATCAAAGATGCAGGCCGCGATCCGGAACGTGATCTGGGATTTCCCATTAGGGTTTGCCGGAGCGCAAATTTTTTTTTTTTTCAAACCTGCCAATATGGGTATGCAAATGAAATGATTAGCTTCAGTATTTCTGCTGCTATTCATTGGTCATTTATTGCAACTAGCTGTGGGGATCCCTCCACAATAGAAAAATAATTTGCAAATTTTTTTGCGATCCGGATCGTTTTTCCAGCGGATCGTGATCCGCTGCAACTGAGCTCTATATACATTCTTGTTGAATTTGTTTAATGTGTGTAGACGTGTAGACAATAAATTGAATGCCATTCCATGGAGTTGATCCATCTGTATTTAGTTCAGTCAAATGGCTGCAATGGGAAGAAGCAGTTCTGTTGAGAGGGAGAGCAGAGCCATAGATAAACAAAAGAGGTACAGGCAGCACTAGTGATCCACCTCCATGAGAGAGAGAGAGAGAGAGAGAAATGGATGGTATAATAGGAGAGAGACACACACGTACACACACACACACCCAAAATGATTGAGCCATGACCAATAGTTCAATGACCGTGCTTTAAGAATTACGCACCTGATGCATGAGCATAACACAAACAGCTGCATCTCTGAACTTTGTCTTTGGGAAAAATGCAAATGCATTTGTGATTGTGAGGAGCCTATCTCCAAATGCCCAGTACACAGCTGAGGCTGATGGTATAGTTAAAGAGAAAATGTAGAGTACTGCATACAGGTACATCACTTTGTACTTTCTTGGTCTCCACATGGCATGCATAATTTCTCTGGAACAATCGTTCAAATACAAAATTTTAATTAAGAAAAAGAAAGATGCTAAGAGTTTCACATGAACTTTCTTGCGTTATGATGAAGCTTTGATCAGTAGGTATATTCAAGAGGAAAAGCTTGCAAGGCTTTCTAAGCTTTCTAAATACAGTAAGTTTCAGGACTCTATTTGATAATTAGAGTTTTCCATTTGGCATTTTCTTCCACTGGCATACTCTTGTTGAATTGATGATAAGATTTGGCACATACATAGTAACAGCATGGCCACCAAAGGCATAGAGAATGTTAGAAGCTCCTGTAAAGTAGAGCTCCAGACTGTTGGCTTCAGTGTACTTCACATCTGGCACCTGCAGAAGAACAGAGAAATTTCCATGAACAAACTTAACACCGTATTTGAAAGTTCACAATAGTGCGAAGACAAGTACGGTCACAAAGTTTTAAGAAAGAGCCATTAAAGTTCATGAGATCTTAGATAAGCATCTGCTTCATCCCTTTCTCTACATTTCAGTAGAAGAAAAATTCAAGGTGCCAACAATGCAAACCTGGCCATTGAGTGCTGCAGCTATTGTTAGATACCATGCAGTATAAGTTGTCATAAGAATGCCCAGGAATGACCACAAGCGGTAATTTTGGGCCGTTGGGATCAGGACCGTGAAGATGAAGAGTGCTCCAAATATTAGCGTCCATGTGCGCTTGGGGAGAGTATCGTTGATATAGTACACTGTGCTGAAAGTTGCGATTGTGATTATTAACTTGTTAATATTCAGCCCTCTTTCCTGAAAATTGCTCCCAATAACATCTGCATGAAATATCACTCTCTAACTGAAGAAATTTCATGAGCAATTTGACAGGATTAGAGCTAACCTGCCACATGCTACCAATTGAATGATAGAACCACAAAAGAGGTAAGTAGTACTGAAAATTAGCCCCACAGCTTTCCACCAGGGTCCCAGAAGCCCTCCCAGTACCTCATACCACTGATAAGATGCAAACACCATGTGCTCAAATTAGAGATTGAAGTAATCAGAAGTCCTCACAAATACAAGTTACAACAAAGATGCTACTACACAATTAGCACCACCTCACAGAAAAAGTTTTAAAAGTCTCTGGTGAAATCAAGGTAACCTCTACCTAAAAAGCTACTTCCTTAATAGGAAGTAAAAAGCCAAGCACAAACTAGAACTGATTATATAGTTGTCCAGCACAATTTTAGAGAAATGGTTGTAATGATGCTCTGCTTCCATTCTCATGCATTTGTGGCTGAGCATTGTGGTTAGGGGTGCGATGATCGGTATAGCAGAAAAGGTAGCTAGTGCACCTTCAGAACATCAGGCTACTTATTGGCAATGTGGTTGCACGCCAGCCAAGCCTAGTCATACTAGCCAGCACGAGGCAAAAGAGGCCTGGTTATCCCACAGGCATATGGATTAGTTTGAATGGGCTACATCGGTAATAAGAACTACCAAGGCCCATAGGGGCTTGGTTTAAGAACGTATGGATGTCCCCTAGTACCAGCGTTTGGGGGTTCCTCACACAATTGGCAGGTGGCAAGGACGCTTGTATGATATCCAAGTACTCCGCCCATTTTTCTCAACACAGTATCGGAGCTGGCTTTATTTGCAAGCTTCAACAAGTCTGGAGGAACATTGGAAGGAAGCCTTAACAAGTCTGGAGAATAACGACATCCCGGTTAGCATTGGCATGACGTTTGCTAAGGGGAGTGTTGGTAATGTAGCTGCGCCCAGTTGTATCAGCCAGCAAGAAGCAAAAGAGGCATGTACAATCACAAAAATGGAGGCTAATACAATATACGTCTTAATGTGCCTGTGCCGAACTTTATATTCTAATCAGTATCTATGATACTATCCTGAAAGTTTATCACCTTCATAACCATCAATATTGTACACTCAGATCACACTGATAATACCAAAAGGAGCGTTGAAATAACCTCCATCAAATATATCTGATTTTAGCTTCACAGCATGTTGTCATTTGCTAATACGATGCATGCAAGAGTACTGAAAAACTCCCAAATGGATATACTTTCCTAAAGGTGCACTGTGCTACTGACAGCTTCCACTTAATTTCCAATTATGTCATAATACAAAGTAAAACTGAGATTCTGCCTCAAATATAAGCAACCGAATACATAGAAACAAGAAAGAAAAGAACATGGAGGCTTCTTCATCATATTATGATATAGGTTCCTTATAAGTTCTTTTCAAGACACTCGTTGCTCTTCCTTGTACGGAATCAGCTATTTTTAATGTTCTTTTAGCATTCTTAGCTGGAGGCTGTTATTTGTATCATTGTTTTTTATCATTTATGCTTAAGCTGATGCTAGAATTCATAGCATAGTTGCAGTTGCAAACCACAGTTTGAATCGCGACTCACACCCGCGATTTGCAATTCTGGTTAGCGTTTAGAGCATTGTTTTTTTTTTTGGGTGGGCAATCAGCTTCAAGCTCTTGCCTAGAGCAGGTTGCCACTAGTTTCAGGTACAGTAAGGTCAAGGTAGATATATAGCTGGAACAATGTTAGACACTGGATTCAAATTTGCTGAAAACTGTGACTGTTGAACATTTCTTGGATAATAAGCATGACTGAGCTCTCTCTCTCTCTCTCTCTCCAATATATAAAGCATGTGTGAAAAAAGTTTATCATATACAATGTCGGGCCAAATGGCACCATAATGCAGTACAATAATGTCTGATGAACAATATTACTAATATACAACTAAGCCTCTGGCTCGTCCTGATATCCAATGAGTCTGTGCAGCTTGAATCAGATGTGTCTAATGATGACTATGAGGGTGATATGCGTTGGGGTGAGTCCCCACCTCTGTCTCTGCCTATGCCTCTGCTGCCCCTGCCTGCTACCCAGCCTCTGCCCCTGCCCGCCACCCTCTAGCTACCTCGAACTGCTCCACCTATCCCGCTCCCTCTAGCTCGGCCTCTCATCTGTGATCTCGTACCCTGAGAAGGCCCTATAAACTCAAAGTCGGCCTAGCCTACAATCGCATGTGATGCTCCGCTCCTCCGTACAGTCAGGGTTCACCTACAATCCAAGTACCACAAGAGTTAGAACCATACATCAAGGAGCTACATATTGAACCATAACAAACCATTGCATTTCAAGCAAGTCAAAACATTGACTCATCTCAATCAACTTGGCACCCTCTGCAGTGCCTCTCAACATGTGTTTGTTGCTGCTCACAAACATCAACCGCCTGCACTGCTCAATGTAGAGCCTGTTCCTCCTCTCCATGTGATGTGTGGCCCATAAACTCCAATTCCGCTCACAAGAGGAAGCTAAACAGTCCTTTGAGAGGACTCTCTTGACCAATCGCCATAGGTCACCAATGCTACACCCGTGCATGCTCCACCATGTCACAGACTACAACTGATCCTCCCTCAAGTGGCACCACGCTCGATCAAAGGGCCCTAACCCTCGCTCGAACTTCACCAGGTCTCACTCCATGTTCCTAAGCATCGGTCCTATTGGCAAAAGAACCACACCATGCATCAGTACACAAATTTCATTGGTCGTATGTGAATGGATTGATTAGGAGTCTCTATAGGCATGAAGAAACACAATGTAGCATCAAACGTCACCTCAAATGGTCACCCCGCCTACAAGTAAATACACAAAGGGGGCCAAAAAACATATGGATTTGGGGTGATACATTCACATCTTACATATGTGTGGTAACTGCTAAAAATAACATTGTAGAAATGTCCATCGGCCCAAAGGAAGATGGTTTAGGACAAACACCCACTGAAATAAAAAATCACTCTTCTTTAAAGTTTCCCAAATCAATCCCTTCACCCACTTGATTAATCTCATGTTGTCTTTGTGGACCTCATATAAAACTTCAGCTTTACTTCATCTTGATCATATGTCTCGGAGCACTTCTTATGCTCGTGTTGTAACGATCTATCACAGATTATAATAAAATATCATATATTTTTTACAGAATTCAACACAAATGAGACACCATAACAATAAGTTTGTTTGCCCAATGAGTCCATTCCTAAAATGATGGCCATCGTGAATAGGAAACATTTTTGCTTGAATTCTTGATCCAGCACATGCTCAATCCCAATACTTGCATAAGTACTGAAAATCTGTTTCGTGAATCTCAACCTTTGTCCAATGGAATTGCATGTGTACACTTATGAAATCTATCATCAAATACACTTATCTACATAAGAAGGTCGACATGCACTGCTAACTAGAGTCATGAGAAAGTAAACAGAATAAGTAGGCAAACTTGGATCAGCAATCCTTGCAGCCCAAGAGGTGAGAGAATCAAAATTTCCAAACAACAGCCACATACAACCTTCCTCTCAAATTCTATGCCAAAGCTCCAAGAGAGTGGAGATGAGACTTTTTCCTTCTCCCAAAGCTCTAGAATCCTTGAAGGATTTTCTTCCTCCTTCCAACGCCCAATCCTTCTTCCTACACTCCAAAAAGCACATTGGTGAGTGACCTCTTCTCCGTGCCCTATAACCTTTATAGTATCATGTGAAGATTGGCCAGGAATAGGGCTCCAAGCTAGTATTTAGCCATATGCCTCCTCGAGGTAGGTCACCCTCCATTTTAGAACCCATTCATGCAACCGCGTTCACAGCAAATGTGCCCCACTTCCTACACTCTTGTTGTCATCATCGTAGAGATACATGTTCCTATAGTGGTTTGTTACCCATGTTTCCACGACTTTACAATACCTCATTTAGTACAATCCTTCCAATCAAAGTAGTATCGTTACATATGATATGGGTTACTATGAACTTTATTATGGTGCTATTGATGAATCATGAATTTTACATCCAGTTGGTCCTATTACTATCTATTGTGCACCATGGCACCTTATTTTCGCTATTTGGCATTCCTGGTCTATCCAACTAGCTTGGGATGCATTCCCTTGGTCCTTATGAATTGCTTGGTGATATGATGTTCATACCAATGCCTTTATGTGGTCTTGGTCCATAAGACTAGCTTGACACACACATATTTGTAGTATCATCAACAGCTAACTCATTGCCAATGATGATTCTTATGATGCTTTCTTTCGGCATTCCTAGGCCATTCATATAGCCCGCCAGACCTACATGTACCATTCAGCAGTGAGTTTTAACTTCTCACATTTCAGCTTCTACTTCACTGTTCAGTATGGATACTTTTGCAGTTACTTATTCAGCCTATGCACTTTTGCAATCATACTGAGCAATGAGACTTTTTGACAACATCGTATAGTTCTCTCTTGCAACAAGTACCTCGCTATTTCGGTATATGTTTTTGGTTTATGGTCCACATTGGAGGCAATGTTCTTGTTGGTAAGGCGATGTTATGAACATACATTAACTTTTGGGCTACCCAAGCCAGGACCTACTATACTTGGCAGGACCAAGGGTTAATTTATTCACAAGGCAAAGATTACATCAAAGTTCCGGGTGCCATGGTACGGCACCTGGTACGGCACGTGTGCCGTAGGTGCCGTATGGTGCCATACCTTTTCAGTGCCACAGCACCTACATAAGTTTTTTTTTTAATAAAAAAAACCATATATGTCCCTTTTCAAGTCAAAAAATTAAAAAAATATGTATATATATGTGCGGTACCGGCACTTGCCACGGCACTCAGACCCCACGGCACAGGGAACTTTGGATTACATTTGGACCAAAGGTTATGTTTATATATAGGACCAATTGGGTCTAGCAGGGGTGCAGTACTTTTGCAGAGAACTGTTGCCCCTCTTTTTATTTCCTTGTCAATATGGGATTCAGCCCTAATTTCAATAGACTATAGAGGCATATGGATGAGTTTGAATGCGCCACTTATAAGGAGTTATTCAAGAATGTGCCCTTGGTATCAGCTTTTAGGAGTTGCTCACAGCCTCGCACATTTGGAGTATGGGTAGGAGGCTGAGGTGGGATCCGTACTCAAGCGTGTTGTGCTAGACAATACTTAACTTCCAGGCAATGAAAGTAGAAAAAGCTCACCAACAGAACGAGAATATAGATAATTCGATGCTCTGTATATAACGACTGCAAATTAGTAGTTGGTGCTCAAGCATCCATAAACCGCTATTAAAATCAGACTGGTAAATGAGAACATATCATTTATCCTTAGATGACGCAAGTAAGTTGGTCCTAGGTTGAACAACTTGAAGAAGAGCGCAAGGATGTTGGCAGCTTACATCACATGTGTCTCTACAAACCACCATTGATTTATGAATATTTTACAAGACAGCCACTGAAATGCTTACCTGGATAGTGTGGTTCTTGAAACTGACGTGTTGATTTTCTTTTATACTGCGATAATCGGCATAAAGGGCAGTCATTAGATAGCATGCCCAGCAGCCTACAAACCCATACAGTATTTGGAACGCTATTCCAGATGCTAGACCCAATTGTGCAAATGAGTAAGGCAATGTCAGCAACACCTGGGCAACCTGGAAGGCATCTCGCTCCGTTAGTAAAGCTACTTTCTCTTTAAAATAGTAAACGGTCTTGATTCTAAAAAGAAAATGCTACGAATGTCTGTATCTGGAAAAAAAGAGAACCGTAGACATTTTTAATTCCTAATAGGAAATGCTACAAAAGTAAATATCTGAAGAACAGCTGTTGACTGGAAACGAAAAAGAAAACTGGGATCACCTGCACGGATGAAGCAGTAAGCCAAGCATCAAAGGATGAGCCACCTTCCCATAACACAAGAGACAATAGACTTATCCAACCGTTGTCGGAAGTCCCGGGTTTTCCAGCAAAAGTTGGCTCAGAACTCCCTTGCTCTGTCTGATCACTGTTAGAGTCTATGCGACGAGGCAGGAGCTCTCTCGCAAGTGGCAGAGGCGAACTATGCTCTCCACTACCACTGAGCGTATCCCCTCTATTGTAGCCCATCATCTTGTAGAAGCAGTTAACTCGCCTGACCAGCTACCACAAGAGCAAAAGATAGCATAGCAGTTCTCTTAGCTACCCTAAACCCTAAACCATAAGACCAAAAGATGGCAGAGCAGTTCTCTTAAGTCTCTGACCCAGCTACCATAAGAGCAAAAGTTGCAGTTCTCTGGGCTCTCCTGACCAGCTACCATAAGACCACAAGATGCATATCAGTTGTCGTAGCTGTCTGATCAGCTGCCACAAGAACAAAAGATGGCGTACCAGTTCTCTGCTGGAATCCTTCGTAGCTCGGGCAAGCATGTGTTAATGAGCTTTTGAGCTTTTGGGCGATTTCAGACACCAACTACATATGCCATGGCTGCCTGCTGCTATGCTAATTCGTTCTAGTTCAGCTCACCCGTCACACCCACATGCCATACTAACTTCTAAAGGCTAAAGGGATCGTTGTCTTCCCACAGAAGCCTCATCACTAAGCCCACGGGCCACAGCCACAGCCACACCCAGTGCTGACTCCTGAGCCCAGGCCCCACAATGGTGACAACAAGCTCAAGCATCTCTAGTTTCTATAGTCTTCCCCCAGTCCGTACTGTACTTACTAGTGCGCAATCTAGTTATAAAAAATAACGCCACAAGGATGTAGCTGCACGTGACAGTGAAAGAGAGAGATCAGGAGGGATGCCTTTCATCCTCAGGCGAGATCAGGCACGGCCTGGGGCAGGGAGAGTTGTATATTCTCTTACAGCCAGACAGCCTGACCTCCTGAGGGAGAGACTCTGAGACAGGAAAGATTATAGAGATATATGCCATATCAGTTCTTATATATATATATATATATATATATATATATATATGTGGATCATTCTCATATATATTAAAATTGCATCAGTGAAAGATGAGTTTATTCCTTACCTTGACTATTGGTGGGGTGCAAGTCTGCCAACCTTTTAGGATATAACATTAAAAAAAAAAGATTTAGTCACACTACTTAATGATGCCTTGTACGAGTCTTGTTAAAGATTAGTAGCATCACTTATTTCCGAAGGTGAACATCATATGCAAGAAAAAGTAAACAATCATATTGCAAGTTTTGTTGGTTGTTACACACCTTCGGACAACAAACAACATATAGCCACCTATTCTTAAAAATTCATGTGGAGAGAGAGAGAAAGAAAGCTTTATTAATGTCTTTTGATGCCAAAAGGCATATAAGAGAGAGTAGTACATCTCAAGTGTGTAGTAGTCATGGTGCATTGTAACTCCACAAAACAGCTAAAGAAACATAATCATAGAAATGCAAGCCGAAATACATAATGTCTATCACTATGATAGTCAAAAAAGAGCATTGTATGTGATACCAGCTAAGACCACTGAAGAAGTCTGTGATACGAGGCCCCAAAGATGATACTGTAGAGGATGGACGTTGATGTCGTATGTGGTGTCTCTATGGGTGCTGACTGTGTGCAGTATGGGACCTCTGAGGGATACTAATATAAAAATTGAAGTACTATGTTTTCAGGTTTGCTGCTCAGTGGGGAGAGGGGGCTCAGTTACCACAAATTTGGAATTGCGAGTAAAAAAAGTTAAGGTTAAGGGATCTACAAAGTGCAACACCAAAAAAGGAGACCAATGTCAAAGTTTTAAAGACGAAGGTGGCTTTATGACCAAATGAGCAATGGCTAAGGAAAATTAGCCATGGGGCCTCCTAGTAGCCATGTGGGAAAAAGAGCAACTCACCATGAATACCAAGAAGGCCTATAATGGGAGCTATGGGTATTGGAACCATTAAGAGATCAAGAGGAGCAATTTGCAAAAGGCATGACAATTGGCACAATACCCTTCTCATTGGCACATGAAAAAAGTGGCCTAACCATCCTTTATTGCTAACCAAAGAAAAAGGGATCATAATGGGCAATTTAAAGTTATTAGAACTTTAAGAGTGCACTATCTAGGTACCATGGGCCTAAAAGCAAATAGGCATGTGAATTTGCAAGGTGCCTTTCCAATAGGCACATGGACGGTTGTCCTGACAAACTGCCAAACTGGATAGCAACTGTAAGTCTAATCCAATGGACACAAAGGAGACTTGGCATCACTGAAAAACTAGGATTCTGACAGCTGCCTACCACTAAGCAATCTCACTTCTATTGATCTCTCTCACTCTCTCTTGCAATGATGCAAATTGAGTAAGAACTCAGATTACTGACGTCCGTCTACCACTAAACCACTAGAAGAGCTCTCTCTTTATCGATCTCTCTCTTTTGCAATGATCCAAAATGAGCAGGAAATACTGAAGTCTATCTATCACCAAAAAACTGATCGCTCGTTACTATCAGCCGATCTCTCTCTTGCGATGATGCAAAATCAATATGCTAATTGATTTGTGGATGCAAATGACATTATAATCAAATATTTGAAAAAGTAGAAGTTGGATTTGTAAAGACTCTACTCTTGCTTTCTCTTGATAAAACAGAAGCATGGCTTCCCACAAAGGCTCCTTACATGATCACACTAACATACAACTTTCCTTCTAAGTGACAGACAGGAACTCAAGCAGTCCTACTCAAGGCAAACATTCACTAAACCACAGAGGCCTCAAGTTGATTCCCTACACCTGCATTGATCTCCAAAGGTGAGAGGGACTACTTACAAGCTGTACCAGAGACTGAGTACTAGAGACAAATGGTTCTGTAGTGAATTAACAATATGTGAGAGCTGAGAATTGCCATTATTAAACCAGAGAAAAGCCATAGAGTATGTTTTACACATATACATTCTAACAATCTTGAGGACAAAGCAACTCAGTATCTTCTTACAACCATCAATTGAGCCCGCTTTTGAGAATGCAAAAGAAGATTCAACACCATAAAAAGAGACTCCATTCTTGAAAACAAAAGAACTCAGCACCCCACCACTGCTGGAGATATTTGAGATTTCAGCGTAAGAACACCTTCAGGAACATCAAAGTGCAGAATAGATGCCTGCAACTAATGAGTGAGTGAGAAGTGAAAGCCATAGTGAATAGAAAAGGAGACCCTTTCCAGCAGAACGTCCTCCTTTTTTATAGAGTTGAGGCCACCTTCCTTCATCATATTGCCATCTTGCTTCTTTCTTCACAGCTTTGCATAGGATTTGGTTTTTCAGGCTTCCTTGCATGCTTTTGTCTTCTCTCTAGAATGGACTTGATTCCTACTACAAACCCATAAACATCTTGATCTTGAAGGATGATGTTGATGTTATTGTTGAACTTCAACTACAACTTCACTCTCCACTTTGCCTTCAGCTTTCACTTATTGTTAATCCCTTTGAAATCCCTAAAATCCTTGAGGTCCTTGAGGTCCCTGAAATCAAGAAAGAGGATTGGAAAATCAAGGACATAGATCAAATCAACTTCACTTCACGGTGTCATTCAGTGATGACACCGAGAGTTTGTACGTCCCGAACATGAAGGTCCTCAATAGCAAGAAATCACGAGTTATGACATGCCTACATCAAATCACTTATTGGTGAAATCTTCTTTGGCGCATTGTGGGTCAGTGAGCAGGCAACCCATATCCCACTAGCGAGCTCTACAAATCGGATTAAGGGCCAACAGTCAGTCGCAATGCAGATCCAGCAACATAGCGACTACCTGTGACCCAGCCAGTGTAGTTCTCTCCAACAGGCCAGTCTCCTCAGCATGCCTTCAAGGCTTCATCCCTCCCCAGTCACACAGATAGTAGGAAAAGAAAATCAGACGCCTATCATGACAAGAGACCTCACACGCATTCACAAATGACTGGTCATCCAAAGAGCGGTAACTGAGATGGTACCCTCTTCCCATTGAGCATAAACTGAGGACCGGTACTAAGGTACACCTTTAGTAAAAATCACTTTTGAGAATCGTGAACGTGCAGTCAGGGTTGATCCTGTAACTTGGACTATCAAACCAGTGGTTCAAAAAGAGGATGATGATTCATCAACAATGGATCATACTTGTTCTATTGAAGAAATACAGGATCACAGGTTCAATGACAAAGAAACAAGCCAAGCAACATTATAATACGGTTCTTATAAAGTCCTCACAACAGGATTCTAGCCTAAGCATACCATACAAGGCAACAACACAAGGGAACAAGTGGTGGATAAACCAACCCAACCAAACCTAGATCGAACGGATCTAGCCCCCAAGCTATGGATCAATCAGAGTCATGGAAAGAGGAGTCACACCAGCAGCATGTAGCTACTAATCACAAAATCAAGCATACACTAGTGAGAGCCCAACAAGTATACTTATACCCTCCAAGGCCCACCGGACGCCTCTGCAGCAAACAAAAAAACAAAAACAAACAAATCCTCTCTTCCCTTTCCCTCCCTCTCCCCCTCCCCCTTCTCGCACGCTCCCTACTCTTCCCTCCTCCTCCTCGCTCGCTTGCCACTCTTCCCTCCCCCTTCCCCTCTCCCTTCTCGCTTTCACCGCCTCCCTTGCTTCTCCCTGCTCGCACCCCCCGCTCTCTCCTCACCCACTCCCTTCCTCGCTCCTCCCTGTTCTTCCGCTCCTCCCTCCTTCATCTCCCAGCTCCCTGCCTACAGCTCCTCTGCTCACCTCCCTGTGCTCTACAGCTCCACTCCCCCTCTTGTTCGCTCCCTCCCCCTTCCCCTTTGATGCACGCTGCTGCTGCTGTACGCAGTTGCTCCCCCCTCTCCTCCGATTACCTCCCTTCCCTTGCTCCTCACCCGCCCCCTTCACCTCCCTCCCCTACTCTCTCTCGCTCCCTTCCCCTCTCTTTGCTGATCCGCTCCCCCTCTTCCCTCGCTGCTTTCCCTTCCTCCTCCCTACTCGCTTCACCTCCCTGCTTCCCCCTCTCCCCTGCTCGCTTCACCTCCCTGCCTCCATGTGCTCCACCTCCTTCACGTCCCTGCTCGCTCCCTGCTTCTCACTCCCTTCCTCGTTTCCTTCCCGGTCCTCCGCTCCCTCTCCCTTCCCCTCTGTTCGTTGCTCCTTCACCTTCGCTGCTCCTCGATGCCTCCCCCTTCATCTCTCGCTCCCCCTTCATCTATCACTGCCTACCCTCTCCTGCCCTGATCCGCTCCCTTCCCGCCCTTGCCTACAGCTCCGCTCCCTTTTCCTTTCCCTCACTATCGCACTCCAGAGAACCGACATCCCAAACTATGTTCTCCATACTCCTGCGTATACCATTCCTTCTCTTCTTCTCACCTCTTAATTTTTTTTATAATTTTACTTATTTTCCTTCTTCTCTTTTTACGTTATCTTTGAGGCCTTTTTCGGAGTTGTGTTTTTCATTTCATTTTTTATCTACTATGTTTTTTAAACCTTAGCTTTTGACGATCTAGTTACCCTCGCTATATTTTTATCGTAGTCTCTTCGATAAAAAAAAAAAAAAACAAACAAACAAACAACAAACTTTTGTAAAGGCCTCTGAAGTTCCATCTTAGTCTCACTAAGACAAGGACACAAAGAAATCTGCAAGGGTTTGTTGTCAAAAAAAAAAAAACAACAAACTTTTGTAGAGGCCTCTGAAGTTCCATCTCGTTGAGACCAGGACACAAAGAAATCTGCAAGGGGTTATTTTTTCTATATAAAAACAAAATACGAATTGGGCCATTAGCCTCGTTGGGAAGCGACCCTATCTCTGATAGCTCCTCCCACGACTGTTGAAGGCCCTTTTCTATAATATATATATATATATATATATATATATATATATATATATATATATATATATATATATATAATAATAATAATAATAATTTTAGCCCAAGCCTCTTTGGTGAGTGACTTTGTGTTACATACCTATGTAACTAGCAGTACTTCAGACCCTTATTAGTCCATTTAGTGTTGGGGGCTAAATGGCAAGGTATCCTTAGGATTAAGGGTATGTGCCCTTAGATAAGGGCAGACAAGTGATTATACCTTAGTTGGAGGTATGGAGTCACGTGACCCTTGGATAAGGGATACCCTTAATATGAAGGGTAGGTGTCTTAGACTAAGGTACTAGTGTCCTTGGTTAAGGACAGGTAGGTGTCTATGCCTTGGATGGAGGTATGGAACCTAGAGGGGTGTTAGAAAGTCATTGGATGACTTTTTCTAAACCTTGGGCCTCAACCTTGAACCATATCACTTTATTGGTCTAGGACCAAAGTATACTTGCACAACTTGGGCAATGGGACCTAGTAGGAGGACGCCCTTCTAAAGTGTCCGTTGAGTTCCCAACTCCCACAAGAAAGACATTCAAAGAGTCATAGGTTATGGAAGGAGTCTCTTGACATTCCATAACCCTATGGAGGCTCTTGGAGATTAGCAAATTTGGTAAGACGGTCGACCACAACCCAAATTGCATCATGTTTTTTATTCGGCCGGTGGTAACCCAACCATGAAATCCATGGAAATATTGTCTCATCTCTTATCAGGAATATCCAATGGATGCAACAAACTGCCAGCCTTATGGCATTCAGCTTTATTCAACTAGCATTGGTCACACTTGACCACATAAGATTCTACAAAGGGCTTGAGTTTTGGCCAATAAAAATCCCTTCGTACCAAATCCAATGTACGATGTATGTCGGGATGTTAGAGAGAACTCTCGCAGACCATTCTAATCGATCCAGAATGCCAATTTTCACTAGTGGTGAAGCCTGCGAGAGTTAGTACTAATTATTGGTGAAGATCAAGCCAAATTAGTGGTTCTGAACCCTTGCAAATAGTGAATTTTCCACTTTGTGCGAGAGTTTTTTGTTTGCAAAGAATTCCAAAGTCGTATCTACCTTAGATGCAGCTCCTGTGAACCTTGTGAGAGTTAAGTCTCAGTAATCATAGAGATATCAAGGTTTTTTTAACTGAAAAATAGATAAAGAATCCTTGCACAACCAACCCTTGCACTAGAGAATCCTTGCAAACCATATCAGTAGGAAGATCTGCACCAGATCTAGCTACTGTCAAAATCTCAGGTCAATCAGTGCAAGGAGTAAAAAGTTCAAGGAAAAACCACCGTTAGGGGCCTGATTTTCAACTTTCGGCCAATTAGATTGATCAAATCCTGAAGAACCAGATTGCATCCAACTGTATCAGCAAGATCCAATCACTCTGGATACTATTATCAAATTAATCTGAGATTTGGACAATCAGTAGCAATAAGGACAACAAATCAAGCAACACACCTTCTTGGAATAGCAGCTGTGCAACAAGAGGCAGAACCAGAAACAACACCAATGGATCCAATGGGTCAACCCGTACTTGTCGCTCTCTTGTAAACAGTTTGGAGAGCACCACAGATGGAGATACCGAAATACGATGGATCATCAAATCCCATCCATTTTCTCCACATCCACGAACAGGATTGTGAAATCTACGACGATCGGACACTTGCAGAGAAGTTGATGTTATTTTCTATGTCCCTAGTAGTTGTGGCTCAAGACTGGTTTTTCAACTTGGCAGAGGAAGAAAAATCCACCTGGGAAACGGTTAAGGCGGCTCTCATCATGTGCTTTAAACCAAGGAAGTTCCTAGAAGACCCATTTCTCCTGCTAAGCAAGGTCAAGATAGGAAAAAGAGAAAGGGTCAGGGGTCAAACATCTACGATCTGAATGTAGTACGGCCTTGACACCCGATCATGTGGTGATCATGTGGTTCCTTGCAGGGCTACCATGTAGCATCAGAAGAGAACTGAAATGAAGGTAGCAGTACGCCATGCTACAAGAAGCCATGGAAGACACCATCAAGGAAGAAAATGAAGGATTAGATGATGAATATCCCACTACCCACACTCCGACTCCCTGGGTAGTGTCAACCTCATCAAATGCCTCCAATCTGTCCACCAAACTACTGTTGGAACAGATGACCAAAATACACAAATAGCAGATGGAGCAACTTATGGCATAGTTCGATCAGAAACTGAAAGCTTTACAAGGAGCTGTAACAACGTCCAATCCACCGGAACAGAACCAACTATAGTATCCACGTCAAGAAAATTTATGGTGTCGAGTCTGCACCCAGAACCATACAACAATATGAGTGTCCAGTCCTAAAGCAAAATCTGAGACTGATCAAAGATTTTGCCATCTATGCAACGCAACATCGCACGAGACGACCTTTTGCCCATTTAATCTCTAGATTGTCCAACAGAAGAGGAGTGCTTATCAGACTTCTTATTCATATCATCAAGGGGCACCAAATGCGACACCGAGGTATGGCTCACCAAATAATCAACAACGCACGGCCTTACCTGCACCACCAGGACCAGCCAATCAACAAGTGGCCCACGTAAACTTGACAGCAGCAGAACCAGAGATGCCGGTACCACCTCAACCTGAGCAACAACAATGGTATGGGCTAGATGAACCACATATGGATCTTGTCATAAATGAATATTACGCGGCCTATGCAGCTCAAAGTCAGCGTTAGGACGGAAAAAATTATGGCTTCTACGGATGCAACTAAGGAAACAGAATTGCTGAATGTCCTTACAAGGGACAATACACATCCTTCTGCCGGGAATGCGGATATGGGCACCACTTCAAAAACTACCCATTGAGACCTGGGACCAGTACACCATTGAATTTCATTGCGATACAACCAGCAACAGTTCCAGCGGGAATGCCACCGAAAAAGCAACAATTCCATGCTCATGTGTTAGTCGTCATGCGAACATAGAAGAGGAAGGAAGTGGCTCCCTCACCACCATCATCGATCATTGATGACCAACCCTCAACTTCAGCACCATATCCAAATGTGAGGGAAGAAAGGAGACATTACCAGAAGATACGACATTGGGTATAAAGAGCACAAGTGGAGAAAAGAGCACAAGAAGAGGCTAACCCTACGGAATCTCCCACTAACGAAGAACCAGAACCACGAATGGGATCGTCACTGCGCATTGATCAGAATGATCGGTTGCATTATCATGAACCACCTTTCCACGTGGTGGAGCTTGAGGAACCACATACGGAAGTGCTCGTCAGTTTGCTAGCAAGCCGTGTCAGCCTACCTTTGGGAGAGTTGCTGCGAATTGCACCACAAGCTAAGGGCCTTTTGGCTGAATGGGTCAAAACAAAAGCAGAACTAATAGCACCAGAACCCATATACTGTGCAGACTATGATGAGAATAGTAACATCTCCACATCAAGGCAGCATGGGAGAGTGAGGAACACAACATCACCCTGCCAATCAGACATGAGATTTGGGGACGAGGCAGCGGTCGTAGATGGAGGATCAGGTGTCAATTTGATCTCCACTACCTTGTATCAAAAGTGGAGCTTACAAGGATTGAAGCTAGCAAAATTTGTTATCAAACTAGCTGATCAGGGTATAAGTATACCTGCTAGGCTCTCACTAGCATATGCTTGATTTTGTGATTAGTAGCTACATGCTACTGGTGTGACTCCTCTTTCCATGACTCTGATTGATCCATAGCTTGGGGGCTAGATCCGTTCGATCTAGGTTTGGTTGGGTTGGTTTATCCACCACCTGTTCCCTTGTGTTGTTGCTTTGTATGGTATGCTTAGGCTAGAATCCTATTGTGAGAAATTTATATTGGTATCAGAGCCAGTCTAAGCAGGATTTACCATCGAAAGTGTTGAGTGGAAATATTGACGTTTTCTCGAGAATCCGGCAGAGTAAGCAACAAACGGTGGAATTGTGGGATTCTCTTCCCGTTGGAAATATTTTTCGATTTGCAATCGATTGTGTGGTAAGTGCACTACCAGGTTCACAATCGATTCATTTTTGTACTTTTCGAATTGGTTTCTTGGAAAGAATTCCATGTCAATTCTATTGTTGTTGATTACTTTGTAGGTGGCATTTTTGTAAAGCAACGATTACTTTATTGGTTGCTGGATTTTTTCCTACAATTTCTTGTTCTTCTTATGAATGATTACTGTATTTTTAATGCTGTCTATTGCTTGTTTGGAGGCCGGTTTGGTTTTCAATCGGTGGGAATAGGCTGGTATAGAAGCAAAAATACTCTAACCGGTTGGCTGTTGAGTGTTGGTGATGTTTGACAAGATTACAAGGTTGCTTACTGTGGGATCTCACGATTATGCTTCATTTTTTAGCAAACTAATGGTTTGTTTGCAGGGTTAGGAGCCTGTAAAGCCATTGCTCGGGAATGGTTTGGTTCAAGTACAAGTGCTATCTGATAAAATAGTCATTGTAACCTGTAAAAATCAATTTCTGGGGAAATTTTGGCAGCATAACTGCTGTTTACCATGCACAGTGAGGGCAAACCCTGCAAATCTTGTTTTGAAACCTTGCTTATGCTTGAAACAAGTAAATACATGTAAAGCTAATAGTAAATCGCTGCAAAGACTGAGGTAATCTACAAAGAACAGCAAATGTATGTGCCTTGCTGCTTCCTACAATCAAAAGCTTGAAAAACTGTGTTTTAGACCCCTAAAAGATAGTACTGGGCTATCCTCCAAAGCACCCTGTAATCTGCAAGTATTATGTTGTGTGTGTGTGTCTGATGAAGGGCATTTTCTTTGCCCTCATCCCCCACCATAGTGGGCTCTCTCTCTCTCTCTCTCTCTCTCTCTCTCTCTCTCTCTCTCTCTCTCTCTCTCTCTCTCTCTCTCTCTCTCTCTCTCTCTCTCTCTCTCTCTCTCTCTCTCTCTCTCTCTCTCTCTCTCTCTCTCTCTCTCTCTCTCTCTCTCTCTCTCTTGTGAAAAATGCAAAAATAAGTTTGGTAGAGGCCAAAAATCTTGTATATAAATAAACAAACATGTGTGGAGCATGTTCCCACGTGTGAAACTAGTGTACTTGTCATATATGTTGTACATATGATTTAATTCAAGTTCTAGTGGCTAAAATGGCCAAAAACTAGTTTTCTAGACATATGACACATGGCATCAATCTATTGATTGCATGAGCCATATCCTTTGGTTAGGTGCATATCCCATGTGTAGAGGACAGCTCACACGTGTGGAATAAGCAGAAGTAGGTGAATTTTGACTTCTAGAAGATTTCCAAGTAGATCTCCATATAGAAGGAAAATGGACCAAAAGTGCTCAAAATAGAAGGTTTTGTCCAAGTGTCCGTTTTGCATGATGAATCATCATATGACAAAGCACCTTCACACATGTGGGATCAGAGGGATGATCAGTACCACGAGCTCCCACTTATTGTATATATAGAGCCACATTTGGCCAAAATCATACTGAGACACCAATCTTGGTTTTGGAAGCAATTTTGAGTGATTCTCCATTTGTCTACATTTGTTTTGATTGTTTTGAGGTTCTATCAATGTGTACTTGGAGTCCGTACTCAGACATTGTTTCACACGTGTGAAATCAGAAAGTACACCTACCTTCAATTAATGATTGTTCTTGTTAGGATTTTGTGTCTAGAATTGATCTAGATTGATCTTAATCTCAAGTAGATTGATAGATCAAGTAATTTGACAACCAATCCCTCTTGAGGATCAAATTAGGATCTACTCTTGGTCTTTTTTGTACTTTTTCCACATGGTATCAGAGCCAAGTACAAGAGGTTTTGTTGAAATTGATAGGGTTAATCCAAATCAAAGCCAAAATTAGCAGTTTCTAGGAAACTAGTCAAATTTTGTGTAGCGAGTTGGATTTGATAGCTATCCTCAAAATTTTTGTTCCAGATCTTGTTGTGGGCTGTAGGAACCCTTTTCACACATGTGAGGCCGTACATCTCCGGTTTTGACTAAGAAATTTCAAAAATTTGTAGAATTTGACTCACATACCCAATTTGAGTGATTTTTGGTGCAAAATCAAGCATTTTCTATAGTGAATCTAATTCCTTGATTAGTACTTGGATTAGATCAGCCAAAAAATTAAAATTGAAGCTTGAATTAGGTGCATTAATTGATCTTCTCTGATTTTTTGAGTGTATGCTGAGGTTGAGAGAGATTTTGCCAAAAATCATAGATTTAGGAGTGACATGCAAGGTGAGAGGTTGAAATCCATTGTACCATCACTCTAGATTTGTTCAAGAGTGATAGGGTCAAGTTTAGAAGCATCAATTTGCTAGAAAACGTCTTTGGATCTGTCCTCCAAGTGAAACCTTTGAGATTTTCTAGTGCATATATAGCATCTATGCAAATCTTTTGTAGAATTTGACATAGATTAGCTTCAATTGAGAGTTCTAGAAAAGAGATTGAGATCCAAGTCACATTATTCAATCCTACTCAATATGTTTGAGTGTTTGTGAGGTTTGAAAAAAGTCATTAAGTTGTGGGCAAATGTGTAGAGAGAGATCCAATTTTCTAAGAGTTCCTTCCTTTGTAGAAGGCAAGATCTAGAAGCTCATTTTGAGTTGTTATTGGTGGAGAATTTGTATTCTCCTAGGTGATCAAATCTTTCTAAGTTGAATTAGCTCTTTGAAACACAATATCTTAGGGAGAAATATCACAGCTTTTGATTTTGAATTTCATTCCAAGTCTTAAGAGGTAGAGTAACTGGTGGAATCCAATAGGGGTGATTGAATCAATTTATTGAGCAAAAATTGACAGTATGTATGAAACTCAAATTAGTTCTATTCAACTTTCTTTGTGAGAGTGTGAGGGTCAATTTTTGATCCCATTGGATGTCTAGAATGAGGAGGAGTCCATATTTGAGTATTCATGCATGGTTGAGATCTTTGTGAATCTCTAGTTGTCTAATTTTTAAGCTTTGTGAAAAATTGGTGGTATAGTTTGTTTTCAAATCAAATCAAATTCATTCTAAATCTCAAGAGTGAGATTATTTGGGTCAAGAGTGAGTCCAAAAGAAGTGATTAAGTTTGATTTTCATGTGTTTGAAACAAAACCCATCTTTTGTTCAAGAATCTCAAGTGTTGAGAGAACTAGTCAAGTGAAAAGGAAAATCTATGTGTCAAATCTTTTCATATCCATTTCAACTTTAAAAAAAAAGAGTCATTGATATTTGTTGAGTCCAATAGGAGTTTGGATCTGATTTCTTTTGTGATTTGATTCAAAGATTGTGTGCTTTTGTCTTAGTGATCAAAGCAAAGTTTCCACGTGACTAGTCATTAGTGTGAAAATTGATTCTTAGATTTGTGAGCTAGATCTTTTGTAGATCCTTCTAGATTATTGAATATGTTCAAATCTAGTCTCTTGAGAGTCACGAATTACATTTGTAGAATCATATCACAAGTTTTGTTTCACATGGCATCAATAGGTGGCATCCGATTGAAGGAAAGTAAGGATTCTAAGTGCAACCTTTGTGGCAAGGGAGGATATTTTTTCTCAAGATGCTACAAAAAGAAGACCAATCCATCCAAGGACAACCAAAGCAAGGGATCTGAGGTGAAGGATGGAGCTTCAAGTTCAAAATGCAAATACAAGAAGGACAAGTCCAAGGAAAGGTGTTTCCTTTGTGGAAAGGTGAATGAGGCTTGGAGTCTCACAAGGACTTGTAAGATTTGTCTTCAAGAGTCCATCACAACACATGTCAAAGCTTTTGAAATTTTTCATTTGGAAGTGCATTGTTTGGTTCAAGATGCAAAGATAGATGTCACTTTCATGAAGTAACTTGGATTTATTTCATGTCCTTGGAGAGTAGTTTGCTTGGAACTTTGGACAAGTTCAAACTTATTGTTATTATCCAAGAGAAATCAATCAAGAATAAGGAGCAATCACAAAATGAAAATAGTTTCATATATGCTCTCATGTCAACTTATGAAGAACCATTATGCTTTGAAAAGATTTTTGTATCTCAAAAGTGGATTAAGGCAATACTAGTTGAGTGTGATGCCTTAAAGTATAGCAAAGCATGTTTTCCTTGTAAACTTACATTAGATATGAAGTCAAGGAAATGGAAATGTCTTCATAATGCAGGATCTTTTGGTTTCAATAAGATCATGAATGATGTGTTCATTCATAAAGATGAAAATTGTAAGTTTTCAATCTTAAAGGCAAGTTGTAAACTTCTTATGAGAATAAGTGAAGCATCCAAAGTGGACACTTATATCCATAAGCAAGTAGTTAGCCTTATTGAGATGGAAATACCTTTTGATTTCAATATTGGAAAAATCATGCCAAGTTGTGGTGATTTTTGGACTTATGTTTCTAGCATAAGTAATCTTGATAATCATAGGAAGTGCATACTGAATGGTCATACTTGTTGTGATCATTATGAGACATGGAGGTCTCAGATTTCCATCAAAAAGGAGCACCATGAAGAGGATCTTAAGGAGTCATCTCAAGGTTCAAATGTGCCAAGGATTGAGGAGGAGAATCCTTCTCAAGGTTCAAGTGTGCCAAGGATTGAGGAGGAGAGACCTTCTCAAATTGTGATTCCAAAAAGAAACTTAAGAAATATGGTTGAATCCACAAACATGATTGATGCCATTTAAGGAACTTGGAAGGCCTATAACAACCTTCTTTCTAGCCATTACCTCCAATGACTTCAAGCTGATGTGTCCCATCCTTTTATGCCAAACC
Source organism: Diphasiastrum complanatum (assembly GCA_029204225.1). Classification (NCBI taxonomy): domain Eukaryota; kingdom Viridiplantae; phylum Streptophyta; class Lycopodiopsida; order Lycopodiales; family Lycopodiaceae; genus Diphasiastrum; species Diphasiastrum complanatum. The sequence goes on from CM055110.1 coordinate 14,760,746, forward strand.
TCTTGAATAGGTATTTGCTCTCTTGCAACACATCCAACTTGGTTAGCAATAACACAAGCATCTAGTTTGAACAACTTTCCTTGTCTTTTACCTTTTCCAATCAAGACATCCTTCCTTTTGATCATACAAGCATCTCCACCAAACTCAACCTTGAGGCCTTTACTTAGCATTTGACTCACATTAGGCAAATTCTTGGTAATAGATGGAATAAACAAGACATCCTCCAAAAGAACATTTCTATTTGTAGAGAGAGAAATAGGAATTGTGCCAATCCCTTTGATTGCACACTCACCATCATTGGCCATGTAGATCGCCCTCTTGTCATCTCCATATGCCAACAAAGAAGTGAAATACTCTTTGTGAGAAGTCATGTGTGAACTTGCTCAACTATCAATCCACCAAGGATCTAGATCTCCATCATTAGCAAGCATACATGAAGACAGCACAAAAGCATCATCATTTGCATCTTGAACATCCAAACCATCCTCATCAAGAGTAAGATTACCTTGCTAGTCTCCTTGATCTCTCTTCTTCTTGTAGCACTCACTTGCAAAGTGTCCTTTGATGCTACAATAGAAGTACTTGAGCTTTGATCTATCCTTCTTTTTTCCATTTGAAAAAGCATTCAATTGATCTTGCCCTTTAGACCATTAGTTTTGATTTTGCCCTTGAATTTGCCCTTTGTGAACATAGCCTCCTCTTGAAGTGTCGATGTAGATCCACCTCTTGCTTGAAGCCTATATTCTTCATTGATTGAGGTCTCTTGAAGATCCATCAAACTTGGCAAAGTCTTTTGAATAGAAATACTTTGAACAATGTTAGCATGAGCATTCAACAATCCAATTAAGAATAACTTGAACAAGCTCTCCTTCCTTAATGCTTTCATCAATGCATTATTTCCTCCTTCATACCCTGAAACACAAGCTCTGATACCATGTGAAGGATTTCAGATCAATGATGATCCAATCCCCAAAAAGATTTTGGGTTACAAAAGAAGCTACTCTACCAATCTCACCAATGTAGAAAAATCAGCATCTACACACAAAATGAGATGCAAACTCTAATAGAACTTGATCAAACATGAATCAAAAGATAAAGTACTATAGTTGTCCATACAAAACCAACAATTCCAAAAATAACAAATATAGATCATTCTACACATAGAATTGCATGCAATCACAAATATAGTGCACCAATGGATAGTAGAACCCAAGAGAACCATGTATAAGCATGAAATGAGATAAAGAAGAGAGAAGATATGTCTCTCCATGAGTTATATCCTTTTATAGTAGGTCCAAACCCTATTTGGCCACTTGGCTTTCCCACCAAAATGCAAATTGTATATTTTTGGGTCTAGATTGAAAGTACCCAACATTCAAATTTGAATAACTCAAACTCGACTTCTAACTTTCTAAAAGTGTTTATTCAAATGAAATTTTGACTAATGAATTTTGAAAAGTCAAACTCTCTAAGTCTAAAACAAAGTTGGCCTCAATTTGCCAAATATAGAAATATAGCAAATATGATCAAACTAGTTAATCTTTCACACGCAGCACCAAGGCTTGGACCAGGCCCTCAGCAACAAATAATGGCACTACCAACACCACTAGGGCTGACCAATCCTCAAGCAACCCAGGTGAACCTCACGACGGTGGACGCTGAAACATTTTTCCAACAAAAAATGCAGCAATGGTATGGACCTGATGAATGTTTCATTGATCTTGCTATTAATGAGTACTATACCACATACGCTGACAACCACAATGCCAAGGGGGCAGACTTTATGGATGTTATGGATGCAGAGTAGGACATAGGACTGTCGAATGTCCAAACAAAGGAGTTTATATGCCCTTCTATCATGAGTGTGGATATGGATATTGCTACAAGAATTGTTCATTTTTTGCCAGCACCAGCGCACCATTGAATTGGATTGCAGTTCAATCATCAAGCACAAGCACAACTTCACACTCAACTATACCAAGGAGACCTCCCTATCCTAGCATTCCAGTATTAGCTGTTACGCGAGCACGAAAGCGCAAGGAGGTAGCTCCATCATCACCACACTTTGTATTAGTGCTAGCTTATCAACCTTCAACATCAGGAGGAGCAAAATTATCTTATCCAAATGTGAAGGATGAACAAAGATGATATCAAAAGATCCAGCATTGAATACAAGAAGCACAGGTCAGATGTGAACGTGTGACTATACCATCAGGAAGAACCATTTCATATGGCAGAAATTGAAGCTCCATGGACGAAATTGCTGACGAGCATCTTATCCAGTAGAATGAACATCATTATTGGAGAAGCAATAAAGGACCCCTCCACATGGGTGGTGAAGCATGTACCACCCAAAGCTGATGACACATCTTCCACAATGGACCATAACATTGATCATCTGAAAGCTTCAATAGGTGTTCATTATGATTCACAAACTGACACCGTTTTGTGGACAAATGCATTGGCAACAATTGACTGTATGGCTGGGAATACATGTCATCTAGATCCAGATTCTAATTCAAAACCTAGTGAATCACCACCTCGAGGATTTACACTGGACACTCCAATCTCCTACGAGGTGAACATGATACAGGTAGCATGGATGTCCCTTGGCACTGATGCATAGTCCTATGATGAGAGAGCTGAGCTGACAGATAAGTAGATCCTACACCACATGGATCCTATGCATTATGGAGTTCAACAAGTACCAGCTCAACCACCCCAGAATTCTCCAGGTGCTAAAGTCTCCAAGATGCCACCACTGAAAGCACCTGTAGCAACAAAGACAAATCACCAAAAGCAAAGATACAACCAGGTGATCAAGTGGAGTGATTTGCCTGAAGAAGCTATAACAACAATGGATGAAGCCATTTGGACCCATGTGGCAATGTTAAAGAACCTCAACAGAAGGCAACAAGCAAAGAAACAACGACAACCAACAACTATGTATGAGGAAAGAAGAAAGTTGCTGAATCGCATACTCAAGGGTCATCCGACCAAGCTTCGACATTAGCTTTAGGTATGTTACAAGCAATGCATAAGCTATCATTCATGAATCGAACTAAGATCAACCTTTTGAAGGAAAAAACGAGCAAGGCACCAGTCCATGATATTCTATAAAACTTCAAGAGTTATACCTTGGATGACGTGGTGATCATGATGCCAAAAGCGCAATGGGAACTTGATGCAAATTAGAAAAAAGAAGAACAAATCTATGAGAGACCAGCTCGCACTCAACCGATTAATCTAGTAGAGCTAGGAGAAGAAGACAAAATTTTTCATGTGGGAGCAAAACTCACACCCTCACAATCACCAAGCTGCAGAAGCTATTGATGGAGTATAAAGACTGTTTTGCATGGTCTTACAAAAATTTAAAAGGAATTCCATGATCTGTAGTCCAACACACCATACCTTTGGTCGAAGGAGCAATGCCAAAGGTGAGCCGATATTACCGTTGCAACTCGAACTACACCAAGCTGATCAAGCAAGAGTTGCAAAAGTTGCTCGATGCCGATTGCTGGAGGGTTTGTGGACCCAAGACAATCCTAACCCTAGTTAATAAGTGAGAGGGATGGCACCCTACGTGTGTAAGTCCAACCCGATGATCACATAGTTATTTGATGATTAGAAAGTCAATAAAATGACTTTAGGCCTTTTTGTGGGACTTTTAATGTCGCAGGCCTAAAATGTCAAGTTAGTGAATAAAGTTGGGGTTCCCACCAAATTTCAGATTCAAATTGGTTCTCTCCAATTTTAAATGGGTTCTCACTCTTTTTTAAATTTGAATAGTTAGGGAGGTAGAAATGGACCAATAGGATTCTAGGCCAGGGTCCTCCTCTCCATTATAAAAAGAGACCAACTCGAGTTTCCAAAACATGCACATATCTTCATTTCAATAAAGCAGATTGGTTCTCTTGTGAAATGAATTTATGAATATCCTTACTCTCTATCACTTTTCTTCCATCTCTCATGCTTTTCGTTGTATTTGCTAATTGTTGGATTTGATTGCTATTGGGATTGCATGTTCTTATGCTTTTTGTGAGAGAGAAAGGGAGAGAGAGTCTTCATTATGGATGTAGTGTTAATGATCATGGGAACGAACCTCCGTGTGATGACTGACTTCTACTCTTTGATGCTAGATCTTGGGTTGAGGTTAGGATAGGAAAGAAACCCACTACAATTTGGGCGCCGTTCCGAGGAGCTATGCCAATTTTTCAGTTTGCAGCATGTTTGTTGGATGGTTAGCTTGCATTAGGCATCTTGTCGTGGCATGAATAGTGTTAAAACTGCATTTAGGATTAATTTGGAGGTGATTTTGCCTTATTTGAGTGGATTTGCTTGTTTGAAATCTAATCTGATTATTGAACATGAAAAGCTATTCAGATCACCAATCTTAAGATCCATCTGGATATGAGAAATCAGAAAAAACAACAAAAATCGGTCAAATCTGCCAGATCTTGGTCAACATGAGACAAAAATCATCATCAGAACTGATAACGTTTTATCCTCTTTTAGGAAACCTTCGCCGAGTTGCAGGAAGCTTCGGTTTCATTCACAGAACCTTCAGATTGAACGACGAAGATTTATTTAAAAACATAAAAAAACTATCAAAATCCTAAAAAATACAGAGTCCATTTCACTATGCATAGGTGTGATTCAGATCTATCTACTGTTAGGTCGGCAAAGAATAATACCAAAAATAAAAGGCCAAAGTGACAGTTCATTTAGTTGCTAGTAACCTTTTGTGAAAAAATCACAACTTTCTGTAAAAATATCAGTTCTTTAAGAAAAACCTTTGCCATAGTCTGTGTTAGTCCCACTTACTATTTTTGATAATCAATAATTTGGACGAAGGTTTTCCAAAGGATTAGTTGTCATATTGTCATATTTTTGTCAAAAAAGCCTTTTTATTTTTTTGCAAAAATACCAATATTACTCTTGATTCTTCACCAGATCCTTCGTCGAGATTCCTGAAGATTCTATATATAGTAAGTTATTATTTTTGAGTTTGACAAACGCTAATTCTATCATAATCGTAAAAATCTCTATTTTTTTTCTTGCCAAACTACAAAAACTATATTTTATGTGTCAGGAATTTTTGCCAGATCTACCCTAGATTTATCTGAGTCAGATTCTTTGTCTTAGAGTTTGACGAGGGTTATTTTCACCAATTTTGTCAGAAAAATCTGTTCAGGGAGTTTTTTTTTCCTCCAAAAATAGCATTGTTAAACTTTCGCCAAGTCAACCTTCGCATAGGAAACCTTCGCCAGTACTATTCTTAGGTTCTTATTTTCCAGATCAAGTCTCTGTCAAATTTTTGGACAAATCTAGTTCAATTTGATTATGATTCTAAGAATTTATCATTCTTAGAAGTGTCGATCGCTTGATTATAGATCTTTTTCCAAAAATCAAAAATATGATTATTGTCAAGTAAAAGGAATTTTGCAAATCTGAACTGAGATAGTTCTTATTCAAAAATCTAGATCCAATCTCATTGTCTGATTGATTTCATTTGAAAAAATGGTTGTTCCTGGAGGTGCTCCTCAAGAAGTCAATCCAATCATTGTTAGGAGATCACCCTGGTTGGATATACCCAAATACAATGGATTAACAAATCCAGTTAGATTTCTCCAAATCTATGCTGAATCTTGTGAAGTCTATGGCAAAGTTTTTTCTCAAGAGCTATTTTCAATGGCCTTAATGGGTGCAACACAAGATTGTACTACAATCAAGATGAGACTGATCGTACAGATTGGGAAACTGTTAAATGAGCCCTTATCACACGGTCCAAACCTCAAAAGTTTATGGAAGACCCTTTTCTACTTTTAAGTAAAATTAAAATGAGAAAGCGGGTAATGATTTGAGATTACATTGAATGGGTAAAACGCCTCAGATCTAAGTGTGAACCTGAGTTGATTAACGAAAATGCCATGATTATGTGGTTTTTGTCAGGTCTATCTAAGAGAATCAGACGTGAGTTGAAACGTCATAATGAGTACGCAATTTTGCAAAATGCTAAGGACGATGCAATACGGGAGGAAAATGAAGATTCAGATGACGAGCCGAATATCAGTATGTTGCCTTATACAGCAGGGCAGACCACTATGACATCCACCACTATTGCATCAACGAATATCAATGCTACTATAGAGATGATGCTCAATGATGCTCAACGAGTTCAAAAAACTCGCGAAGGACCAGCAGAAACAAATGGAAAAGTTACAGTCACAACTTGATGAGAATTTCATTGGAAGATTTCCATGGGGCGAACAAGAAACCTAAGAAGTTTGCTAAGACTTTTCCTACCAGGGAGAATGTCCGATGTTCCATTTGTATGGGCAATCACACAACAAATGAATGTCCTCAATTGAAAAAACAAATAGAAACCAGTATGTGCCATCTGTGCAATTCACCTGATCATGAGACTGCTTATTGCCATTTTAAGCCTTGGATTATCCAAAATGATATGCCCAAATGGGATATCAGGAACCCCTTTACGGAAAGGATCCTACAGCCAAACATCGACTTGGGTGTCCGGAGAGATTAGCTTTTCCAGCCCCACCGACACAACCGGGTCCTCTGGCTAATTTGATGGAACCAGAAGCTTACAGAGGTACCGAGCAATGGAGTAATGTTAATGAAAGTGGGCCTTCAGAACAGTTAGAAATCAAAGTTAAACTGATATACATTTTATGTAATCTCTAAATGTGCTATTGTAATTAGTGTACAGTTAATAAAATTTGTTGTATTCAGTTGTGTTCGGGACGTGACCCGTTAAGATATATTGATCGGGTACTGATCCTGTAGACGGCTACTTGGGTTAGCTGGGTAGCCACATGGAAGAAATTAGCCTGTATAGTGATTTTGAGTTCATTATGCTATACTCAGGGGCATATCCTGGGTTTGTCAGGATATGTGGCCATATTGGGCCTAACTCTAGTTTGGCAGGTGATAGGCCAATTTAGTGACACCTGTTGAGCCCATGCAGTTTGGGGCTTTGCTATATGTACAATGTTTTTTCATAATAGACTTAACTTTTGTTGTGCCATCTTTGAGAGCTTATGAGGAGTGGCTATGGTGATTGTGTGATGTGATCTGCATACTGCACTAGATTCTATCGGAATTTCAATTTGGTATCAGAGCGTCAAGGTGTTGCAAGAATGCACGATCCGGTGGAGCTATGGGATAGCGTCTTTCATTGAGAAAAAATAGCACTCGGAGCGTCCCAGGAGAGAGGACTCCATATGGGGTATCGGTAGTCCGGATGGCATGAGACAACAAAGTCCTTTGATCAGAGCTTTGAGGAAGATCAGAACAATCATCGTAGGTGTATTCCGGGGAGAATTCATAGAAAATCTTGCAGTTCGGTGGTTTCAAAAAAATCATCGGTGTTGGCTATGTTATTCACTGTGTGGACAGTTGTTTTGCGCAACAGGGCTTGCATGGCTATGTAAAGAGCAGTGATAGAGAGCCATGGCAATTTACAGGAACAAATTCGGTTGAAAACGGAGGAAATTTGGAAAATTTCTAGTTTTGTGGGGTGTTGACGGATTTATGGAAAAATAAGGCTATTTGCAGTCAATACCGCATCAATTGGAAGTTGTAAATTGCATTTAAAAGGTAGAGGTAGGGCGGCCTCTGTGGAATTGTGAACTGCAAGAGGAACCACAGGGAATTGTGGTGTAAAAAGCCCAAAGATACTCTCTTTCTCACAACTAGGGTGTATAGCCTGGAAGCGGTTGATCTCTCCTTGTATACAATGGATTTTTGATCTGTAAAATCGTAGACAGGGGCACCCAGGTACAACGAGCCTGGTGTAGGAGGGTCGTGACTGGACGCGGGCTATAGATGGAGTTATCTCCATTCACAAAGATCTGCCATAGTTGTGAAATCAGCAAGCTTGGAAGCTGGAGAGGAAGGAAAGAGAGAGCAGGGTTGTGGACGTCGCGCGCAGCCACCGCATGAAGACCCATAGCTGCTGCAAGGTGACCATGTATGGAGGAAGATGATTTGGTGTGCGTGATGGAGAAAGGCCATTGGATCTAAGCCCATTCAAATCAACGGGCATGATCAAGATCTTGGGGAGCAAGATGGACCATCGGATCAAGGAGGACAGATGGATGGGCTTGAAAGAGGGCCCTGAAGGGTGAAGGGTAAAAGTGGCCTTCACTTCATTATAAAATTTCAGCATGAAATGGGCTGAAGGAACCCAAAGTTCAAAGTGAACTCCACCTCATTAAAAATCTTCAAAATGAAGATATAGTTCAAATTTGCAAGGCGAATTGGTTTTGGGGCTATCTTTAGCTAGAAAGCACCTATTTTGGCCATCCTTGGGCCAAAATGACCCCTAAAACTGGTTGCTTAGAGCCAACGGACAGAGCAATGTCACAGAGTAGGGAAGAACATGTTTCAGGGAGTTTTCATCACCATTCTATCGAGCGGAGTGCAAGTGACCTAGTGATGGGCTACATTCGCTATTTGGGTACCGTAGGGCCAAGTTTGAGACAATTTTTGGCTGATGAAACCTGCTACAGGGAGGTACAATGAGGCATTATCGCTTTGGAATCATTATTACTTACTCCTGATAGGGTAACAAGGCATTTGGAGGCGGTAAGTGTAGTATGGGAGTGAAGGGTAGCGAAATTGTGTGGAGAAAGCTAGTTTTGGTGACGGAAGTGGAGTTTGGCGGTGTGACTACTCATCATTGGTGACAATTTTGAGAGGGCAAGCAATCACAGGTGAGAGGTAGGCATGGTTACGAGTGAAAAATTCTTGTGATCAGGTTCAACTCTTGGGGTTCGAACCAACCAACGTCAGGTGGCATTTTGGGGGATGCACCTTCCCTTACATTGCGATGGGCATCACAACGCTAATGTCACTTATTTTATGCTCCACTTTGGTGATTTCTTTGTCACACGTCCTTTCACCCAAAGGAACCTTGAGCCCTTTTGACATATTACCCCATTGATAACATTTTTTTTTGGGTGTACTAACTTGGTTGTCTCTTTTGTTTGGTGCATATGTGCATGAAATGTTTGTTGGGTATTTTTTATTCTAGTTTGTTTGTGCCTGAAATATTCTAGTCTCAAGAATGGAATTAAAAGGTTGTTGCTTGAGGATTAAGAATAGGGTTTTTGATGAAGAGCATTTCCCTCTCACCATAGATGCCATGATCTTTGAGACATTGATTTACTTGTCAAAGCATCTTCTTGAGATCCAACGATGAGAAATTGTGAAATAAGGCCAACACTTGCTTCTTCTTGGTAAAGAAGTTGACCACATGCATGGCCTGAGTAGTGATATGCAAGACAAACATCCATTATAAATTTGTTAAAGGTTGAAAGGAGTAGGGACATGACAACAACAAAATCAGCATAAATGATGGGACAAACGGTGAACAAAGTGTACCTCATGGATCTTAGGGAATGCACACATATTGTGAATCAACAAATTGATAGAGTGTGCAACATAAGGTATCCAAATGATGGAGGGGTGCTTGCACATCAAAATATCTCTCAACTACATGCAGTTTGTGGAAGTGCTTTTGACAACTTGAACCATATTTTCCACCTTCATCTCCTCAATTGCAGAGGTGTCAAGTGGGCAAGAAACCAATATGTTCATGATGGATTTATGATGATCCATTGGACGATATCGAGCATCCATGATTGTAAAATAAATTGCATTAGACATAAGCATAAATAGAGGAACTTTCCATATCAAACACGTACAATGTCTCTATATTAGCAACATGCAACAAATGTGAAACAAACTTGTGAAATGAAAAGTGTATCAACAGTATACAAGGTAGACAAGTTGTGCAAATAGGGCTCATGATGGTCTCTTCTTCTTGATGTTGGAGGCACATGTTTGTCTCTTGGGAGACCTCCATGAAGAATTTACTGATGCTAAATGGAACTAAATGGAACATCATGTCCCTAAAAACCCATGTGTCTGCAAGGGCAAACAAAATGCCACCCTCGTAAAATAGTTGACAGCTCATTTGGTGCAAACCTCATGTTGGGTCCTCTATCACTTGATGACCAAAGTAGTTTGTTCTCTAGGCCTAACTTGACCTCTTCGATGTGGAGTGTTCGGTCGAGGTGTAACATGCCCTATGGTAGTAGATGATGGGCAAATGGTGGTGTATTTGATGGTGGAGTGCCATGTGCTAGATTTGTCTCCCCACATGTGCTAGGACCCATCTATGAAGGCGATGCACCGACGACGATGGTCTTGATGGTCGTGAAGGATTGGCTCTAGAAGTAGAAGTCCAAGGTAGCCCTATGTGTGCACTAGCAACTTACTAATGTTGAAATTCTAGTCCAACATGTATATATGCATTCAGAGATAAATGTGCAAGAATTCAACCGTCAGGATCACAAAAAAAACAGCTGTGAGTATTGATATTTTTGATACTTTGATTTTTGTCATTCATAAATATCTAATAGTAGACTTGCCAATCTGATCATTTTTCTCTTGCAGATTTATATCCATCCAACATAAATGAATGGGAGCCGAGTGGATCTTTAGCAAGTGTGTTAGATGTTATTCACACTAATATTGGACAGCTGCAATATCGAGGTAGAACTGCAAAAGATCTAGCTGATAGTGGGATCTTCTTTTATGAATCAATGTACATTCCTGATACAAAAGAAAATTTTGGACAAATAGTACCAATTCCATTACCTAGTTTTGAAAGTGATGAATGGATTGCACCAGATGCTACAGTTTCGGAATCATTTCGTTGCAAGATCTATAATGATGTAAAAAATTCATTAAAAATGAGCACGAGATAAAAAAACAGTCAGATTGAATTGGTTTATTTTCTTGAATATATTTGTGGATTTCTTTTCAAGTGTCAATGTACACAAAATCCCAACGATGTTTGTATGCAAAAATTTATCAAATAGTTTATTAGGATGAAGGCTGGGACAAAAGATCAGATGGAGAAATAGAATGCAGAATTAAAATGTCTTCCATGTGCTTCTGTTATCAAATTGAAAACAAATGTTGAGCTTATGCTTCCATTATCAAAGATGGAAAAAAATAAAGGTAAATGGGTGCCACTCGATCAAGACTTGGAAGCCAGTGGACATTCAAAATGAAAAAATATTGAAACTGTATACAATGATGTCATTTTGACATGTGTTGAGGTGGAAGAAGATTGGAGTCTAAACTACATCCGTCGGGAACTATTGCTCCTACAAGATGATGTACTTTCAGACTTCAGATTCATTTTCAATGGTAAACTCGTAAGTCATTGTAAACACTCGATCTTTTATGAATAGTTTCAATCAAAACTTTCTAATACAATCTCTGTACTAATTCTAACTAACTTTGTATTAGTTTTATGCAGGTACGTAAAAGACATGAGCTCGAGATCAAATGCAGAGATATTGGCGAAACAATCCAACTTATGAAAGAACATTGAGATTCACTATCAGCAAATACATGCCAATCATCATGTCTTTTTATCAATATAGAAAATTGCATTATAGTATTACACTATGGACACAACCTGATTGTAAGAATCTATATTGATATCAATAAAAAAAAACCCATAAACGGGTTGTTTACATGTAAAATGATTGTATCTTTTTTTTTTTATGTCTCTCTATTTACAAATAGATCTCTATTCAATCAATTTTTCTATATTTTCTTTATCAGTATTAGGAACTGATAAGGCAACATCTTCTATAATCTCGCCCTCCTCTATTTCGGGAAGGGCCTCAATGCCTTTTAAAACAAGAGGAATATCTGCTATAAAATTGCCTTCCTTTGTATTAGGAAGGAGTTTTATTCTTTTTTGATCATATTAAATTAGATCTGCATCCTGAGCAACCTGAAAGGCTGTTAAGGCAGGAGCAGCTTCCTTTTGAGGGCCCTCGATTGTAGGTGCAATGCTTACACCGTATTGGGCATAGGTTCTGATCAACTCTTGCCGAAATCTATATACATCATCAGGAGTATACGGCTCAAGAGTGAATTGTCATCACAAAACACGAGAATCAACAAATTACAAACAATGGTAGTAAAAAAAATATGAATCAGAATGAAAGGAACTACAAATGAACAGAATATTATCTTTTCAATATCTACATTCACTTGTAAATTATACCACTCAAAAAATAGCTTCGTATTGTACAAGACGAACCATGCACAACTAAAGCGTCTTTTTGTTGTACACACTACATATATAGAACATAAATTAGTAATATTATGATAGAAATTTTATCTATGCTATGACGATAAATTTGAATTAAAAAAGAAATACATGCATATCAGAGATAAATTGAATATACCTTGAGAGATCTAATGGTTATCTCTCCAGTTGAAGTTGTCGTCGTCGGTATTTTTCGAACGACATCATGAAGTAGAGAATCAAATTCTCTATGTGTATTTGCAGTTGAGTTTAATTTTACACATAGAAAATTTGATACTCTCTCTTTATTTATCTTTACAAAAAGAATGTTCAGGCTCCAATGCCGACTGCAACAACCCAAAATACAAATATCAAAAAATTCATATTTATGAAAAAATTCCTTACGTATTAAAACAATGAAGCATGCAACAATCCAGATTAAAGCAACAAAAACAAAAGAGCAATCCTTACTTATTTTCATATGGAGTTAAATAGAATTTTTCCATAGAACTGCATTCAATAAAATAGATAGCCCTCTCAAAATTGGCTTCTTTCGCCTTTACTGCTCCCATGAAAAATGGACTAACAACAAAAACTGTACCATGGGAATCGAAACTAATACCATTCTACAAAAAAGAAACTCCGGCTTCTACTATTACTTCTGAAATTTCTAAGGTTTTATCTTTCAGCTCGGCACAAAATTTGGGACCTAATCTAAAGCTTCTACGTGTATTTGGAAGAAAAAAAATCAAAAAAGTTGTCAAAAAGATCAATCTTATTAGCTAGGTAGTCCTCGTATTGATTATAATGGTCAGAATCAAAATAAACCTGGGATGAATTTACACAAAAAGATTATGTACAAGAGTGAAAACAATATTTATAGATTTCCTGTTATTTTGTCTAGCTCCTCTTGGGTAATCAACACTTTTGGTGATGGAACCTGCTGAGGAGCTGGACGAATAACAGGAGGAGGAAGGGGTGAAGATTCTCGATTTGAGTCAGATTCTCCAGCATATGACTCAGAGCTCAGGAAGACACGGGGTTTCTTGGCCATGATACATCTAGGAGGAAGGGAAGCAACTGGCCTTCGAGATCCAGCCTTCTTCGGGACAGACTGCTTTCTCTTCCTCCTAGAGATAGTAGGCAAGTCGGTTCTATCCAAAGGCAGGTCTCTGCAGGTGCTGGAACAAAAGAAAAGTGGTTGAAAACAAAAACATTCGTGATAAAAGGGCGCTAGAGATCGATACCAGAACTGAATATCGGTTTCGAGCGCAAGATCTACACAGATTATTTTATGAAAAGAGATGCGCGCTTGACAGCGATATTGCACTTAGGGTTCCATAAGCTAGGTGCATCAAATTTAAAGCTATCAACTAGAAGGTGCCTTGGCATCTTGAGAGTAAAGTTTTCAAGAAACTTGAGAAGCTATTTATGCCCATGATTCGTGCATTCTCGTAAGGATCGTGTAGCTATTGAAGCATTTCAATTGCCATCTTATTGTTGATTGATACAAACCATTTGAAGCTTTTTGATAAATTTTGTCTCATTAATCAAGGCTGAAAGATATCATTTACATGTCAAACTATCACGAGAATATGCAACCAGTCGTACTGTGGAGGGCATTCATGAGTTGGATTCTGAGACAATGAGCTAGTGGAGATATCAGGGTAGGTGCCATATATATTTGTCAGTTGATGGATCTCTGTATCCACCCAATCCACTGAAAAATTTAATGCTAGTTTCAAAGATGTTCATAGTTTGCTAGGGTTTTTTGGAGATGGTACCCATGCCCCAAGCAGAAAACTTAGCAACCCTTGTGCAATCATTTGTGGAGAATATGCAGACAACTATGAGAGGATTGCATGTGGAGAAAGACGCTTTACATTTGGCATTACAAGATGCAAATTTAAAGTTATCCAAGGGAATGAAAGAGATAGAATAATATGCCAAATGTCAAAAAAACTTTAGAATACAAAGTACAATATTAAAAAAGAAAAAGAAAAACGGAAAACCGAAGATCTCTTTGATGGCAAAGAGAGCTAGAATTGAGACTTTGGTTGTAGGAGGTGGAGATCGCAAATGTCGCATAAGAGTAACAAAAGATACTATGAGAAATATGATGGGACTAGACTCGAATGGAAGTGAATTCCATTACTTTCTAAAGAAGAAAGAAATTTGTGATGCAATCTCACACACCAACAAAAAGATGCGAATCAATTCTAAGATTCTATTTGTATTGGGGGGATACCACCACATAAATGACACAATGAGCATAAAAGGTGCAAGCGAAACTCATTTCCAATATAATGCATTCAACAATGTTTTTCTGGATTTACACAAGGTGCAGAGATGTATGGTGCAGCACTATCTAATCACACAAGAGGGTACATTTGATATTTTTGTATCACTGCATTGATCACATGTTCTTGTGTCTTTTGTATTCATTGACGATTATTTTTGTAGAGTCCAGCGACACATTACAATTTGTGTTAGAACTTGACGAGGCCCAAATTGTAAAAGGATGTAGGTTGGAGTGACTCACCATCACATTGATGAATCGTGCTCTACAATTAGGCGAAGTGCACAAAACAAATTTTTTTAGTGTGCAATTGGAAAAAAATATTTGGTGAGGATCAAGTAGATATAATTTTTCCTAGATTCATAACGAGCATCAATATCTTGGAAACAACTATAGATTATATGTCAACGACGCTCTATCCATACAGTGTTAGAATTCCAAATTCTGACATTGTTTGGCTTCCCTACAACTTGCTCACATATATATGGAAAGGTGATAGAGCTTTTGTTGCTCGCTTAATTCAATTTTTTAGTCATTTATCCATAAATTATTATAGAGTATTGAGTATTGATGAGCAACAAATGTTCGATTTGACAAGCATCGGACAAAAGATCATCTATGGCGAGATGGTCTTTGCTTACTTGGTGTTAGAATATACCTCAATTCCTGATGCTGATGATTCCACACCACTGATGTTGGACCCTTTCCGTGCCTCCCTAATTGGTGCGATCAAGAGGGCAAAGAAGGGGCTTGGATCTCCAACCAGGTGAGTATTAGAGTAGTATCGGGCTTCGATCCAATGGGGAGAGGGATAAACTACAAGCTAACATGGACCCTAAGCCTACCAAGGGTGTCAATCTTGGTTATGGATCTAAAGGTGGAATGGCTTAGAGGTGGTTGTGTGATTCTTCCTTCTTCCTATCTCTTTTTGGAGTTTATGGGTTTGGGTTGATCTAGGTTTCTTGGATTATCTAGGCTTTTTTGGCTCTAGATCTTCTCCTCTTGAGGCTTATCTTCTCAAGGGAGGGGAGCAATGAAATAAAACCTATTTATATGAAATGATCTTTCAAGAGTGTGATATCATGATTAAACAACAACATTCAAGCATTCATTCATCCACAATCAATCATACATAAGCAAAAATGGAGGATGTGCCATGTCAACTCATCTTTTGGATTTTGAAGGGAATCTTTGTTGGCTATAGTGAAGTAAGAAAAGCTTATAGGGTTTACATTCCTAATTCAAAGAAAATTCACATTTCTAAGGATGTTGTCTTTGAAGAGGAGAATGTGGATAAGCTTGATGTTGTTGATGTTGGTCAATCTAACATTTTTTTATGGTGATGAAGATGGTTCTTTGGATGGTGGTGTCCTTCTTGGATGATTCACTTAATATCAAGAGAAGTACAAATTGCCTCAAAACATGTAAAAACATGATTTTTCACACTATGAGTAACAAACTTATTTTTCTTTTACAAGATCCAATTATACATTTGATGACACAACCACTTGCTTTCAAAATGATTTGGAAACATATATAAGCCAATAATGACAAGAAATATGTCAAATAATGGAAGAGAAGCAAAAGTCAATGTGTTGAAGTAGATACAACCTGAAAATTTCCCCTCTTTTCCATGAAAAATGAGCCACATAGACTCGGCCTTGCCTCTTGAAGATCCCCTTGAAACCATGTGTTGAGAAGACTCCTCCTAAAGCCCATCATGCACTTGGACTTTTGGTAGATTTGAGAATCCTACCATCATCCTCTTGATTGAGATTAGATTCTCATTACTCCTTATATGCGAAGGAATATTGACAAAGCATATGGATCTAAATATTCCCAAAGTATCAACTATTGCAATCTTCATATCAAGCACCATTGATAAGAGATACCTCCTATTGAAGTCTTCAAAGAAGAATTCCCATCAAATGGCACCATCTTTGCTTCTACATGATGAAATGAGATCATCCAAATGAACAAGATAAGAGAATTGATGAGAAGTAGACCTCCTTAGCAATAACTCTCCATGTGATTTTGCCGAAGCATCTTCTTCATGAGCCTTTAGAACTTGTTTTACTACTTAGAAATACATCTTGGATCTTTACCCAATGTAGGTAGTAATATTAGCAATTATCATTTTGTCTTTTGCTATTTGATTTATGCTTTTAACTTTTCACATGGATTAGAAAAACTATATATATGTGTTGGAGGGTTCGCGGATCCCAAGGCAACCCTAACCCTAGTTAATAAGTGAGAGGGATTTGGCACCCTGCGTGTGTAAGTCCAACCTGATGATCACATAGTGATTTGATTAATTAGAAAGTCAATAAAAGGACTTTAGGCCTTTTTGTGGGACTTTTAATGTTGCAGGGCCTAAATGTCAAGTAAGTGAATAAAGTTGGGTTTCCCTCCAATTTGGATGGTTTCCACTCTTTTTTAAATTTGAATAATTAGGGAGGCAGAAATGGACCAATAGGATTTAGAGGCCAGGGTCCTCCTCTCTACTATAAAAAGGGACCAACTCGAGTTCCTACGCATGTTTCATTTATTCATTTCAATAAAGCAGATTGGTTCTCTTGAAATGGATTTATGAATGTCCTTGCTCTCTATCACTTTTCCTCCATCTCTCATTCTTTATTTGTGTTTTGCTAATTGTTGGATTTGATTGTTATTGGATTTGCATGTTATTATACTTTCTATGAGAGAAAAAGAGAGAGAGAAAAAGAGTAAGCTATCTTGTTGTGGATCTAGTGTTACTGGATGTAGTGTTAATGCTTAGGGTTAATGGATGTTAGAGTTAGATGTTGAAAGCTGAACTATACTATCGCTCTCATGAGAACGAATCTATGCGTGACAACTAACTTCATCTCTTTGATGCTAGATTGATTAGATCTTGGATTGAGGTTAAGCAAGGAAATAAACCCACTACAATTTTGGAACCGTTGGCGAGGAGCTATGCCAATTTTTCAGTTTGTAACATATTTGTTGGATGGCATTAGGCATATTGTCGTGGCATGAATAGTGTTAGATCTACATTTAGGATTAGTACCACGCGAGGACTCATGAGGATGGCGCGCTAAAAAACTCTGGATATGGTCCTCAACGTTGATTGGTCTTCTAAATAATGGTGTGGTCCTTGATGAAGATGGACCCTATTGCACTACCTGTGGAACTGGCTGTTGTTCGCTGCACTTGTTGCTTTGCATCCTGCACGGCCTTGTCCACCTGATCTTGAGCGGTTGTGAGCGCATTCTGTAGTGAGCTAACATACTCTTCTATGCGATCAGCTAATCATTAGAGGAGTTTTGAGCTCCAAAAAGACTCTTTAAGAATTCGTGCAAGATGTAGTTTATATTATTAAAATATTATAACACTAATACTTTTGACTTGCCATAACTTTTTAGTCGTAGCTCAGAAGTATATCATCTAACATATCATTGGAAAGCCTTGTCGAGCGCTTTCCAATGCACCAAACTCTGCTAAATTTGGACTTACCACTAAAAAGTTATGCCATTTTTAGTGTGGAATCAAAATGTGGACTCAAAAAGTTACGTTACGTAGATTTCAAATTTGAGTGTTTTGATTGGTCCATGTGTAAGAAAAATTGAGAGAAAATATAAAAAGAATCTTTACAAAGGGTCTTAGTATCAATTGAGATTATTTTGAAGTTTTGAGGACTCAAACATAAATTATGAAGTTCTTTTGTTTCAAAATCAAATATTTGAAAGGATATCACTCTTAAACAATCTCTCTTTTCAAACATTTGGTAATCTGAAATGTCAAATGAAAAGGCCATGATGGCCAAAATGGCCCATGAAATTTGCAATTGAACTCAATAAATGCCATTGTGACAACCCCGTCATTAATTCCTATTTTCATCCTACTAAATATATGGGTAAACCCCCCTTTCCACCTTATTGAACATAACATAAATCCTTGCTAGACTAGACACTTACTCACCCTAAACCCATGGTTCGAATGCCACATAGGACTTATTAGTGATTTAATTAAAAAGGATTAAATCATGAAGTGACTGAAAAAACAGATCCTTTTTTAGTTCAAAAGGGTCCTAATGTCAAAATATATATAACATAGCTCCATGACACACGCTCGGCATTATTCATGATGTCACATGGCCCTTTTACCTCTCTTCCAAATTATTGTGAGCCTCAAGGTAAATACAATTCATTTCTTTATTGTCCTTTATTTCTGTTAGACCATGCAAAGTTCATCTCATCTAAAAAATATTTTTCGAATTACAACATTCACCACCACAAATATGTGAAATATATATTGTACCATTGAATACAATGACTTCATGCTGACGCTAAAAGTGTTGTGCTATCAAGCCAAAATACTTATAATCTACCTCAAAAGCATAAAGTGCATTTTTCACAACAACATAACACTATGGATGTTGAAAGTTTGATTATGAAATAAGCCACTATGATTTTGATTCTAAAATAGTCTATAAATTTTCATTACCGACAAATGAGATGTTTTCACTAATCTAGCAATTTTCAAAATCATGGAGAAAAGTTCTTACTTGATGTGCTAGTAGATGAAATAAGATCTCACCAATCAAATAAGATCAAATAAAAAAGAGGCTCGAGACTCATTAACAAATATATAAGACAAATATAAGAGAGCGCATAAGCTGAGAATAGTTACCTACGGTACGTACTCTTGATAAGCGTGGAGTGGATCACCATCAACCATTTAATGATTTGTTCTAAAACTCTTTCTTATCGAACCTCATTTGCTAGGTACAATTTTACTTTATCTAATAAAGATCATTTTTTTTTCAAACGAAAAACTTGTCTCAATAGTTTAGAAATTCTTAAATTAGTGGAAAAATCTCATTGGATGGTAATGAAACCTTACATAATATCTAGCTCCATTGCAATAATCCATCTAGGGCATTAGAGCCAAGATGGATAGTTTCATATCTCATGATTAAACTTTTTAGCACCTATTGCATCCCTTGCTGGGAGCATACAATAAAACTAGCCAACTATTATGCGTACTTTTAATGACCGTGGAGAAACTCAACAATTTAGTGACGTGTCCTAAGCCTTTGTCATTGGAACATATTTGGTGGGTGAGATCTTAGTTCATCTATTGGGAGGTCAAATCTCAATTGTTTACTTTGAAGTTTTACGACAAATGCTCACATTATATTTTTGTTTTCGGAAATACTAATAATTAATGGTTAGCTGTACATTAGATTGTTTGATTAGTAGGATAATCCATTCTAATAGGAATTTATCTATTTATTTTATCTACAGGAGATTAATTGCTTATTTTCAAGTCCGACATTGTCTCAATTCTACTCAAAGTTGATAAATTGTGATATTTCAAGTACAATAATAAGTGCTTCATGATTATATATATATATATATATATATATATATATATATATATATATAATCATGAGAGAGAGAGAGAGAGAGAGAGAGAGAGAGAGAGAGAGAGAGAGAGAGAGAGAGAGACATACACACACACATACGCACGCATGTGCACATCTAAACTACAATAAAAATTGTTTAAAAAATGCCAACAAAACAACAAATACCTACAACTTCTCATACATACAAAGACATCTCAAGTAATGATCCTAAACTTGGCTAGGTATTAGTACATTGGCATATTCTTTTATAAGTTTGCATATGAAAGCCTACAGTCGTGGTAAATGTAGATCAAAGACATGGAAGCATTACCATCATTGGGTGTATAAAGAACATGCTTCTAGTCCCATGTTGCAAGTTTCAGCCTTCCAGTCTCTCATACACCATCGTTCTCATACAAGAAGTATATGTTTTGGGGTTAAGAAATAGCATCACAGAGTAAAGAACATCCATATAAGTAAGCTAACTCACTATTAAAAGTTAAGCAGCCCTTGGTTTAAATCAAAATAACTCGAGCATGAAGATCCCCAATAGCTAACCAAGAGAATAGAATCTAATAGCTTGAAAAGAATGAAATTGAATAGCTCACGTTGGCAGTCAAACAGGACCATCAAAGGCAGATACTTGCAATTGTTAAAACCGCATCACCACTTGTGTGTACAATAGCAGCTCCACGAAAATACCCACCAGCAAGCATTTAGCAAAGTTGACAGCACACCAGAAAGAGATTCTTAATTCAACGTGGAATGCAATCACATTACTTACTACAAAGAACCAAAAACAAAATGCATCTGAAAAACCGTTGAAATAAAAATTGCAGACCGAAATAGAGATCTCCGTGATGCATATTTTGAAGTCTGTAACATGTGGTGATCAATATGGCAGGCCCAAGAGGATTCTGGAATGTCAGATAAAATGACCAAACATTTGATCCTTTAATCCCCACAACCACCTTACTTTCCAAACCATTACTTCTACGCATTACCTTTTTACTCACATTTACACATGATTTTACCAACGCCGTGGGGTTCTCCATGGAAAAGGGTTTTTGGTGAGAATCATGCGTGTATTGCTTAAGAACAAGCATTTATCTTATACTGACATGTATATGGCAAAGGGGAACATCGATGATAGCTCTGGGCACCAGTGTCTCATAAGGACAAAGTGCCCATTCACGAATGAGCAAAGAATACTCTGTGACATACAGACCCAATGATCTTCATATATGGACCACCACAGCCCTAGCTTGGTAAGGTGGAGTGGCCAATTATCAATGACAACCTTAGACTCATCACTGAGATAAGCCACATGGTGATCGCTGACCACTTGAATACTGTAAACCACTCCACATTGTAAGCCAAAGCAAATAAAGCTCAGAACTCATCGGCTCTAGTTACAGTACAATCTCACAATTGCATCTCCTCCAGCTGTGAATAACCATGGTTGTTGTGGATGGAATTTGCAGTCTAAAACACCTGTCAACAACAAGCATTCCGATAACAAGAGTGAATGAGACAGACATCATAGGTTATCTTGGTGTCTTGTTAAAAATAGACAAACGAGTTTTTCAGACGTATTTTAACCTAATGAATAAAACTCTTAGCAACAGTGATTCACAGCACATTAGAAAGCTCCTATATCTGGAATGCTGAGGCAAGAAAGTAGTAAAAAAAAAAAACCTTTTGACAGTACCTGCATGCCCTATGGGGTCTGTTTCCTAGCCTATAGAAGATTTTATATGATATAGGGAGGTTATATCTTTCAGAGAAAACCTAAAGACGAATGTATAAGATATTTGAAAATCATCATGCTCGGAAAATCCAACATCTCCAAGATCGATTAACCAATTAATGGTCAATGGTCCCCCCTGACGTTAGGAAAGATATTTCGCATACTTCAAGGCCAAAAAGACTTTCTAAAGAGTTTCCTTTTCCCTTTTGAGAAACTTTGGCTCTTCCTCTCCCCCTGTTGACTCTGTCCCCTATTTTTAACCATGTTCATGGTAATAACATAAATGATAAACCGAATTTTACCTGTCTCATGCATTATAACCTCAAATAAGGATATTGTCCATTCTTCCCATTTATAGAGGATGCTGGTCATCCCAAAGAACATGTTTTTCAAAGACTTCCAAAGTAAAGACAGAAAATTAATGAAAATGCTTTCAGCTTATAATTGAAAACCCACCAGCTTAGATTAATTACACAGGAGTCATTTCATTCCTTCCAATGTCAATTTTAACAACAGTTAGAAAAAATAGTTAATTAAGGCAACCAGGAAGAGCATGAGTTGTCAATGTTTTTTTTGATAAAGATCTCAAAATATTCAGTACAGACAACAAAAACAGCAATTTCAGGATCAAATTTATGAGAGGCTGCAGAGACTGACATTGCATTCATCTCTAGACAAATACACAACATCAAATATCACTACCACGGTAGCTGATTTCCAGCACAGATATATTCAACGAAATTCAGGAACAAATTACAGAAACTATTGCTGACACAAAGGATATATCTGTATATACTATCTTGTACATTGAGAGATCAATCATAAGGAAAAATCAACCAATGCACCTTACATTTGTTCTGTTTCGAACAAAGTTGGATTCCGTGCACATCTACGATAAAACAATGATTTCTGTCTTGAAAAAGTGGCACTGATGGAATATATACATTCCATAAAGACAACTTGAATGAAGGTGAAAATACTTCAAAATTTCCTGTACTAAAAAACGTATAGATAAATTTTGGAAAAGCTGTTGATTAGACACACCTTTCTGATGACCATGAAGGATCTTCAATGGTACTATCAAAGGATTTTGGAGAAGGTCCGAGTAGACCATTCCGTGAAATACATGCGCAGTGCCATCAAGGGAACAAGATGCAAAAAGTGGATATGAGTTGTGAAATGCTACTGCACTGATGTCTTGTTCGTGATTCCTGTAAAAGAAGCATGTGAATGCAAACAGACACTCAAAAAATGAATCAAGGAATCAAATGAGAATGACTTACTTAAAGCTGAGAGAGAGACTCACTTGAGAGTTTTATATGGCTTGACAGAAAGGTCCATGTCGAACCAGCAAAGTTTGTTCTCCTTGCTACCGACAATTAGATTATCACCTACATGAAAGTGGGAAGACTTGTAACAAGCAAAATGCTAATGACAAAAAGGTGTTTCAGAAATCTTTGAAACCATCGCTTACTGAAAGCACTCATAAGAAGATAATTGACACAAGAATCCTTCCAGACTGGATATTGACACACAACAAAACAAGACCTCAAAGGGTAAAAACTGTAAGTTCAGTGTTCATAAAGAGATTAGTACATAACATAATAAGCAGCTTACCTGAGGGGTGTACAGCCATTGTTGATAGCTCATGGAACCCAGGCATTAACTTTTTAGATAGCTGCTGCTTTGCAAGGTTGTACACACGAACATGCATCTTGGTTGCCACGAACAAAAATGGACGCAAGGGATGGAAGAGGACACTAACAACATGTCCGTGATGTTTGCGAAATGGATTTTGCGTCTGCTGTTTAGAAAGCTGATGTACAAGAACTGCCCTTGTATGACGTATTCACTTGGTTAAGGAAAAATTACAATGAAAATCTTGCACATACAGCTAAAAAAAACAGACGCGTCCGGGGGTCCAGACGCCATATTTTTTTTAAATAAAAATTTAAGTCTAGAAATTTAAAAAAAAAAAAAAAAAAAAACCGGACGCGTCCGGACACGGGTCCCGCTTCCTTAGTGTGTGTATATATATATATATATATATATATATATATATATATATATACACACACACACACACATATATATTGCATGGGGTGTTCTGGAACGCGCGTTTTGAGTGTTTGGCCCAGAATGCTGGGTTTTATTTTCAAAATGGGTGTCCAAATTCTCCATTTTTTAGGGAAAATTTGATAGTAATTTTTTCAAAACATTTATGCATTGTACGAGCCTACTTTTGTCAAAGATTATGTACTGTGTTGCTGATTCACTAATTCACTGATTCCTAAAAATGGATAGCATACTTCTCAACAAGGGGATATTAGAATGTATAACGCTGTAGTATCTAGCCAAAACATATAGGTACTATGTATGACAGCACATTAATAACTGGTTGCAGTTGACTATGGGAAGAATGTTGCTGGTATGGAAGTCCAATTTCACTTAACTATGAGAAGAATGTCTAATGTCTACCAGTGAAAATTTCAGCATTTGGGAATACTGACCTCAATGGAATATTCGATGGAGGCCATGATGATTGCAAGGTGAGTGTAGCACTCAGAAGAGGGTAATAGTGATTACGTGGGGATTTGCAAGCAAAGTAACTTCTTGGAGCTTTAGTAGTATCTGTAGAATAGTAGTAAGTACTTACAGTTGCCAGTTAGTAGTTACTACGTTTTGCAATGTGTTTGAAATTTTTTTTTTACAGCTCTACATGTTGTTTTTACCCACTCCCAACGGTTGAAATTTTTTACAGCTCTACATGTTGTTTTTACCCACTTCCAACACATAGTTAAAAAAAAAAAAATTGCAGCGTTTTGATTTGGAGCGCTGCTGAATTCCGGAACGCTCCCAAAATGCAGCATTCTGGAACGGGACGCATCTATAACATATATATATCCACACCTTAGTTGCCCGTTCCGTTCCGGAACGATGCCCTCAAAAAAAAAAAAAAATAAGCTTTTTTTACAGAGGATTTACTTCATAATACATATAAATAATTAAAATAATCAAATTTATATGAATATCGTTCCGACCAGGAACGTTCCGGAACGTACGGAACGTTCCGACCCATTTTGGTCGGAACGGGCTTCTAAGATCCACACACACACACACACACGCACGCACGCGCAAACACACACACACACGCACGCACACACACACACACACACACACACACACACACACACACACACACACACACACACACACATATATATATATATATATATATATATATATCACAGTTGCACATTCTGTTCCAGAACACAATCCTGGGAAATCCCATTAGGGTTTCCTGGAATGCTGCTGTTTTTTATTGTCTTTTTTTTTTTTACGTTCAAATTAGTTCCCCGTGTTTTTAAAAAGAATTGGGTTTAAATTTTTTTTTTTGTGTGTAAATAACCTGTTTTTGTCAGATTTTTTTTTCCTATTATAAAAATATATTTCAAATAAAATGGGTTCCGAACAGCATTCCAGAACGTAGATGCAGCAGAACTGTATATAATTATTTACAAATTTATATATATCCAAAACTGGAAAGAACCTTTTCAACTAGGTGTTTGTAAGCTCATGTAGGCAAATAATCTGTCCCTGAATAATCTTAATGCCTTCCAGAACCAACTGTAGAAGATATATGGAATGAGAAATAAGAAACATATGTATATACATAACCCACATGTGTAGCACACGTACTCAACCAGGCATGGTTTTTAAAGAATGCTTCAAACATACTGAGGCACAATAACATTCACAAACGTCAAGCTGCAACCTTTATCATAGACAATTTCAAGAGAACTGCAAGGCACTAGAAATGGCCCCCTTCTTACTTGATAGGCTTGAAAGAGATTAACAGAAAAGCTAAAAGGATATCTTCAGGAGAAACTGATGCAAAGTAGTCCCCTTTATGATGCCAAGAAACGGACGCAACACTCTGCAATACCAGATAAATATATGAGGAATGCAGTGCCAATACATTATAAGCAATATCAATCATATCTCCTGTGCCAGAACAATTCTTCTTTCACCTGAGGGATCAATTAGCCATGGATAAAACAACATCCTAGCGGTCATGGAGGGATCTTTGTAGCCCTTGATTAAAAATCAGAGATACCGTGGTCAATGATACAATGATAACACAAGCCCTTTGCCAAAAATACCTTTCTTGCAGCATGATGTTGCAATGAGAATCAAGGAAAATGAGCACTTACAAAGGTCAATCATGTGTGTGCGGGTGTAGGTGTTTGCGGGTGCAAGTGCAAATAAATGCTGTGCGTGGGTGCATGTGTATGTGTGTCTACACGCATGCATGCATTTGTACGCAAATATATGTACTGAATCATGAGAAGTAAAAAAATTTGCGAGACACTGCAGTTTTGTGGATTTTCATCCAGGAAGCTTGTGTGTATTTGACAAACTTTGAGCTGAGTTCCAAAAGGTTCATGTTTCATACATCCATGAACCCCCAGAAGAACTTTCCCTCCAAAATCTTTTGAAGTGATTGAAAATGACCTTATGTCTTAGTTTGTTCGATCACCCGACATCCAATGGACAGATTGAACGTGTCAACCACTCAATGGAAACACATAAAGTGCATATGTTTCCAGGAGACCAATGGATTGAAAAGCTACCTCCTAATGGAGAGCAAAGCACTCTTCCACAAGATACAGTTCAGCAATGTTCACCAGCTTTTGTCAAATTCGAATGTCAAAGATGCAGGTGACAAATGTCCTAATAAAGGACGAGACGTTGAAAGTTGAAACTAGGGAAGGATAGTCTAATGAGAGCTCATGAATTACAGCAGACTTATACTAGACAAAGCCACTTTCATAAGGGGCTGATGTTGAAAATGGGGTGTACTCGGAAAGTCCCATAGAAACTAAAGCTCAAAACAATTAGTTTTTTAAGGAAAGGAATCTTCTTATTCTCAAGAAAGAGAGAATCAAGCATTTCACGCTAACTTCCAGCAATAAGAAACTCACGTATTTCTAGCCCATCGCTAGTGTTGTGAGGAGAAAACTTGTGTTGAGAAGCTCTCAAAATCTGAGAAGCTTCTGCTATTGGTCCAACTAAAAGTTGTACCTATAAGACTGTATAAACAGCTGTGCTCTATGGACCATCCGATCAGACATTAGATTATATGTGCTAAAGAAGTGTAGTTCTTAAGACTCTACAAATAATACAACATTGACCTAGAAACTTCCGGGCACTAACAATGTTCAACTCACTCTGCACTATTTGATACCAAGCACCATTTAATGTGAATTTATCATGCATAAGTATGACCAATTCTGACTACCAATGGGCATATGTCGCAAGTTTTTGTTCATGGCCGGAAGAAATAGTGTGCTTTACAAGCAGCAGGCGAAAACATTTCACACCTAATACAGGATGATGTTCCTCGTGATCTCACATTTCCTACAGATCCTGAGTTGTTCCCTTTCCTACTAGTTGTCATTCGGCAGCACGTAACAGGCTAACATGAAAGGTATCACAGGCACGTGTGAAGCAGGCAGTTGTAAACGATACGTAACAGGACTGAGGCACTCTAGAGACGATAAGGCCCATAAGAACGTGGTGCAAGCTTCTCAGTAGAAGCGTGGCCCTGAACAAAATGATGTCGCGCAAAACGTAGCTGAAAATAAACTATATCACTAACCTGAAACTCAACATGATAACGATTGCGATCAACAAAAGTTTGATAGTGTTGCTGGACATGCTGTAAATGAGTAGTAGCCCCAACAATAAGCTCCCCAGCACCTGATAGGAAAGAAGCAATGGTGACTGGTGTATCATCAGGAGGAAGAGGCACCCCTGGCAAAGAGGAGCATACCCATGAGCCAATAACAACGGAGAAACTTCAATGGTGGTACTAACAGAGCTATTATAGCTATACTCTGCCAAACATAAATGTTGATCCCAATCCTTCTCTGAGGAGAAACAAAATGCCGAAGATAATCCTGATTAAGGACCTTAGTCTGCAAAATCCCCTGCTGCAGTTGAGGAGTGAATTGCAGTTCCAAAAACTCAACCGCAATGCTTTAGAAAGGGCCCCCGAACCGCTCCTTAGTCCGGGGGGGCCTAATCCCTATTTCTCAAGTTTCGGAGGATCAATGTACCAAGCCTTACCATCCCAATATATCACTCTCTTTCCCAAAACTTTTTCCTCATTAAATACCTTCTTCCGATCCGCTGGAGAAGGTTCTTGGGAGGGGGAGCGAGGGGAGCTAGGCCCCTCTTGTTTTTTTGGAGCCGTAGGAGGAAGAAGAGAGGGGAAGGAGGGCGTTAGGCAGGCTCCATAGCTGCCAGAGAGGCATGTAAGACTAAATAAGGACATCTCAAGTGTGATAAATATTGAAAGGAGCATATAAATGTCTCCATAAACAAACAACAACTATTAGCTAAAATGATTGTTCTATCAAGACCAGACAAGCCTCTAAATTGCCCTCTGTATGATAGCTCATGTCGCCACAAGGCCATTGCTGAAGAAAGTGAGGATAAAGGAAGATGCTGGTGCAGGAGCAATGGGTCTACGCATGAGCTCTAGATCTGTGAAGTCTCCTAGTAGCCCCAGCGTGTGGTCTAGAGGCAATAAACTGTCGACGATCACAATGAGAAACCCGAGCTAAGGTATCTAACTCATCTTGTGATAAAATATTGACATCAATGTCTGGTCTAGATCGTCTCCTAGAGAGAAAGGAGGTAATCGGGGTCTGCTGGGAGTCATGATATCCTTACTGATCTCTCTGACAAATATCTCTATGAAGCAGGAATATCTCACACAACATCAGTGCCACACATTGAAGGTCAACATATGCAATGAGAGAGTGAAGTGTGACTGGGGAATCCCGGAAGAGACAATGATAGCGTCCTCGTATCTCATAATAGACATGGCTTATGAATAGAAAATGCCCCTCTGACTCCACGTCCCCTAATGTGCACAACTGACAAAGTCTATTCATATGGGGGATGCTCTGGAAGTGCCCCGACTCCACATATAGCTTGTGTGAGGAAACTCCGAATTGACCTAGTGTAAAACAGAGGCAATGTGAAAGTTCGCTATCCAAGTAATGAGGCAAAATTGAGCCCCCAACACTGTCTAGCACTAGGAAACTGGAATGATAGAAGTCCGGTTTTGACCCCCAAGGGTCCTTGCCATGTCACTCGAGAGTATGCACAATAAATAACTCTCCTAATATACTGGTGCGAACCCTCCGGTAGATCCGAGATATCAATGTTGTATATACGTAAAAGACGAGAAGCATGGGAGTACCATGATAGCTGATGACCCTGGTGATGAAGCTGCTGAGAAGAGAGAAAAGCTATGTGTGGATAATGTGAAACCGGAAGACTCAACGCCCTCTGGATGTATGTGATCAACTTGAAAATAGCCTCAACCCGAAGTGGAAGGATGGCAAACTCAGCGAGTATAATCTGGTGAGGAACAAATGGCTTGGCCCGGATCACACATGTAAGCATACTGATCTATAGAGATTGGATACAACAAAAAATTTGGGCTAGGGTGCTCTTAACAAATATGCCAGAAGATTTGTAAGATGAAATGGGCATTACACTTATTCTAGGGATTTTGACAGCATCAACTACAACAAAAGCTTAGCTTCCTACTGAACGACCATCGAGAATGTGAACCATTCTTAAGGTGAGAATTATACAAATATAATAAGGCCATTCTTCACCTACCAGAAAGAATTGAGGCAAAATTTCCTTTGGAGCTAACTAGTTTATGTCAAGCAAAACTACACCTTACAACACTCTCTCTCTCTCTCTCTCTCTCTCTCTCTCTCTCTCTCTCTCTCTCTCTCTCTCTCTAGCGATGGTGGTGTAGGGCGCTCCCCTCTCCCTCGCTATGGCCCCTCCGCGCTCCAATCCTGCCTGCAGACCATCGCGCTCTCCCCCTACCCTCGCTACCACCTCCCTTTCCCCCCCCCCTCGCTGATCTAACTACTCCCCCCCTCGCGACTACCCCTTCCCTCTCGGACCTGCCATCGCATCCCCCCCTCGCGACTACCCCCCCCTCGAGGATCTGCCATATTGGCAAAGGGCTGCCTACTGGTCTGCCTGCCTCCCCTGATCTGTCTACCCCTGATCCGCCTGCCCCGATGCTGCCTACCCACGCTACCCCCCCTCACTGATCTACCTAAGCTGCTACCCACCCCCTTGCTGATCTGTCTACCCCCCCCCTCGCCGACCTGACTTTGCCTACCCACACTACTGAGGTGGCAGTGCTGCCTGCCACGCAGGCAACGCTGCCTGCTGAGGTGGCACCCCCCCACGCTACACATGCCTGCGTGGCAACAGATCTTGCCCGCTTGTGCCCACCGATCCCACCGTTTTCTCCCGACTCTGTTCCCATCCTCCCCACCCCGATCAGTGCTAGCTCCTCTTCCCTCCCGGCGCCACAATCCACAGCAAGTATCCCATATACGCCCTCCAAATCAACCGAGCTTTTTTCCTCTTGGCAGATCGATCAAATCAAGGCCGATTTCAAGATCCTACGACAAGAAATCTCATAGCTGAAAGGAACCGTTACCTCCTTGATCAATGAGAAGAACTTGTTGCAGTCCAAAGTCGCATCACTCGAACAATCCATCAGGATCAAGCAGGCTGCAACTTCGGAATCCACAACCAATATGATACGGGAGTTAGAAACCAGGATTGAGAAGCAACAAGAAGAGGCCCGCTCTTGGGCATCGGTTCTGAAAAAAGGCACCAAACCAAGCGCTCCCATCTCCTCGGTTATCTCAGCCACCATCTCGGAAGAGAAATCTCGAGACCAAAAAGCCCACAACATTAGAGTTCGCGGGATCCCCCGGATACACAGGATGCTTTGGCTGAAGCCAGACGCTTTCTCGACACCACTCTCGGGCACAGGACAGATGGGTTAGATACCGCATGGAGGACCACTAGAGATGCAGCCACACTCATTATCCGTTTTACTTCCCTAGAGAGTCGCCGAGATGCTTTACGGTGCAGGGCTAAGCTACGCGACACCACTATCTATATGGATGACGACCTCACATATATCCAGGTAGAGGAGAGGCGTACGGCCTTTCAGGCAGCCCGCGAGTCTGGCAGACGAGTCATTTATTGAGATGGACGGGTGCGCTTTCTTGATGGTGCGCCTAGCAGCTCCCAGTGCTAAAGATTTGGGGTGCCCGGGGTTGGGAGCACCCCGGGGCCCCATCCACACCATCTTTGGATTGGAGTGTGGAATTGTGCTGGTATCCACTCATTTTCTACGGCAGGGGACCTCGTTGATTTCATTACAGGGAGAGATATATTATTCTTCATGGAGACACACGAGAGCCCGGAGCGAGGACTTCCTTCGTTTCCTGGATATAGATGGTACTCAGTATTCCGACGAGAGACTAGATTTGCCAGCGGCCGAGGTTCAGGTGGGGTCGCCTGCTTGTATAGAGAGACTCTACATCCCAGTATTGACTTCATCCGGCATGATGAGCAGGCCCGCTACATATGGACTCGCATCGTGGGCCAGGATATTGGTCTGGATATAGATTTGTTTATTGCAGCATGTTACTTTCCGCCAGAGTCCTCGTCTTTTGCTGAGCGTATTGGATCTCCATATTAGGACTTCTCACCAGATATCATCAAATTCTCAAAGCGAGGGCATATTCTCCTCACAGGGGATTTTAATGCTCGGACATCCTCGAGGCAGACAGAGTTCACACCACTGATAAGCTACGTGTTCGTGCCCTTGACAGTGATATGCTTGGGGTTACCAGGACCTCCGCGGACAGTTTGGGACCTATTACTATATGGTGAGCACTTATTGCAGTTTGGAGAGGCACATGAGCTAGCCATTTATAATGGCTTACCCTCCTGGCCACATTCAAACAGTTATACATGTCATCATTGACTACTTCATGGGGTCACCATCCTTTGTACCCATAGTCTCTGACTTCCACGTTTCCCCTACCACCCTTTCTGATCACTCATTTCTCTCCTTCGATATTGGCCACCTTCCACCCACTCATTCTTCTACACTGCCGAGTACTCACGTACACATTTGATCCCATTGTCCAGGCAGTCCCTGGCTTCACTTTTACACTCCTTTCCTCATGACAGTCCAGTCGACACCCAGGCTGCATTTCTCACTACCTCTCTCCACACAGCTGCATCACTAACCCTCCCTACAAAACCCCATCCCAAAAAGACTCTACGAACACCTCGACCGTTGCATCCCCCATGGTACGATACCGAGTGCCGCTCTCTTCATCAGACAGTAACCTATTCACGTAACCATGCTCCACATCTGCTTCAATCTTCCCGACGCTCCTACCAGCGTGTTCTCTGCCGTAAGAAACGTTCCTATGATGATTCTGAAGGGAAATGTCTTATTGACCTTCTGTTCAGATCTTCTTCGGGCGCTTTTTGGCGTGAGTTCATTCCTTGATCTCCACCACCCCTCCTGGAGGACCTCCGCATTTGGACTGATTATGCTGCTAGCCTGTATACCGTCCCTACCGACTCACCTATCTCCATATCTCCACAACCATCTGAGTTCTCCTTCTTCAGATCTGACATGGTACTTCCAGCCATTAAGAAGATGAAGTCTCACAAGGCCAGAGATATTGAAGACCTTGAGTCTAAACTCCCCATGCCTCTGACTTACTCGCTCCCACCACAGCCACCCGTCTTAATTCCGCAGTTGTTTCTGGTTTCCCATCATCTTGGTGCACTATCATCATCCACCCCATCCATAAGAATGGTGACCCCATGATTCCGAGTAACTACCGCACCATCATGATTGGGCATGTCCTAGCAAAGCTATATGGTACTATACTTCAGTCTGTTGTGAGCTCAGAGGCGGAGACTAGGAGACTACATGCTATGGGTCAGGCAGGTTTTCGAGCCCATTACTCTACTGCAGATCACATCTTCACGTTGCGGGCCGTGATTGAGGAGGCTAAGCACAGGAGAGAGAGGGTTTACTGTTGTTTTGTGGACTTCAGGAAAGCCTTTGATTCTGTCCCTCGCTCATTGCTCATCCAAAGACTCCGAGACCTAGGCTTCTCCACTGACATCGTTCTTGCTGTGATGGCACTTTATGAGTGTGTCCTTGGATGTTTCCGGCATAGCAGTGGCATATCCGATCACATTTGGAGCACTATTGGGGTGAAGCAAGGTTGTTCCCTCTCACCAGTCCTCTTTGGCTTATATATTGATGAGTTGGAGAGAGTCATTACACACCGACTAGAGAGGGTCCACAGCGACAGTTGGATTGCTTACATGAGTTTTGCACCAGATGGGGCCTAGGGGTGAACATTGGGAAGACCAAGGTTATGGTCTTCAACACTTCTCGAGTATTCATGCAGCGACAGGAGCTTACTTTGGGTGGACAGCTCCTAGAGGTGGTCCCTTCCTACACATACCTGGGGATCCTTTTCTCAGGTCCTACTTTTAGCATGAGACAGGCTGCTACCACTCGACCAGGGAAGGGACATGCCTCCCTTGTTCAGCTAGAGCGATTCTGTTTCCGGAAGTCCATCCAGGATGCTCGTAGTAAGTGTCACCTTTTTGATACCATTGTCACCCCCACGGCTCTATATGCGGCAGAGGCATGGTGTACAGGTCTCCCCTCTTCACACTGGGCCAGTCTTTCACGACTACAGACCACCATGCTAGCCTGGTTGATTCGAGCGAAGCCTTCTGTTCCACATGAGATTCTCCTTGCCGAGTTCGCAGTTCCACCTATACAGATCGAGGCAACTTTCCAGCTCATTACTTATATACAGAGGATACAAGCGTTACCAAAGATAGACAGACGATACATATAAATTGCACTATCCTCCTCATAGTGCCTTTGTGATCAGGGCGGGCTACAGATTATCATGGTTCTCTCAGGCATCTCACCTCCTACTTGAGTCATTTGGTATCTCTATCATAGAGCTTCCCTCAGGCACCCATCAGTATATCAGACGATTCCTCTATCGCGCATATCTAGAGCGGACTTGGCGCCACCAGCTAGGTGTTAAGCCAGCTTTCTACCGGACCCATTTCTTGGAGCTGGATGCATCAGGGACACCAGTCATTCCACACTATTTAGATTCGGGACTATCACATTGTCTCAGATTCACACTGGGACAGCTCAAGGTATCCTCTCATCAGCTAGCTATTGAGACTGGGAGGTTCCATGGTATTCCGAGAGAGGAGCGTATTTGCCAGTTATGCTCTCTAGGTGAGGTGGAGTCTGAGGAGCACTTTATCTTCAGCTGCCCTGTATACTATGAGATCAGAGGACGATATCATTGCTTGTTTCGAGACATGCCTACCACTCTACGCTCTCTCATTGCCTATGAGGACCCACGATGTGTCGGCCTGATGGTACGTGAGATGTTCATCCTACGGAGAGATTTATACGGGACACCCCAGCATTCTACCTCACAGCCATTGATCACTTCATTCTTTACTAGGCGGAGACCGCGTGACTTAGCGCATGAGGACGAGGATTATGCCGCTGATGATAGCCGCTCGCATTCCCACAGAGATCAGAGACAGTGTACTTTTTACCATCACATTACTACCAGAATCACCAAACATCCTATGCAGAGACGTACTACTACACATGCTCATGCTCATAGACGACGCCGGCAGGCTCCAGTGCCTTCTCATGCTGTGGCTCACATTACATCCTTTTACAGCAGCAGCAGCACAACACAGTCTTGACATCTGGACATCGATATATATGATTATTATGCACAGACACACTCACATACGTGTACTTTAGTTGTACTAGATGTTTTCTTTATTACAGTTTTGGAAACGTTTTATACGCTCCCATGGTTACCACACACTTGACATGTACTCCATTAGTCTTATATGCCTTTTGGCATGGAAAAGACATTAATAAAGCTTTCTTTCTTTCTTTCTTTCTCTCTCTCTCTCTCTCTCTCTCTCTCTCTCTCTCTCTCTCTCCCCCCCCCCCATGGCTCCACGGAGGAAGAGCCCCCCACCCCATGCCCTACCCCTCCTGCTGCCCAGCAGGCAGCCACCCTGGCTGTTGGGGCAGCGCTGGCTGACCAGCAGCAGAGCTGCCTGCTGAGGCAGCCCACGCAGGCAGCAGCGCTGCCTGTTGAGGCAGCAGCACCGCCTTCACCACCTTCTTTTAGCCATCTCTGCCGGCACTTCTTCCATCTCCAGATTCGTCCAACCCCTTTGCCACGGCGGCTTAAACAGTTTCCAAAGCTTTTAAAGATTTCTTTGTATATGAAACAAAAGTGCTGAAAACAGAGGTGAAGACATTGAAGGATGAAATCAAGCTGCTTCGAGAAGAAAACGGACAGTCGAAACAAGATTTTTCAGCATATAAAGAAGGTGTCCGGAGTAATGGTGAGCCATCAGAAACGGTGCTGAAAATCCAGGCATTGGAACAAGAATTGGTCCGGCACAAGGAATCCACGAAAACTTGGGCGTCTCTTTTCAAAAATACAGATGGTAAGCCACAAATGTCCACTTTTATTTCAGCCACTATTTCTGAAGAGAAAATGAGGGATCAAAAGGCCCTCAATATGAGAGTAAGGGGCATTGTACACACACAAGATGCCATTCAAGAGACAAATAGATTTTTTGAAACCACCTGAGGGCACAATAAACAAGGGTTGGAGAGAGCTTGGAGAACCAAAAAAGATAATGCCACATTAATCATTGGCTTTAAAATCCTTGAAGAGAGACGGTTAGTGTTGAGACTCAAGAATAAACTACAGGGTGCAAACATATTCTTGGATGACGATCTCACATTCATGCAAGTGACAGAAAGAAAAAAGGCTTTCGAGGAAGCTAAGCATCCAGAAGATGAGTAATACATAGAGATGGCCAGGTGAAATATATTGGTGATAAGAAATGGGGATTTGGGTCTTTTGGGCGTGAGAGCAGCCCGAAGACCCATCCATCTTCATTGCGTTTTGGTGTGTGGAATTGTTTAGTATGAGACAGACCGCTCTTGCCAGGTTGGGTAAGGGACACGCATCACTGGTCCAGCTTGAGAGGTTTTGTTTCAGACGATACATATGTGATGCTTCGAGTAAGTGTCACTTGTTTGATACCATGGTATGCAACAGAGACTCTGTGTACGGGTCTACCTCCTCTGAGTGGGCCAATATATCTCGCCTTCATTGTTATTTTCCTCCAGAGACTGATGCAGATGGACAGCAGAGAGTCCAAATATTCCGATGCAGCCCTTACATCATCATGATTACTCCACAGCCATGGATTTCACCTCTCATGGTATTCTCAAGTAGGAAGGCTACTTGACTCCATTGGTATTTCTTTATCATCACTTCCGAAATTCGTCAGTCTATATATAGATCCTATATGCATAGAGTTTGGGATGGGCAGCTTGGAGTGAAGCCCCTTTATTACAAATCCATCTTTATGGATACCGACTATACGGGTTGTCCTATCCTCCCTAGACATCTGCATGGGGGTCACATGGATTGAGATTTATATTGGGATAGTTTAGAGTCTCTTCACATCAGCTACACATTGAGACGGGCCGTTTCCATAGCACACCCAAGGATGCCAGAGTATGTCAAATTTGTTCACTTGGAGAGATTGAGGACGAGGATCATTTCATTTTCAAATGCCCAATTTATTGCGAGATTAGAGGAGTGATACCATTGTTTATTTGAGAGAGCTGACGCAGTTAAGGCAACTACTGCACCAGCCTTTGTTTACTCCCGAGATTTTTACGGGGGAAAAGAAAGACAGAGCCCCTGAAGTCTGAAGTGGTTACTTTGTGGATCGATCGGTGGAACTCACACTTTTCCATGCACAATTCTTCCGACAAAAATAAAATCAGCTTGGCTATTATGTAGTTGTAAGGGAAAGCTTTTACATGGTGGCAAGACTTGAGGGGTAAGCCTGAAGCTCCGAGGATGTGGGAAGACTTTTGTAAGGCCTTCAAGGCGGCCTTCCTTCCTATAGTAGATGACTTTGATTTCTATCGTTAGTATGCGACGATACAGATGGGGAACCGGCCCCTTGATCAATATTTACAGGAATTCCAAGAGGTATATTCTCGTTTTGCTACTAGAATAGATGCTTTGTTGGTTAAATTGCATTTTATTCTGAGATTCCCTAGAAATTATCAGTTAGAGGTTAGGAGCAACCAACCTCTTACCCTTGATGATGCGGTCCGCTTCGCCCGTATATACGATGATACTCGTATAGTGGAAAAGCCTGAGCCTAGTGTTTCACTCGAAGCAAAGGGTAGATAATCGCTCTTTTCAAATAAAGGAAAGGACAGGGCAAAGGAGACACCTTCAAGTCCTAGTAAGTCGAAGAAAAGATCTACTATGGACTAGGAGACCTTTGCAAAAGCTAGAAGTGGCAATCTGTGCTTTAATTACATGGAACCAGGTCATGTGGCAAAGGAATGCCCAAAGAAACGGAGGCAAGCTAAAGGTGCATCTTTTAAGACGCCAGGTAACTCTACCATTTCAAGTATTGATCTTTCCTTGCTGGTAATTCAGTGTGTGAGCATTGTTGTTTTAACACGGCTGTTTTTGGGCCTCACGACCTCATTCGAATGAAGGGGGTGGGGGGTTGTTGGTGGCCAAGCCATGACAGTTTTATTTGATGATGGTTCTATGCACAACTTTATTAACTCTAACTTGTTGCAGAAGCTAAAGGTGGAAACAAGGCAGAGTGACAACCGATATGTTGTGAAGCTAGCAGCAATGGGATCAAAAAGCCAAGTATGGGACAAGATAGTCCTTCACCTGCCGATTCAAATACAAGCCTATAAGACAATTTAGACTTTCATATTATGAATCTAGATAAAGTAGATGTAATACTTGGTAAGGAGTGGTTCTATGAGAGGAACGAGTCGTTGAAGAAAAACTATGTAACTCACAGTTTGTCGTTCTTACATAACGGCTGACTCATTGAATTGAATGGAAATGCGGATATTTCTTCTCCTTATATACTTTTTGCTTTAGAAACAGTTAAATGCATGGACATTGTTGATTGTAATTCATGCATATGTTGGTTAAAGGATTTCACTTATCATGAGGAATGCAATTTGCAAAGTTATAACATGTAGGTAGCGTTAATGTCTAACAACCTAATACAATAAAATTCGTCGGAAGGTGAAACCTTTAGAAAACTTAGACAAAAATTTAACGATGTTTTTCCAGAACAGCTTCCTGAGGGTTTCCCCCTCTAGGGGAGTCGACCACAGTATTAAACTCCTTCCTGGTAGCTCGCCTCCATCATTGTATCCTTACAGGGTGAGTACTACCAAAGAGGATGAAGTTTATAGGCAACTACAAAATAATCTTAAGATGGGCCATGTTAGGCCTAGTAAGTCCCCTTGTGGGGTTCCAGTTATTTAGTTGATAAAAAAGGACGGAGATACTCGTTTGTGTGTAAAACTTTTACAAGTTACATAAGTTAATGATTAAAAACCGTTACCCTTTACCTCGAATGGATGAACTGGTTGATCAGTTACATGGTGCAAAGTACTTCACCAAAATCGATTTGAGATCAAGGTATCAGGTTGGAAATTGACCCAAAAATAAAGTCCGTCAGGTGCATGAAGGACCAATTCCTCAAACCATCTGGGAAGGGAGCTTAAGTCCTTGTTGGGCTTAACGGGGTTTTCTCATAGATTTATCATGGGTTATGCAATAATTGCATTGCCTTTGACAAATGTCCTCAAAGAATTTATAGTCCTCCGGTTACTTGGACTGAAGAGATGAATCAGAGTTTTGAGAGCCTCAAACATTGCTTCTACAACACCTATTTTACACACAGTGGATTGAGACGGATGCCAGTGACTATGCTATAGGTGCAGTCCTATATCAGGATGGTAGACCGGTTTCTTTTGAGAGCAAGAGGCTAGATCCTATTTAAAGGCAGTATTCCACCTACGACAAGGAGCTTTTTGTTGTTATTCATATTTGTATGGCTCCCAATTTACCATAGTAATAGACCATCAAGCATTAAAGTATATAAACAATGCGATTGACCTTTGGATCGTAAAGCCAAATGATTAGAAATACACCAAGAATTTCATTATGACATTGAGTACCGGAGTGTCGTGGATGCCTTAAGCCGGATTGGAGAGGTTAATCAGTTAAGCTTTTCTGAGATCCAATCTGAGTTATATTTGTCCTTAAGAGATTTGTGTAAGACCGATAGGTACTTCGATCGTATTTGGCTAGACGTCCTGGCAGGTTCTTCTAGATCTAGTGGTGAACTTGAAATGCAGGATTCCAAGATTTCTCCTCAGGACAAGATATTAAGAGACTATTCCATAAGGAATGGGTTACTTTTCCGGAATGGAAAAGTTTGTGTGCCAGAAAATGATGATATTAAGGCCCAAATCCTGCATGAATGTCATGACAGCCCATGTGCTGTGCACCCTGGCTCACAAAGAGCGCATGACCTTATAAAAAGGAACTTTTATTGGCCAAATCTAAAAAGTCACATGGAGGCATACGTTCACAAGTGCGCACAATGCCAAGTAAATAAAGTTGAAAGACTTAAGGTAGCTGGTTTATTAATGCCCTTGGAAATTCCCGAAAGAAAGTAGGAAGGTATTTCCATGGATTTTGTGGTTGGGCTACCTCAGACGGGGAAGCAAAATGATGCTATTTGGGTTATAGTTAATAGACTAACCAAAATGGCGCAATTCATTCCAACCAAGCAGTCTGTCAAAGCTTATGAACTTGCGCAACCACGAATGCACCCTCCTTCACCAAAATTTGATCTATGCTCGCTGCCACCTTGTTAGAGATCTAAACACCACAGTAGGGCAAACACTAACTGATTCACCCAACCTTGCCTACTCCCTGATATGGAGTAAGCCCCTCCTAGCCCAGTGTGAGGACTGGTAGCATGCATACTGCCAAGTGTCGGCCACGTGGCCGACTACACGTCAGGACCCAACATGGGGCCCTATCCTGCTGACAGGGTTCCTATGCTGTTTTAGGCCCTCCATGGCTATGGACCGTGCCGGGGCACACTACTCACATTGTCTTGCCCTGTTGGACGTGTACGCTAAACACGCCCCTAACTGTGGTATCTGGCCTCCTTTGTTCTCTAGGGTTCGGCATTGGTTACAGGCTCGTAACACTCCCTCCCCCTTAAGAACCATCTTGGTCCTCTAAGACAAAGTCTGGAAAAATCTTGCAAAGGACACTGCCTTTTTCCCAAGTGGCATTCTGAACAGGCTGATCGTTCCACTTGATTAGATATTCTTGGTATAGAGTATGACGAGTCTGCGTCTCTCTACTACCAAGGATCTCCTCTGGTTCATGTGGAGGTTGCTGAGAATCCAGTCAATCTTTCTTCTTGTTCTAGTCAGAATCTAAGGTACATCTTTTTCCGTTCCGAAAAGACGTTAATAAAGCTCTCTCTCTCTCTCTCTCTCTCTCTCTCTCTCTCTCTCTCTCTCTCTCTCTCTCTCTCTCTCTCTCTCTCTCTCTCTCTCTCTCTCTGCGATCATAACTTTATATGCGCAAGTTTTGGCGCGCTTCAGAGACGGTAGTGGCTGGTCCCCTCATATACATTCTACCATTGGAGTGAAGCATGGCTGTCCCTTATCACCCACTCTCTTTGCATTATATATTGATCATCTCGAGCGGATTATTCATGAGGAAGGTGGAGAGGGTTGTTCTCTAACAAACATTATTATCCCCATTCTATTATATACTGATGATGTGGTTCTTCTCTCATCCTCTGCAGTTGGTTTACAGAGGCACCTTTCTGCTTTACATCATTTTTGTCAGCTTTGGGAATTGACGGTTAACAGTAAGAAGATTAAGATTATGGTGTTCAACACTAATAAGCAGCATATGAGAGATGGGGTATTCTACTATGACGGGCTGCCCATGATCGTGACCTCTTACACCTATTTGGGAGTCCTTTTCTCTGGTCCACTGCTCACATTTCGACCAGCAGCCCTCACCAGGCTCTGTAAGGGGCATACCGCTCTTGTTCATATGGAGAGATTTTGCTCCACATACTATGTGCGGGACCCTGCTACCAGATGCTTACTATTTTCTGCTATTGTATCCCCAGTTGTTTTATATTCTGCTGAGACTTGGTGCCCTGATTTATCACGCTATACATGGAGGGATCTTACTCGTATCCAGATACATGGAGGGATGCTCAACAGGATGATCCGGGCTAAGCCCTCGGTGCCACATGATATGATACTAGCGGAATTTGCTTCCCCTCCCTTAGTTATCAGTGCTATGTTTCTGATCATTACCTTTCTTCACAGGGTATCAGATTTCGATACTTCCAGATACGTTGTTGCTGCTCTCACTTCATCTCGTACCATTGCTGGCCACGAAGCCAAGCATTCTTGGTATAGTAGTGTCTCAGCCCTTCTTCAGACTTGGGGGTTATCTGCACTTGATCTTCCGAGCGGGGCCCATGCTTATATCAAACGGCAGATTTACCGGAGCTACATACGCACTATATGGTCACATCCCGATCCGAATAGGGTCAAGATACATTTTTATGGCACACATCTATTACGGATGGACGCTACGGGCATGCCTATCCTTCCAGCTTATCTTACACAGCCGCTATCCTTTGGTCTGAGATACCATATGGGACAGTTTCGAGTCTCCTCTCACCAGTTTGTTATCGAGACAGGTAGATACACAGACACTCCCAGATTGCAGAGGATATGTCAGCTTTGCTCTCTTCGGGAGGTGGAGAATGAGTTTCATTTCATCTTTTGTTGTTCAGTATATGATGAGATCAGAGGACGATATCATTGTTTATACAGAGATACTCCTCTCACGCTGAGATCCTTCCTCGAGTATCCATACCCCAGATGTGTAGGTCTTCTTTTGAGAGAGATGTATACCCTACGAGCTTCACTTCTACCTACACTTTCAGATACGGATCACAGTCAGGCTCATATTACCCAGTTCTTCCAAAAGCGAGACAAAGAGGATATTTCAGTTGAGGATTTTGAGATCCCCATTCGAAGATCGAAGACACAAAGAGTTTCACACATTTCTGCTAGATCCAGGGCTACCCAGTCTTCATGTGCTTCCCGCCAACTTACATCACGCTCCACTACTACCATCACTCATTACTTTCAGCTCACTTGTAGCTAATCTCCTCCGCAGAGCAGGTGGTTAAGCTCTTGCATGGTAACCTCACAAGCTGGTGGTCAAGCTTTTGATACTCTTTCTTAGAGATAGAGAGATAGATACACTAGTACTTTTCTTTTCATTAGTAAATAAGTCTGTATGCGGACAATGCTTCTCACGCTTGTACTCTCTTTTTGTCTTATGTACCTTTTGGTACCAAAAGACGTTAATAATAATTCTAATTCTAATTCTAATTCTCTCTCCACAGGATATCAAAGTTAGATACTTCCAGATATGTTGTTGCTACTCTCACTTGATCCCTCACCATTGCTGGACAGGGAGCCAAGCATTCTTGGTATGGCAGTGTCTCAGCCCTTCTTCAACTTGGGGCATATCTGTACGTGATCTTCCGAGCGGGACCCATGCTTATATCAGACAGCAGATTTATCGGAGATAAATACGCACTATATGGTCACAACCTGACCCTGATAGGGTCAAGATACATTTCTACGGCACACATCTACTACGGTTGGATACTACAGGCTTTCCTATCCTTCCAACATATCTTACACAGCCACTATCTTTTGGTCTGAGGTACCGTATGGGACAGTTGTGAAAGATTTCAGATCCTTAAGATCCAATCTACTTGAATGATCTTTGGTTAGAAAGAGAAATACACTACCAATCTCACCAATGTAGAAAAATCAGCATCTACACACAAAATGAGATGCAAACACCAATAGAACTTGATCAAACTTGAATGAAATGATTATGTACTGTTGTTGTCCGTACAAAACCAGCAAGCTACTGTATTTCACACGTGTGGATCCAAAAATAGCAAATATAGATTATTCTACACATAGAATTGCAAGCAATCACCAAGATAGTGCACCAATGGATAGTAGAACCCAAGAGAACCATGTATAAGCATGAAATGAGATAGAGAAGAGAGAAGATTGCTCTCTCCACGAGTTACATCCTTTTATAGCAGGTCCAAACCCTATTTGGCCACTTGGCTTTCCCTCCAAAATGCTAACCCTACTAATTTTGGGTCTAGATTCAATGTACCCAACTATTCAAATTGAATCTACTCAAACTCGCATTCTAACTTTCCCACACTTTCAAAAAGTGTTTATTCAAATGAAATTTAGACTAA
Organism: Diphasiastrum complanatum; assembly: GCA_029204225.1. NCBI lineage: Eukaryota > Viridiplantae > Streptophyta > Lycopodiopsida > Lycopodiales > Lycopodiaceae > Diphasiastrum > Diphasiastrum complanatum. The sequence goes on from CM055110.1 coordinate 14,803,590, forward strand.
TGAACTTTGAAAAGTCAACCATAAAGTCTAAAACAAGTTTTGGCCTCAATATGCCAAATATGAAAATATTGCAAAATGTGATGAAACTAGTTGAATCTTTCACACTCCCTCTTCAACTAGTTTTAGCATAAACTTTGATAACACTCCAAGTGAAGTCCTATGCTTCATGAATAAGTCTTTTCCCAATGCTTTGGTGAAGATATCAACGACACATTCCCTTGAAGACATGTTGAAGCTCCACCTCCTTTGCAATGACTCGCTCCCTCACAAAATGATATTGTGTCTCAATATGCTTGCTCCTAGCATAGTTTTTGACGATAGAACTTTGATCCATCATAAGAATGATCTTCTTCCTAAGAATAGATCTCCTTTCAATGATCATGTAATGCTCAAAATAGAAACAACCATATTTGATATAGAGAATAGTGTCCACTTGGGATGCTTCACTATTTCTTACATCAATTTTACATATCAAGATGTAACTAGAACATGAAGAATCAAATAGAATGTAAATGAAATGATTCCACCATGCTTCCAACTCTGAACTCTCTGGAAAAATACAGCAAACAACCGATAAATGTGAGTGATCAACTTTTGCTTGCATGTCTCCTCCGCCTTTGTCCTTTGTTGCCATGTATCCACCATGATACTCCATGAATGAGCCTCCATCTTCATCTTGCCATAAGATGCCATCAAGCCTTGATGACTTGACCATGAATGAGTGACACAATGAACCTCCAATAGCTTCATTTCCATCAGCAAAACCAGCCAAGAATGCTAGTACAAATCCAACATCAAAACAATTTCACCAATGTAGCTAGTTTTACCATATCTTGACAATTTGCACACATCCACATGAAAATGCTCAAACATGAGATAGAACAAGTAAAGTAAACTTGAACAACACTTCCTTGCTGCTCCTTTGACCTTACTTGAGTATTCAATATGCTGCAAAAACAAATCCATAACATCTTTGCCAATTACCTCTCCTTTGATGCTCTTGACTAGCTCCAAATTGCCACCTTCCTTTTGACTAGTTGAAGCGCTTTGAGATCAACTTCTTGATCTTCAACTTGATCATCAAAGTCATTGAACAAACTTTGTTTTCCAGATCCATTACTTGATTTTACAACAAGATAACATCCATCCACTTGCATAGCTCCATCTACACAAGAAGATCCTCCAAAAGATGTTTCACTCTTCATAAGAGTTTGATACTCAAGATCCATTGCTTGGATCCACTCCTCTTCTTTCCTTGCTTGATCTACAATTGTAGGCTCATCCAAAGAGGTTAGGAAAGCAACATAATTTTTAGAAACTACTTGCTTACCCTTTCGATCATATGTGAGCCTTGAAGGTACTTGTCTTTCTCTTGATGTTCTCCTTGGCTTTTGACTTGATGAAGGTCCATCATCACCACCATCCAAAGTAAGATCCTTCTCATCAACATCAAGAATGTTAGATCCATCCACTCTACCATCAATCATGCTTGAAGACACCTTTGGAATGTTCCCCTCATAAAAAATGACATCTCTACCAACAATCACTTTGTTAGTAGAAGGAATGTAAACCTTGTAGGCTTTACTCACCTCACTATATCCAACAAAAATACCTCTTCTTGAAGATGGATCCTCCTTGGTTCTATCATCAAGAGTAATGTTGACATAGCATGTGCATCCAAAGGTTCTTAGAAAGTTGACACTCGGCCTCATTGAATAGCATCTCAAAAGGTGTCCTTCCATCCAAAATAGCACTCGGCCACCTATTGCACAAGAAATTGACACACAACAAAGCTTGATCCCAAAATGGTTTGTTAAGATTAGCACTTAACCTCATAGCTTTAGCACTTTCACATAAAATCCTATTTTTTCCTTTCAGCCACTCCATTTTGTTGTGGGGTCCTTGATGTTTTATACTCCCTCTTGATCCCATGCTCATCACAAAAGGCCTTGAACTTGTTAGATATGTACTCACCACCATTGTCACCTCTCAAGCACTTGATCTTTGTGGAAAATTGGTTCTCCCTTGCATTCTTGAACTTGAGAAAGACATCATACACTTCATCCTTGCTCTTTAGTAGATAAGCCCAACAAAATCTACTAAAATCATCAATGAATATTACATACATCTTAGCTCCAATATTGCTAATTGTAGTAAATCCATGAATATCCGAATGTACAAGTTGAAAAGGCTTTGTAGATCTAGAAATAGATCTAGTATAAGGTAGTCTATGTGACTTAGACAAAGCACAAGACTCACAAACATGCTTGAAATCACTTAAGGAACTTGGAAGACCAATCACAACCTTCTTCCTTGCCATTACCTCCAATGACTTGAAGTTGAGGTGTCCCATCCTTTTGTGCCAAACCTCTTGAATAGAAATTTGCTCCCTTGCAACACATCCAACTTGGTTAGCAATAACACAAGCATCAAGTTTGAACAACTTCCCTTGCCTTTTACCTTTTCCAATCAAGACATCCTTCCTTTTGATCAAACAAGCATCTCCATCAAACTCCACCTTGAGGCCTTTACTTAGCATTTGACTCACACTAAGCAAATTCTTGGTAATAGATGAAATAAACAAGACATCCTCCAAATGAACATTCCTATTTGTACAGAGAGAAATAGGAATTGTGCCAATCCCTTTGATTGCACACTCACCATCATTGGCCCTGTAGATCACCCTCTTGTCATCTCCATATGCCAACAAAGAAGCTCCACTATCAATCCACCAAGGATCTAGATCTCCATCATTAGCAAGCATACATCATCATTTGTATCTTGAACATCCAAACCATCCTCATCAAGAGTAAGATTACCTTGTTTGTCTCCTTGATCTCTCTTCTTCTTGTAGCACTCACTTGCAAAGTGTCCTTTGATGCCACAATAGAAGCACTTGAGCTTTGATCTATCCTTCTTTTTGCCACTTGAAGAAGCATCCACTTGATCTTGCCCTTTAGACCACTTACTTTTGGTTTTGCCCTTGAATTTGCCCTTTGTGAACATAGCATCCTCTTGAAGTGTCGATGTAGATCTACCTCTTGCTTGAAGCCTGTATTCCTCATTGATCAGGATCTCTTGAAGATCCATCAAACTTGGCAAAGTCTTTTGAATAGCAATACTTTGAAGAATGTTAGCATGAGCATCCAACAAGCCATTAAGAATCACTTGAATAAGCTCTCCTTCCTTAATGCTTTCATCTATGCAAGCTAACTCATCATTCAATGCTTTCATTCTCAAAACAAAAGTACTTGGACTTTCTTCATTCTTTTGCAAACAAGAAAAGATTTGTCTTCTTAGAGTCAACACTCTAGAAGTAGACTTGGATTCATAAAGTTTTTTCAATGAATTCCAAACTTCCAGAGATGATGTGCACTTACCAACTTCCTTGAGAAGTTCATTGGTAACATTCATCTTTATCATGTGTAGAGCCTTCTTGGCCCTCTTGTCATACCTCACTTGATCTTGTTGTGTTGTTGGTCTCTCCTCAAAACCTACAACAATATCCAAAACATCATTCATCTCAAGAAGTGACTCCATCCTCACTTTTCACAATGAATAGTTACTTGAGGTAAGCCTATCATTGGCTACCAACATGACTCCAATTGAGGTTGCCATGTAGCAATGACCTGATCTTCTCTTTCAACCTGCTTCAATGCACAAAGCACTCCTTTGAACAACAACAAATGCTTTCAAAAGAAATCACCAAGATTTGAAACTATCTCACAAATTCTCTTCTAGCACTTATCCAAGCAAATCAACACATAGAATCATGGAATCTTGATCAACCTATGATCTATCCTCAATCTAATGACTTTTGCAACTTCCTAAGATTGAAACACACTCAAATGAAGTCCAACAACCTCACTATCTAGAGATCCAATCAAAATTAGGGTTTTGATAAAATCACAAAAAATTGACTATTCCAAATCTACATGCAAATAATAAAAATTTGATATGCAATCTATAAGCCACCACTTAGGCTCATCCAATGATCCAAAAATCGGCCAAATCCAATATGTGAATTCAAAAATCGGAATTGATCAAGTATATTGACCTATTTAGTGTTTTGATCTACAAAAATCCAATCTACAAAAGCAAAAAACTCGATTTTGATGTAGAATCCTCTCTAGCATGCTCTAGACTTGATATCTTCACCAAATCATTGATAAATCTGATTTCCTCCTTCATAACCTGAAACACAAGCTTTGATACCATGTGAAAGATTTCAGATCCTTAAGATCCAATCTACTTGAATAATCTTTGGTTAGAAAGAGAAATACTACCAATCTCACCAATGTAGAAAAATCAGATAACTGGTTATGCACTGGGCTTTGGCTGGAAATTTAGTGATGACAGGGGGATACAGGTCCAAAGGAGATTGCAAGGGATTTCAAGACATGCCATCAAGCTTCTAGCTAATTTCTATCAGCTAACTTTCCACTGTGATGTTGACCCATTCATGAGATAGTCCCAGAAGCTGGAATTAAAAAAACTTAAATATTACCTAGATGTTGCCTATCACTTATTTGTCTTACTTATACAAAGACAAGGAAAGTATTATTAGACAAGCAAGTATTTGGCCCCTGTTTGTGTCTGATGTGAACCTGTTTTTCTCCTAATAAGTTCGTTACAGAAGGGATTAGCCCAAGGCCTGATTAAACTGTGAGCACAAGATCCAAGTGTATCTTTAATCTGGATCAGGTTTGCACAATACGACTTGCAAGAAATGCTATATGATATTACATAGAACAGAAAAACAGTATATTGGAACACAAACAGTTAAGGAGGGAAAAAAGCTCTATGCTATATAATATATATGCGTAAAAGATTCATGTAATGATGCAAAAAGCTGTGGCTGCGAATAGCTTCCTGTAAAAATGTCAAAGAGCGTAGTACCTGCTGGTGTGTAATTTTAATCGCTTGATACAAGTCATGTTTAGTCCATGTAACCAAAGAATCCTTCTCTGCTCAACAGGCACAAGAATGATCAGTTCTCCAAGGCCAAGGTCTTGCATTTGTACAATTAAACTCATAGCCACTAGTGACTATATATGCATCAAAGTTGTTTAAAAATAATGGACACAGTAATGGGACTATTACCTGAAGCAACTGATAGGGAATCTTTTACAGTTAACAATGAAGAGACATTAGCTTGTGCAGCCTCATCTCCTACATTTGTATCCAAAAGCACAATTTCCCTTTCACTGCAGCAGCCATTGATGTACTTCAGTATCTAAACATTTCATGAACCAGATAAACTGTAGTATCTTTTACATATAAGTCACACTTTTGAAAGGACAGATTGCATTCTAAAGATGGCACAAGTGTGTCCTATACATTTTTCCACCATATGAAATTGTCTGACAAGCACGTAGTAGCAGTAGCAAAAACACAAAGCATATACAAACTGGGCAAAAAGAACTTAATTCACTTCTTTCTAAACAATAATAGATTAACAACGACCTGTTAAATAAGGTGGTGGTGAATCCTACTGGAAAACTGAGAAACTGGTGTCGTATGTAAGGCAAGACAAATCATATTTGTGATTGAAGTTTCAAACTAGATCAAGCAGTCAAGGATATTGCATCCACCGTTGCATGGACGGCATGCACATCCGCGGCAACACCCACCATGAGAAGAACCTCAACCATAATCTGCTAAGCCCTCTGAATTAACCAGCTCTCATATAATCTTCCTTTTTGTTAAAGGGGACTCCTCAAGCTGATCATGAAAGGCTGGCTGTCATACAAATGGGGAGCACTGCGTTATCTCAAAAAGAGGATTTTACCCTGGATCAGAGATCTTAGAGAGAGTGAAGGCCATTCAAGGAATAGAGATAGTTATTTAATCTGTAACTAGCTAATTAAGATCATTGCACACGGTGCGCCATTACTGTGAACCATTCTTGGGCACAGGATTGTGATCTGATCGTTGTACTCACAACTGCTTAATTCAAATTCTCTATTCTTCTTATGTGTCTTCCACTACGAATGCTTTCTGATAATTTTCTTTCTCTATTGACACACACAATTCGGAATGTCTAATCTCGAAGGAAGCATGGCTGTCTTAGACACCTAATTATTTGCTCCCTTCATGGTTGTCTCTGACACCTACCAAGACATTCCTCCATTCGATCCAAGTAAATACTATTGTTGTAGTTTTGGTAAAGATCTTGTAAACTTCTCTATGTTGGAGTTGTGCTTTCTATTCCGCACCTAATCTTTTCGAGAGCACCGCAACACCTCATTTCGCTTTCAGTTAATGTTTCACAAAACGCGTTTCGAACAAAGAAACGCGTTTCGAACAAAGAAACGCGTTTCTTACGTTCCAAACGCCTGAACTTTTTTGACCGAGGAAAGCGACCATACACAGTTTCTCCTTCTGAAATTGCATTCTCTAGAGCATTCTCGTGAAATTGGACGTACCTACTTGGTAGTAGTCTTTCTATGAAATGTCTAAACCCCAAAAAAACCCATAAAAACACAATTTCAACAAAAAAATTTCCCGTTGCATTTGGGTGCGTTTGCACCCTTTCTCTTTTGACCACCCCAAGCTTACCATTGATTGGTTTGACCTTCAAATTTTCTCTATTTGTTCCATTTGCCCTTTCGTCCCCAAGGTTGCTAGCCACCTGTAGCTCTTTTACCATCTTCATAATACAAGGCCATCTATATGGCCCCCGCAAATCATGAGATTGCTCTTTCCGCACACAAACTACTCTCTCGAAGTCCCTCCACATAGTGAAACACTTGCATGAACATAGGAACAGTACTTGTCTACATTATCCTGCACACTCAAGATACCCTACTTTAAATAAGGTCATGGCTGCATCTCTATTTTTATCATCCACAGGCACCTACTTGTGAGTTAACATTGCCGAAATGACTCCCATGTGCTTGGAACTAGGTCATCCTTTTCCACCTTCCTCCACCACCTTTGTGCCGACACTTAAAACGATACGTGCCTTCGGCAATCATCTCAATCTCATTAACACCACACAACCGAAATGCCTTCTCCCACTTCTGTAACTAATTCTCCATAACATGTATTCCTCATACATACCGCCCTTGTGAACTTAGGCGGCTTCAAACCCTCAATAGTCAAAAATTTGAATTTTGTGCTTCCTGCCCATTTCTGCTTCTTGCTCACCTAAGCTAAGTTCACCAGCCAAATTACCAGTGCCACTAACTAAGTTCACCACCCATTTCTGCTTCTTGCTCACCTGAGCTAAGTTCACCACCCAAATTACCAATGCCACTAACTCTTTCAGGTATATGGCCACACCTCAATTGCTCCACAATCTACTTCAACATGAGCTCCATATCATCTACTTTAGCAAAAAGTGCATCAATCCTAGTCTAAACCATTCACACTGCAGCCTCCATTGCTTTCTCATCCCGGCAACCTGAGCATCAGTGCCGTCATCGACCACGCAACCCATGGTATGACCACGAGTGCATTGACCTTCATCATCACCTAGTTTATGCTCGATCTCACCTTCCGCATTTGGTCAAAGCCATTTCTCGGGTCTACCATAGAACCACCCAAACAAAGAAAATGGAATATGAGTTTGGTCAAGGCCAAAAAATGATAGATCTCCTTTTTAGTTCCTCTTCAGGTTCTTTCTGGAAGATATTCATACCACGCTCACCTCCACCTCTGATATTTTTCCCTCCTGATATCATCGAAGATGCCATCTCACGACTCCACTGTCGCAAAGCTAAGGACATTGATGTTCTGGAGGCTGAGCTTCTAAAGTAGCTCTTGATATCGTCTCACCCTTTCTCCCCAATCTCTTTAACTGCACTGCCACTTCCGGCTTCCCTTCCTCATGGTCCACCAACCTTATCCATCCTATTCACAAAGGCGGTGATCCTATGAAGGTTGACAACTACCGTACTATTATGATCAGCCACCTTTTTGCCAAAATCTATGGTTCTATTCTACAGTCGGAGATCAATGCAGAGATGGATATCAGATCACTTCATGCTATTGGACAGGCAGGTTTCAGACCGGGATACACTACTACAGATCATATCTTCACTCTGAGATCCATTATAGAGGAGTCTAGGGCCAAGAGAGAGCGTGTATATTGCTGCTTTGTGGACTTCCGCAAGGCTTTTGACTCAATGCCTAGACATCTATTGATACAGCGGCTTCGGGATCGAGGATTCTAGAAGGATACCATACATGCAATAGTGTCATTATACCGGCGGGTTATTGGTCAGGTCAGACTATCAGGAGTCCTATCACCCGAGGTTGAGAGTAATATTGGGGTTAAACAGGGATGTCCACTCTCACCTACACTCTTTGGACTATATGTTGATGAGATGTCCGACATGTGGATGAGGAGACTTTCTATAGACACACCATCCTTGGTCCAACTGAGCATTGTGGAGTACATATCTCGCCGGCGTCTGAGATCCAAGGTGAGCAGTGATTCGGAGGGAGAGGCTGAGATTCCTGATGTTTCTAGACACAGGCAGCAGAGACAGTGTCGACACCCAGATAGAGAGCCTGCTACCAGAGCACAGTCTAGAGGTTTACGGCAACGGAAACTTCGACAACATAGCTGGCGACAGAGGAGAGCAACATATCCAGTGGTACCATCACAGCATACCATACACTCTTTCTTTCAGGTTGCGGGACATCATGATGTATGACCAGCCCAATGGACCCTGACTGGGCCAGGCACACTTTTCATACAGCCTATATATAGCATTTGTTTGCAGTTATTAATTCTTTTGGATTATCGAGCTTTAAGCTCCTATGTTTGCACAGTTGACATGTACCTTTTCTTAGTCCTATGTACCTTAGGGTATCTCAAAGGACATTAATAAAGTTCTTTCTTTCTCTCTCTCCACCTGAATTTTACCGACCGGCATTCTCCTACGCCTAATTTGAACCGCTCAATATGTGCCACCTAATGCCCCCATGCCCACTCACGGTCCCATCCCCTCAATAGCTTGGAAGCTAAACTAGGCTCTCTCTTGAGCTGAAGAATTTTCACAAGAGATTAATATGGAATCAAAAGCTCACATAGGTGGCAGAGGATAAAAGGAATTGCTTGCTAAATCAGGAGAAGCTGCCTTTTCCCGTGGCCTGATGGGAGTAGTACTTGATTGAAAAAATACCTTGAGTTTTGCTTCCATTTTCCCCAATCTTAATTTATTGACACAAAGGGAAATCAAAGTTCACAAACAAATCGATACCGCAAAATTTACTACTAAATAGACGTTACTCAGAAAAAAAATACCGTTGCAAATAAACTTCCCTTTTTAACCAAGGTGGTAGTTTATACAAAATATAAACAATCCTCAAATTTATAATTCTAAAAAGAAATAAGATCGTAATGGTAGTTCTTAATAGGACAGAGATGTTTAACTTTATGCTTATAGTCCACTTTTGGCAAAATGCAATATCTTTATCATACTTGTTGAAAGCAAGACATGAACTCTTAAATGTAGCTGAATGAACAGTCACTAGCCACACATCAGAGCATGGAAAAATCTAACCAACTTACACAGAAACTGCTATGATTGAAAGTTGAGGATTTGGATTCCAGGAAACATGGTGCACACGACCATTCATATTCCACACTCTGCAGCAGCGGCCTGTTTGAACTTCCCAAAGTCGAACTGTGCCATCATAGGAAGCTGCAGCCAACTGTGGGTGTTAGTAACAGCAATGAATTTGCAATTTGAACTACGGAGAGAAATGTAAGATGAAAACGTAAGCAAAGCATTCTTATGTTTCCTGACTACATAGCTCACTAACATACGTAGCGGTATAAGTGGGGAACAATCCTCCTGAACATAAGAGACAAGCTCAGAACTTGAGACTTTTGACAAGTTCATAAGTAGCCATTAGATGGCAAAATTTAGGTGTGAGCTTCATGCCTCTTAAGCAGAGGAAAAAAATATTACACAAATCTAAACTGATCTAAGTACAGCATGTAAGAAACTAAAATAACAAATGGCATCAAACTACTTTTAGGAAATCGTCTGATTTTGGCTGCAACGCCTTCAACCATCCCATAATTTTCTCATCACTTGCCACCTGATTGAAAACAAGGCACCCGAAACATTGAAACAAAACTAAGTAAAATATGTTAGAAACTGATTAAAAAAATGGCATCAAACTACTTTTAGGAAATCATCTGGTCAAATGCTGCAATGCATTCAACCATCCCATAATGTTCTCATCATTTGCCATCTGATTGAAGACAAGGCACCCTAACCATTGAAATAGACAAGGTTTATAATAGGCCTCAATCTAATTCCTAGTTTAAGAAATTAGAGCTGCAAAACCAAAATAAAGACGCCATCTTTATCACTGCAACACATCCTAAGGTCCTAGACAATATATAGAACATCAAAAATGCTTGATTCTCATTTGCAAAACTCATAGTAAACCCAGATATCCGTTTATCTCCTTTTTGAAACACCAGCTCACTGACACTACTTACAGCATCAATCAGCAGTAGAAGAGGATATTGAACACACATTGTCAAATACAGCTAAGCAGGTTGCAAGGTCACGATGAAAGTGTCCGACCCCCACTACTGAATCAAAGTGTTCCCATTAACTTACTCTAACAATGACTGTATGCTATTAAAATCTTAACTGTACTCAGTGGTCAAATATCTATTTCCAGTTTAGTTTCCTGGTAGTTTGGTCCCGCTTGGTCTTCTCTTTATTTGATTTCTCAGCTAGTTTTAAAAGGGCCTTTTGAGTGCATTTATAACTCAGTCTGAGCTGCTTAAAACAAAGCTACTCTAAGCTGAGTAGCAAAGATTGCCCTTTCCACGATTGACAAGTAGCTGCAAGTCCTACTAAAAATAGGAACTATCAAAAGTACCACTAAGAATGCATAAGACGAGACTATCTCCAAAGGATGACCATCCAGTGTGAAAAAAATGTCATTGCATAAAGGATATAGATGTATTGAAGACCATAATCTTGGTCTTGTTGAAGTTAACCTCAAACCCACAAAGCGATACAAAAGGAGTGCAACGTAATAAGCTGACATTGTAATCCCTCTCTAGTTAGGGGGAACAAAACCACATCATCAGCACATAGTAAACTAGAGATCAGTACAGCACACAATTGGCAACCGTGTCCACCATCCTCATGAATAACCTGCTCTAATTCATCAGAGAGAGAGAGAGAGAGAGAGAGAGGAAGCAATTTTGCTTCATTCTAAAAGTACTACCAATCTATCGAGACAAGCCATCCTCTACCCCGAAAGACCCCAAAACTCTCATATAGTGCCATGACAGCCAGCACAATGTCCGAAGATAAACCAATGTCTCCAAGCCTCTCAATGAGCATATGACTGGGTATTGAGTCAAAAGCCCACCTAAAAGTAACAACAAACTCTCTACCTCATATATTTTGCCTCCTCGATGAGTGTTCTAAGAGTGAAGACATGTTCCGATATGAAATAATGTGCCCTGAAGCCCGCCTGTCCCAATGCATGCAATCGTTTATCCTCAGCCTCACAACTCATTGTCTCCTATGAAATGGTAATATAGAGCATATCCATAACATGTCCAATCATGATGATGCAATAATTCTATGGTTTCTTGGGGACAACACTTTTGTGGATCTAATGGTGGTGATTGGTATACTGGGGTGGAGGGAACTATAAATCATGGCAGTGTTGAGGAGGGTAGCAAGCATAGTGGATAGAATATCACCTGCATGGATGAGAAGCTCAGACGCAAGGTCATCAAAGTCATGGGCTCAATTTGTGGGCTTATAGATAGCCTCACGTACCATAAAGGAGATGATCAAGGAAAAGTTTGTGCATTCGTGTAAGACAGTAATGCGAGGGGGTAACGGCTTATGCATAAGTGTGGCCTATTTGGTCCAGGCATATAAATTCTTTAGAGGTGGAGCAGGGCACATGGGAGAACTCACATTAAAAGGCATCTATGAAAAGCAATATAGAAGGTCAATAAGTCTCTTACCCTCGTAAGCCACCTTCTCATGGCGAGGGCACCACGAGATTGTGTGTCACAAAGATGAGAGAATGTACAACTTTGGATGACATTAAGATGGAGAGAGAGAGAGAGAGAGAGAGAGAGAGAGAGAGAGATCTTTATTGTCCATGAACTCTAAAAAGTATAAAAGACTAAATAGTACATGCCAAGTGTGATAGTCTATGTAGAAGCATAAAAATATGTTACCAAAAAACAAAACTCAAATGAAAACTAGTCTATGATTGTCTTAATTAGTCTAAAAGAACTTAGAAACTAAAAAAGATCTTTGCAAATGAGCAAATACTGTGAATGATACCATGAAACAACGATATACTAGTCAGTGCCATGATCTGTACATATATAAAAGTCAAATAACAAACAGGTCCTAGTAGAGTTGGAACTCTACTAAAATAAGAAAGGATAGATGCCCTCGAGACTGCAGGTGGTGCTGAAGATGGAGGGGGTCATCGTCTCCGAGGTCTCTGAACAGCTCTCAATCGCAGTATTAAGCGTTGCCTTTGATCACGATGTCAATCATGGAATGGGACATCAGACTCATAAACGAGAGACATTGCCCACTATAACTCAAAAGCCCCTATACACCAAACCTCTGTAGCATACAGAGCAGTAGGTGAGACCATAGTATCAAATAGCCTGTTTGTACTCAAAGCATCCCAAATATACTTCCTGAAACAGAAACGATGAAGACTAACCAAGGACGCATGACCCCTCCTCACCGTAGCTGCCACAGCCTATCTCATGCTAAAAATAGGACCTGTGAAAAGTGTGCCCAAATATGTATAAGAGGATGCAATCTCCAAAGGCTGGTCATCCAAAGTAAAGCTTTGTCGGTGCATATTGGGCCCAAAAATGTTAAAGATCATGATCTAAGCCTTCCTGGTATGTGCACAAGATGGCAAGTTGTGCAAGAGTTCTAGAAATCTCTTGTTTTTGGCTACCATATAGGCTTCCTTCTTACATCGTAATAGGGCGATATTAATGCTTCGCCTTGCAAAGAAGATGGAGAGAGGATGCGAACCTGGATGATATGGAGGTAGGTAGAGCAACCGACATTCCTCGTCATACCTTGTCTCATGGGCAATTAGCTGGAGAGCGGAGGTGACAAAACTTGCTTTATTGTCCAACGGGGTTTCATATGGTATATGGAGTAGTGAGTAGAGCAAATTCCGAAATAGGAATATCTAGGAGGCTATTATCAATTCCCATCGTCAAAGTCGACTAAAGAAAGGTTAACACAAGATCAGGATTTGGTGACAAATGCTGGACTACTGCCCATCCATAGAGACATTGTTGTCTCACCCACGGAGCTATAGACACCAAATCAAGCAAGCTCAACTCTCCAATCGATCACGGCGTCCCATACCATCACAGCCTATCTTCAACCGTTGCAGACCTACATCTTGACGCTAGAGTAGCAAACATGTTGGCATAAGCACATGCATGCACCATCCACCCTTCGATAGAATAAACTGCACCAAAATAACGGGAGTTGAGATAAAGGAACAATTTGTCTTTTGATGCCCTATTTACTATGAGATCAGAGAAAGGCATCATTGTCTCTTTCGTAATCAGCCAATCACTCTCTGCTCATTAATATCATACGATAGATGTGTGCCCTTGATTATACAAGAGATGTTTCAGCAAAGGAAAGATATTTGCCAAAAGCCCACAGCACCTGCTCAAGTCCAACAGACAAGCATGCAACCTTGTAATACCACCTTTTTCTCCAAGCTTCATCCCCATATAAGAGTCCGAGTCAAAGGCAACTATCTCATCTAGACACCGAAACCAGAGAAGGAGTTGTCAACCTCCAATCATGGCAGCCTTGAGAGTCCAACTTCATGCCCCAAGGGCATTATGTTCAGCAAGTATTATGACATAATCATCCACCATCACCACATTTTTTAAACAAGTACCTTAGGACTTTAATTGATGCTATCATTGTAGATAGTTGAAACATACCTAGATAGTTGTTTCGCAGGGGGCTATTGGCAAGCTCTGCTTTACACTACATAGCCTCACTTTTCTAACTGCATTAATACATATAGTATATGGCCGTTTCTTTCTTATGCTTGGTACACACTTGAGAAGAATTCATTAATCTTATGTACCTTCTAATACTCCCATAATCACATCCTCCTCCAACAAACCATTAACTGGCTTTCCATTGTCTATCTATAGCTTCTAGGGTATGTATACCAAGTTCAGTCTACAGTATTTAGGTACTCATGTAACTCACGCACAAAAGCTTAGGTGATTTCAGTATGCCAAAACTATAAAGTATACTCATCCAGGAAAATCTACACAGGTTACCTCTAACATCTTATGAGGAGCATTTTACAGCACAGTGTACATAATTAAGACAATTTTTGCAACCAGAAATTTGAATCTCATCACCTTTATAAACCATATACATGTACCTGAAAGAATGGAATATACAAATATAATATGAGAAGTCAATGATGTCATAAGGTAAAGCTTACAAAAAGTTTCCATGCAACATAGGATTCATACTCAAACAATAATTTAGAATACAAAAAACAAAAGCTCTATTATGAACGAACAAAGAATCCACATTGTGTTGTGATCCTTGAGATTTTCATACCCGAAACAAGCCACTGTCCGGACGGCTCTGTAGATATTGAACAAATAGCTCCAACATGCCCGCGATACTCTAAAAAGCAAACCGTGGGAAAAGGCTGAAGGTCTTTGGGCTTTGGCAACTTGGGTACAAGTATCTCTGGATCAATATTAATCTGAAAAATTCATGAGACACCAAAATTCAGAGCTCCACTTCATAAACATAGTTAAATCTAAGAAAAAAATTGCACTAGATATAAACTTACACGTTTCTTTCGTGAACGAGGGCATAAGTACAGGTCCAAACATCGTTCAAACCTTTCCTTGATGAAATCAGCATAAGCAGGAACCATGCGAAGCGAATCAAACCTAGAATTGCAGAATGGTTATTGGATGTGAAGTACAACCCTAGGTGTGTCAACTTAAAAGATTGATGGTACAAAAATGACTAATCATACTGTTCACCTACTCAACTGTATAGCATCATATAACAAAGGCCTTCAGCAAATGCATAAAGACCTACTTCCTTGGCAAAAATTTCGGTCGATCTTCTTCATACATAAGTTGATAAGAATTTACTTCCTCCTGAGTCGGTATGTACTCAAAAGGAGGATTATAGGACTCTTCATGTCCTGCCAGAATGAAGATGACAACAAGGTCTTAAATAGCTTCGGTGACAGAGTCTTTCTTGATACCTGATGAAATGTACAAGCACACCAACAGACAGGACGCTGATACGAAAAATAAAATCAAACTCATCCCACCATCCTCAAAGCTTCAATCTTCGAGTGTTCAATATAAGAAAGCAAGAAAAAACAGATTACTTCCTTTCACTTAGCAACCCCTTGTACAAAGAAACTTGTAAGTCATGCAGAAACTGCTCTATCAAAATACCGGATGGTACATATTGAGAACAGCAGGTTGTACTCATGCAAAAAATTATGTGATTGATATCGAAGGTTACATTAGTGGTATAATAAGTTACTTTGGTAGCTGGAATACGTTTGTGCAGGTAAAAGAGGGTATAGCAACTACTTGAATCTTAAGTTGCAAGTGTTGTGGTCCGTGAATTTGTACTTCTCCATAAAGATATTATGATTCCTTTGATTTGAAGTTGGGCATTCAAATATTATACTCACACGTAAGTAGTACTTGTTTATAAAGAGTGCGACCCTTATCCAAGCACAAACCCCAACCCTTAAACCAAAAGCAAGCTCTTGATAGAGAACGCATAACAACCTCATAACAGTCTTCGATCATGCTCGTGACTCTGCTAGGTAAACAACAGCCCTTGTTTCCAGAAAATTTTCCTACTATTGTATGAACATTTGCAGCCACTAAATCCTACACCTGAAATGCCCATTAACTGTTCAAGCACTAAACTAAAACTCATATGACCGACCAACTAGCCACTATAAAGTTAAAAATAATCGGAATTCATGCATCTAAGAGCCATCACTTCTAACATTGAGAAAATTTGCAATCCAATACCCTCTATTTGTGGCAACCCAAGATATTCATCAATGAGCTCTAGCATTTCTTTAAGGGAGTCATTGTCTACATAACAAAGTCAATCGAACGCCCAGCTTACAACAAAGATCGACACACCAGCAGTTCTAATGGTACTGTTGACAAGTTTATTCATATAAGAGGGTGACTCAACGTACTCAAAGCTCTTTGCTCATATAATTTTGCAAGGCTTCCATTAGCATTTGATCTTTTCAGCCATTCATTTGTATTTGATAATATGGGCAAATATTTAGATACTCGGATGGATTTTAGATAGTGACTGATTTGTCCATATGCAGTTGCAACACTCAGATTCTTTCTCTCAGGGGCCCCAAGATCATGAAGCAAGCAACTCTATATCAAATGGCTTCTTGAATAGTTACTTGCCTTCCCAAACCAGCTTTCCAAGTCAGGCAACTGGGATATTTGGACCTCCAGGATTGAAAAAGTTTCCAGGGAAGGTGGAACAGGAGAATGCCATGTCATTATCCTGTTGGTTGATCGTGCCCGCACTTCATTCAGGTAACAGGGACTCGGTTCATTAGCTAAACTACTGAACATTGCAAACATATACAGAACTTCAACCAGCCCCTTCCTTGATTCACAAGCTTAAAGAAACTGACTCCTAACAGGTTTTAAGCAAAAATGGGAACATACATTATTGATCAGATGCATATCTCCAGAGGCACACACACAAAGCCTTCATCCCAGCTTTGATTTAGGGTTTTTAAAAGCAAATGAGAGGTACCGTGAGTGCACAAAACTGTGAACAAAGCCTATGGCCTCATGGGGAATATCTCCTTCCTTCTAGAAATACAACTACAGCTGTAAGCTTGGAAACCCTAATTCAAACTTTATGAGCTAAAGACACCAAACGAGCACAGAAAAATCCAATTGAACAAATTGACTCCTATGTTCAGTTTGGTGCAAATATTATTCTGCAATCTAGACAGAGAAAATGTGAGACTAGCTTAGCTCTTCTGTATAAATGACCGCCTAAGTCACTGATTTTGACCAAAATCCACATGTGCATCAAGATCCCAACTACTTAGATTCACATAGACCAAAAGTATAACTGTAAGTGCATGTCAGTACGTAGACACAGTAACCTACCAGGTAGTTTGGTTTTTGGAGCAGGAACATAAGCCAACCCATTTGCTGTATTCTCAGTTATTCGAAGATCATCACCCCAGAGCATATAAAATCGAGGTTTTTCCTTTGGAGTTTCCAACTTGAGCCATCCCTTTCTCAGTGCACGAACAAGCTTCACAACCTGCATATAAATCTCCACCTTATAAAGTTTGCCATTGATAACCATTAATTTCAATAAACATCAATAAAACGTGAGGAAATATATTGATATTTTTTCTTTCTTAGCAACTTCAAACTTCAAACAATACCTTTTTAGCTTCCCATTTTGAAGGAATAAATCGACGCTTGGGCTCGGGAGCACTTGATAAAGGATGTCCTTTATCTTCCCAGGTAAACCAATCTACATATGACTACAATTCAAAAGAACTGCAACATCAACAACCTTGAAAGCCAAAAAGGTTCCTCCAAATGCACAATACTGACAAGACTTCATAAATCAGGGATATGGTCACCTTCAAATTTTGTATATATATAAAAGCAAAACAAATAACCTTTTTCAACAAATCAATACCTCATGAGGATTCACTTCAGCGTGAGGAATTCTCCCTTGACGAATTCTTCTTATCATGTCAATTTCTTCACTAGTCAGCTGAACTTCTTCATCGTTATACTCATCATACACTTTTCGCCTGATATGTAGATAAACATAAGTAAAATCCTCAATCTATCAAGTAAAGGCATGCTATTGAAGTTATCAATCATAAACTTAATCATCTGGCACTTTGCATTGCCTGAAGAACAATCGAAACGACAACTCTATTGCTGTTCAGTTTAACAATGACCTAAGAATTTTAATTACCAATGACTAGGAAGTTTTACTTGGCAATGACTAATGAATTTTAATTAGCGACGACTAAAGAAAAGTGTATCATTATTCAGCTTAACAATCACCAAGGAGTTTTGATTAGCAATGACTAACAAATTTTAAATGCAGCATGGATCTAAGCACTTGGTCGTTTGCTTGCTCAGATACCGAAAGAAACTGGCCATCTTCCAAGGATGGCTAACATTTTAATGACAATAGGATGAAGGTAACAGATTACCTTCAAAAGCAAACTCAACAGTTTCAAAACAATGTTATGACCCTCAAGCACTAACCTTTCTAAAAGTCAATAACGTATGGATAATCATCAATTTACATAACCTTCTACGACTTCTACCTAACATGCAGCATATGACAGAAAAGTGAATTTTTAGCACGAATAAGATCATCAAGCCTCAGACGATGAATAATGTCCTAGCAAAAAAAATTGAGATTCACCTTACCAGTCCTTCAAGTCATCTGATCGTGCCAAGAAAGAGTCTAATTGATTCCTACGCTCCTTCTTTCTTAGCTTCTTCCCAAAGATGTCATAGCCAATATGCTCCTCATTGTCGTACCACACAAAAGGGACATCTCCAACAGTGTTCCGAGAAGGAATCTGCATCCATATTGAAATCGTAAAAGCAAATGTGAAAATTGATGATCTAAACTCGGGTTGCCTGTCACATGCAAAAGGCAGCCTCCTGATAGTTCGTAGGCCCCACATGCGGGCACAAACTAATCAATCTGGCATGGGATGGTCTAGCTCTAGAAGTATCAAGCCCCCGCTGTGCAGATGCAGTAAATGTTCTATAAAGACAGCCAGCCCTGCACATTAGTGAGTAGTAAATTGAACCACCCAACTGAATCCTTTGCACTAAACAAACTCTTAAACAGTTACAAATGTAATCAGATACCGATTTAATTACTTGTTAAAAAGAGTTGATGATAATAACACAACAAAAGCAATGCAACTGCAAGGGACATATTGGGACAGTATCTCAGATGTGCGTCCTTTTCAAGTCCAAAGGCTCAGTTGATTAATGCTTTTAACTCCATGTTCACTGCTGAATAATTTTACCATATTTGTAGTAGGATGGCTTCATGTGTACATTGTTTTGATATAGAGCGTCCACCAAAATGTATAAATATCTTGGCCAAAGGCAGCTCCAAATATGTGGTGTTGGTTCATCCTACGTAGAATAACCTTAAACGGTCCCCAAAACTACCCAGAGGGGTCTGGAATGTGACAGCAACAATATTCCGTTTAAGACTCGATGAAATGACGTCAAAAACACCTCCAAACATGTGAGTGGTTCCAATCTATGGATAGTGACCAAAGCTACAACCTACTACTGTATTCCTGGTCAAAGAGGACCGCAATCAGCTTCAAAGTAGCCAAACCTGTGGACACCAAACATGTCCTAAATGGATAGATGTATTGAAAAACTTGGACATTCAACAAGTGTATTGGGTAAATACAATGTGATGTTTGAAGGTTTGTCCTTGGATGAAAAAGATGGTCAGTCAAGAGCTGAAGTCTAGGACCCCATATTTAAGGCATGTGAAATAAGACATGAAATTTCCTTCCTTAGAAAAAGATGTGGGAATCCTCAATAAAATCACAGCTTCAAACTCAGAAGGCTTTGTTTCCAAAAAGTCAAGATTTACTTTTAGGATTTTGGAGTCTTCTTGCACACAGAATTATGCATCAAATACTGGCTTGAAACCCAAGAAGCTTCTTTTGCCAAGATGTCAAAATTGTGATTTCAAGGTTTTGGAACGAGGCCTCCTTACACACAGGCTTGTGGATCAAATCCTGCAATCTAAAGGTCCAAATACTCCAGCAAGCCACAATAGGCAACAAGCAGAGATGGTACTTTAGCCAGCTATAATAGGCCTTAACAAGTGATGGCGCTTGTTATGTTCCTGACTCACTAAGGCTAATCTTCATCTAATTTCACGTTACAAAAGTCCAGTGGGTTTAGGTCTTAACTATAATGAAACTCAAGAGATAACTCCAGATAAGTGGTAGTTCAACTATGAATGGTTTAAAGGATGGAATCAGGAATCCTAGGAAAACTGCCCTTCGGAAACTAAAAAGTACATCTTTAACCTGTCAAGCACTCAAATATATTAAAACAGCCAAGCCTTCAAAAAATTCACACAAGTTTATAAGTATTTGAGAACTTATAGTTCAAAACCCAGAATTTCAAAGTTCTTGCTATTTCTAGTTTTGCCACATGAAAACATAATCTGGCTAAGCTGTACACATTGTTAAATAGGTGGGAGAAAAAGACATCATGTCTACATAGAGTGATACAAAACCTCGTCCTCCGACGAATCGCTCTCCACGGCCGAGGGATGCAAGTCTCCATCACGTTCAGAGGCTTCATCATCAGATGGGTGTGCAGAGCTGCCAGTTCCGTTGTCCACCCTCGCACTGTGTTCCTGCATGAAGTCCAACATTGCATCGTCGATGTCTCTCAGATTACCATCTGCAATATCTTCATCTTCACCTGCACTTGGACCCTCTTCATATTCATCATCATCATCACCAGCAGCAGCAGCAGCATCACCCTGACCTTCATCTTCTTCACTTTCCAGATTCTCAATATCACTAGCATAATCTTCGATGTCTGATGGCAACTGTATGCTAAGATCAGACTCCTCCGCATCGGAATCTCCAGTGCCACTGCGCAGCTGTACCTTCCCAGCAGACGACACAGCAGCCTTCGCCGATCTATCCTTGCGCTTCGACACGATCGCCATGATTTTTTCTTGCATCCGCTGCTTTCACAAATGAATGAATGTGGGCAGTGATAGGGAGACTACTCATGCCCTATTTTACCCTAATGACACCCATGTGGCATGTCACACTCGACTCTTAGGGTTTGCCACCCAAGAGGCTAGATTGACTTTCAAAGTTTTTTTGTCCAAGGTTTAAGCCTCCCCCGAAAACCAAGAAGCACTCTTAGCATTTCTGGACCGTCTGTTGATTTGTGACTTGATTGAGCATCCCGAGTTCGGGACAATTAGGCTACATGATACGTGGCTTGTATGAGAGACCTCTAAGCCTATCTTAAAACAAGGTGATCCATACATCATGAGCAACATTGCCTTATGTAAGGCATTCAAAATCACAAAAAAATTAAAAAATATACGAAGATTTCATTTTAGAAAAATTAAAAAAAATTAAAATTATTTTATTTTTCAAACTCACTAGCTTTTAGCAAATCATCACAATAGCTTACTGCTACCACAACAAAGCTAACAAAATCACCAATTTTATGAAATTGATTATTAATAGCAAGTTTGACCAAATTAACTTAAGTGTGTGAACTCTAGTTCAAGTAGTTGCTCAAAAATGAGTAGGAAATGAAGCTTTTTAGCTCTTAAACGCAAAGCAAAATTAGGGTTTCCAACTCAAGAAATGAACACGAGTCAATTTCTGATTTGATATTTTTCCTTTTCAGTCTAAATAAATGCCAAGGAGCCCGAACATTGAAGGCTTTGCTCAACATACGTATGTTGTAGCCCATTTCACCAATCACAAGGTTCCAATTTGAGATTTCTCAAAGCCTACATAGTGACTATGTGCGAAGCGCAAGGGGCAAAGAGAGAAAGAAATCTCTGAATGATGGACAAAACACAATTTTTGCATTTTCATTGGGCCATGTGTGCCCAAAATTGCAAGTCCTCTTCCAAGGATCAAACTAGGATACCAAAACCAAGAGAACCAAAGGGAATAGATGGCGGATCAATCCAACCCAACCAAACCTAGATCAATCGGATCTAGCCCCCAAGCTATGGAAAGCTTGCCATGTCTCAATAGTGAAATGAGCACACTCCCCCTAGACTAGGCCCTAGACTAGGAGTAAACGAGCACCTCACTGGGACATCAGTAGCCACATCAGCCACTTACCAATGAGACTTCCAGTCACATATAAATCCATCGTCAAGGGTTTTAGGCCTCCAAACCATTAATCATGATATAATACTATGAGGGCCCCACCCCTCACAATCATAACTGTCATAACTGACTTACGGGTCTTAGTAGGGCCTCTGACCCCGGGATCAAAGATTTGTGGGCATGACATTAATCCCCCCTTATTCAAGTTTTGTCCTCAAAACTTGAAGGCAAAAAAGTCCATCATAAGGCTCTCACCTTGCACCCAAAAATCAACTCAAACCATATACCCACGTAACCATATGATTACCTTTCATTTAGTTCATGAATCAAATCTCTTTTCGGGTTCAAATATATTTAGATAGCTACTTGATGATTATTCTTAACACCTCATTGTGACACCTCAGCAGCCTAAATGGGCTATGTCAACCACTCCCCCTATGAGTCACAGATAGCACCATGCAAATCCACTATCAATAACTTTAGGCCTCCCTTTGGGGAGAGCTTGGATTAGTAGATGATAGCTACATGATGTTGGAGTGCCATTGGAGTGCGCTCTCACTCTTTCCACTATTGAGATATGGCAAGTATTTCATAACTTGGGGCTAGATTTGACAAAATTTCCAACAAACACGTGTAGGAAATGATCCTCAAATGTGAATGATCTTATTAACCTTTATGATTAGCACACAAACTGATTCTAGATTGAATAGCAAGATCTAGTACAGAATTTAATGGCTTAATCACAATCTAGCATGCTAAGAATCAAAGAATGATAGCTTTGATTACAAGAGAGAAAAAGTACAAGAATTTAGTGTATGAGCATAAGCCTCAACACGAGTTAGAGAGAGAAAGAGAGAGCAATATTCAAGCATAAGATAGTGTAGATCCAAAATGGCATGGAATAGCTTCAAAGCTTGGTTCTTCATCAAAGATTATGAGAATGTCTACACATATTTATGGAGTTTGAGGTAGCTCGAGGTAGAACCACATCCATCTACCTTCCATCCACATCTAAAAGTGAAAACTAGAGTATTAGTGACATTTCTCACTTCTCATGCATATATTTCTACCTACTTCTACCAAGTGTCATTTTTCTAACTAGAATTGTACAAATCATCATGCATGTGTCCATTTCACTTTGTGCATGCCTTGCATGTCACTATGGATCACTTACAACAATTGCATGTGATATGCCACGAGTTTCTACAAGCATATTAATGACATTTCTAAGTCTACAATCTATATGCAAGTTGTATACTACCAACTAGACTTGAGAAACCCATATAGATCGAGTTCCTTCTAGGCCAAATTTGGCATTTACATTATGAAACAACATACTTGCATAGTAAAAGTCAAGATAGATGATTTTTCATTTTTAACAAGATCCAATTGATCTAGGTTTAGTTGAGTTGAATTGATCTGCCATCTATTCCTTCTAGTTCTCTTGGTTTCGGCATCAAGTGGTATCAGAGCCTAACTAGGCCAAATCAGCCACTTACCAATAAGTCGCTACCAATTCCACATAAATCCACCATCAAGGGTTTTAGGCCTCCAAACCATCAAATATGATATAATACCATGAGAGACATAGGATCATTGGATAGCAATGGCCATCACTGTAGGATCTCAAGTATAGTGCATTGAAGAGAGCTTCACAATTGCTGAAGAGCGTTGATTGTTGAAGTATGCATGTATTGCTACTAAATTGTAGAGGAAACAAAGCTGAGTGTGTGTATTTTGTTTAATGTTTTTCGTTGCTAAATCTTCTGTAGCTTGTGTGTCTTGTGAGAATCATTGAGGGTGATCATATGGTAGTGAAGTTTGCTAGGGTTTCGATTTGGAGTGCAGTTGTTTTTTAGATTTTTTTTTTTTGTTTTTGAGTTTTGTGAAATAAATCTAGCTTTTCTGGTGTGCAAACTTGATTATTAGTGTTACATTTTTTAGGATTATGGTTCTAGGGACACAAGAGGTAAGAAAATGAGAATATGACAACATAGACAAAAAAAAATTTGCAAATGCTTGTTGGCTGTTTTGAGAAACTCTATTTAAAAGTGGCAAGCAACTGGCAATCAAATAGACATGTATATATAGTTGGATGCATGTCACTTAGACATATTCATGGAATAGAGCTTACACATGCATCAGAAAATGCTAAAAGTGGAACTTCATATCTCATCAAAGCATTCACATATCAACTCACATAGAGAGGTCAACAACATTGAGAAACACCACCCCCCCCCCCCCCCCCCCCCCCCAAAAAAAAAAAAAAAAAATTAAGTGCTAATATGCAATAATTCACTAATCTAAGTCAGCCATGTATGCATTCAAAAGACAACCCCAATAGGGATTTGATCTTAAACAAAAATCGTGACACAAGTATATATATATCATCAAAAAAAACTTGAGATTTGTATATCATCACATTCGATAGAGGAATCCAGTCAAGTGTGGAGGAAGAGAGAGGTTAGAGGTGGAGCAAGTGTAGCTGAGGGGATACACACACACACACACACACACACACAAGACTGCGCTTAGTTCCTCTTGACAAAGCAAGGCTAAAATATTTTGAAACCTTTATTCATATTCCAACAAGGTAAAATATAGCTGAAAAGTAAAATACAATACTATAAAGCACCATAAAGCATAACCACTTATGAGGCGTCCAGTTGATACCTGCCACCATTTCACAAAACAAACCCACTCAAGCTAGTTTAGTGAGGAAGACATGTGTCATCATAGCTGAACGTCAGTTGTTATTCATGTCCAAAAGAAGTTATACTACCTCACAACTTTAATTAGCATTTTAAATCATAGTCCAGTCTTCCCAAACAAACAATGTTTTAGCAATAGGCTCTTGCTGATCAGTTTATGAGCAGTTGGTCCACATTAGTTTATTTAGTATGAGTAGTTTTAACCATTTACGTTTTTCTTAGCCGAAAGACTTGGTGTGGACACGTGTGCTAGTATTAGAGCAAATCCATGCTATGTTAACCCTAGTGACCCTTATAGAGCAAGATATGTCATGCACTATTGTCCATACTCCTGAGCATATCCATGCTTTCTAGTTGTATCTCACCAAAAGTCTAAAGTAACACTTATTAGGGTAGGGTTAAGTATTGCCATGATTGTTATACATAAATCACATAACAACTATGGTATAAGACACTGCTTCGGATAGACATGATTAAATATTAGTAAGAGAATTCCAATGTTTTTACTAGGTATTAGGACAAAGTCGTGCCATTCTAATCCTTTCGTAAAAACTATGAATCTTACGCATATCCATGTTGTCTAAGACCATTTTATTGGAGTCCTTACTGTTTGGTTTTTGACAAGGATCTTATTTTAAGACTAGTTCATTCGATTTGCATGAAAGATCAGATGTGGTCTTATGTCATTTCTTTTTCTAGAAAAAAGGATTTGTGTTGAAGAGTAATATATATTTAAGATGTAAGGAACTGAACATATCGTGCTTGTTTATGCTGCGTAGGGTCTGCATATACTAAGAAATCGTACCTGAACGGTTGTAGACGTGGCTTCTTGAGAGGCTACCATTGTTTTTTATACGAATGGATTCTTTCTCTTTGGATCATAAAAAACCAGAAAATAAACTTGCGAGCTCATAGTTGCGTTAAAGAGTTAAGGAAAAACGTCTATAAGATGTATATGGAGTGTGCTAAGTTACTTGCTTTATAAAGATTCAGTTGGTGCCATACCTTTTTTTTGAGATAGATAGAGCTTGGTTCGGATGTGAACCAAACCGTAGATAAAAGAGGCCGGAGGGATTAGACGATGCTACATTATAAGACAATGATAGTTTAGTATCGTGAGACAAAAAGTATGAAAAAACGATTGAGAGTATCATTTCATTTTAAGATCAGAGATTATTAGTTGTGAGCCATAACGTATCCTTCCATCCATCATTGGATAGAAGAGGGTAGTTACATAGAAAGTATAAAAAATGATTACTTTGGTTTGTTGTCCATCGCTGGGGGACAATAAGCCAGTGAATCTTATAAACTATCAGAGCAAAGAGAGTAGATGATCCTATTGTCCATCGCAGGACAGTAGGATGTTATATGTCAAGTAAGAGAAGTATAAGAAGGTTAATAGAGTTTGTTGTCCATCGCTGTGGACAACACACCAAACCAACCTTATCGATCATTCTTTATCATTATGAAAGAGATCCATCTGTCTATCGTTGGACAATGGCTATGTTTTGTGTTGTAAAGAAGCCAACTAGCAGTGTTTGAAAGGGCCACTCCATCGTAAGCTTGAAAAAAGCTATCATAAAGTTGAAAAGGTAGCAAGCAGATCATCGCTGCTGCCTGACATTGTGGAACCACATGAAGGGGTGTGTAAAGTGAATGATTGTCCATCGCTGCTTAGTGAGAAAGGATGGACGTGTTTCTACATTCTGAAATGCGCTAGATATGTCCATCGCTGGACTTCCATACTTCAAATCATAAAAGAACGACAGTTTTCTTGCAGAATGGAGGATCTGGACAAAAATTGGACTTTTCTGCGGTACAAGAATTTGTGGATAGGTCCAGAAATCATGGACGGCCAGATAAATCTAACTGCAGTACTCGCGAAGTCTGACGGGGGGTGCTTTATGTCAAAATACTGATTTTTTTTTATATTTCTGAAAAAAGATAGAATTCGCAGAGGGTACAAAGAATTTGTTCTCACTATGGACGATTTCATGGTATGATTGGCGAATTCTGATACTAAGGGTTTGCTGGCAGATGAAAAAAATAGTGAAAAATGTGATTTTCTGACAAAAACCAGGCAAAATATGTGAGATAGAATTCGTGGAGCTGCTGGAGGACTGATCTTTGATAGACCTAGCCTCAGTGAATCCGGTGAATTCTAAGACCCAGGTTTGGTTGGAAAACAGTGGATTTTGACGATATATCAGGGTGTTTTCATAGAATTTGAACAGTGTCAGAATTCGTGGAGGTGAAAAAATGGAAGATCAATGTCTATTATGGCTACAGACAGACCGACGAATTCTGATATACCTGGTTGGATGAAAAAAATGTCACTTTCAAAGAAAATGCCCAAGTTGACACTTTTGTTGCTTCATCCCAGCTTGATAGGTTACTTCGCAGCTCATTGAGGACCTGGAGAGAAGGCTCGTGCTATGGTTTGAAGGTTAAAAAGCAAGCAAGCATACACACCAACACGGAAGCGAAAAAACTAAAGGAAAAAAAGCTAGGTAAAAAAATCTTAAAAAGCGGGAACATCAATGTTGGAAGTATTTCTAGTTTATGCGATGGCTAGATCTACTCACGGGTGTAGTATAATATAGAGAGGATTGTCCACCTTTTAAGAATCTACCAAAGCTTTCAAAATGGAAATAAACAAACAAACCAAGGCTTTCCTAGCTGGTGCTCGATACGGAAATATAACTAGCTTGGCTAAGGCTTCCCAACTAACCAAGATTAACAAAATAATAAGACCTTGCTAAGGCGGTACCCAACTAGCAAGAAGATTAAACTACTTCTAATTTAACACCCTAAAGGGAGATAGGAATAATAGATTGTGGCTAACTAAGCAAATAGCGAATAAGAACATGCCACAATATAGAAATCGATGAAAAGGAGACAAGAGGAGGCCCAAGCACCTTCCCTCAAGCTATGGACCTTTCCAAAGGGAACACAAGTGAAATAGCAAGATAATCTCAAGAGAGAGCAATTAGCACAATCTCAAAAGTGTTATTTACATGTCAAATACCTCTCCTTTTATGGCAAGGAGGGTCTTCCATAAGTATCCACTAACTTATGAGACTAACTTATTTCTAGCCATTCTAGAACTTCTAACTTAGGATTTAGAACTTCAAAGTTTCTAACTTAGGAAAACTTAAGACAAATATTTCTAATCTTAAGTTTCCTAAGTCTAAGTTCTAAATCTAAGTTTAAGCTATTTTATTATTATTTTAAGCTTCTCCTCATGGACTTACAAGACACATGCCATGGTGGAAGTTTTTTGATAGATACTCATATGGCTTACAAAACATGCCACGAACTTTTATTTATTTCTTTTTATTTTTCTCTGTGTTAGCACAGTTGCTAACAACAACGTAACACCGTCCAAATAATTAAAAAACCTAAAATTCTTGATTAATTCAAATTGTGAATGAAATTGTGAACAAATACATTTTTTAACATGCAATAATAGAAAAACTAAAATTCTTCAAATAAATTAAAACAAGTACCAAAATTCAAAACTCATAAAAATCTACATAAATTTAAAATTTTAACACTAAACAATCAACACAATTGTAAATAATGGGATACCTAATTAATATTAATTGAATCAAACATAAAGTTGTAAAATGAATTTGTCTTTTGTTAGTCTTATTCTTATCAATTTAGAAATTATCTTTCAGTTTGATTGTATTTAACACAATCATTAGAGGAAGAAGTAAAAGAATATGTTCATCACCTATATATAATGGGCAATGATAAAACATTTAATATTTAATTCATCAGAATTTATAGCATAATTGTATCTATATTAGATATATTTTTTCAATTGAAATACATTTGTCTTGATTTCAAACATATCTTTTTTAGATTTATTATATCAATTATTAAAATATAAACAAACCGAAATTCTAATCAGTATCAAAATTATCAATAAAAAACACAGGGTGATAGAAATGCATAATTGTTTTACTAGTTATATATAATTTTATAAAACCAAAAGATTAAAACAGAATTGACAAAATAAATAAATTTCATCATACAAGAAACACACTCAAGATACACACAATTCACATTTTAAACATCTCATAGTAATTCTCAATTGATATTTGTACTCAAAATAAAGTTTATACATCCAAAATCTCGTCATCATTATGAGTTGGTCGAGGCTGACCATCGCCATCATGGTCACCATCACCAACATCAATATCTTCATCCTAGAGATTAGCAAAATCTCCAGGCTCGTCTTTAAGAGGAGGTTGTGGCTCTGGAAGCCACCTGAACTTTCTAGCTGTCGTGGGCGAAAGATGCACCCACTTCATCATCAACGTTCGAAAGATCTTCAATGGCAACAACCCTTTGCACAATGAAGGCCGACTGCACAGAATCCTTCTCTACAGCTATACAATTTCTCTCTAATGCTATGATTTATCCAAAAAATCAAATTTTTTTACGTAAATTGCCTAGCAATTGAGAAATCAGCTTAACTAGCTTTTACAGAAACTATATTCATGCATGAAATTTTTTCTGATCAAACTATTGTAACACACAGTACCATGTACACAGACATGCAATTGATTCAATAAAGTATTTTCAACACTAGGAATGCACACTACTACTTTTCATACTGACATGCAATTAGAAAGTAAGCATAGGCTCAGTTCGAGTGATCGGTGCCTAAGCCTCCCACCACAAAATTGGGTGCATGAGGGCTCACATAACAAGAAATACTACCTATATTTTAGCTTGTATATAGTTTAGAGGTTTCAGATCCACTATCAAGAGTTATTCATGCTCAAAAAACATTAAAAATACACTAAATACTCTACCTTTGTTCTTCCTAGAGTCATGGTGCGTTGACCTTGCTCCATACTTCGACCATTTGCCTCTCTTACATTGAGCATTTCACATAATAGAAGCGAGAGATGGATGCTAGGGAAGCCAACGACCTATCTAGGCTCAATGGATAAAAGTTACTCTAGGGATAACATGTTGATCTTCCCCATGTTGGATGTTTTCTCTGGATGTTTAATTTGGTGGTAAGTATAGCTTGTTGTCCATGTTTTCTACATTTGCAGCCACTAGCAACCTACTGCCAAATTTTTGAGCATTTCTCAGATTTGTGAGACCTTCTACCACAACTATTGAACATATTTGCAAAATATTCTATTGCAAAAACGACCTATTGTATGCTACTATAGCATTTTCCAGGCTACTAGTCACCTGCATCCCAAGAAAAGTGAGCACATTCTGGTGTATAGTATCTAATGAGTTTCCATTAATTTTCTCAATTACATGACCTATAACAGTTGCATTGATAGGTTACTAACAGTACTTTTTGAATCCCAATAGACGCGATACTTTGACTACCTTCAGGCTTCTACAGATTGTGAACCAAGGCTAGATGCTTGGCATTTAAGTGAACGCTTGATGTTATTACCACATTGTATGCATTTTACTCCAATGGAAGAGCTTTGTATTACATTTGCTAACCAGCACTAAATCACAACACTACCCACTGTTGCTTATCATATCCACGTTTAAGTCACCTGCATTTGTCGTACACTAAATACTACATGGTTGGACTGACAGTGTGCTTTCCAAAACACATTATTTTAGGGTTTGTATACTGATTATTACCTTTGCTCGACCCTTTTGGTATGGTACAACAATCTGTGAGCCAACATTATGAGTTAGACGTTCTATGTTCTATTGTAAACGTGTTGCGTCTGATATCTATACCACAACACCTTTTCTGATAAGAAATGATCATTTTCAAATGTTGAACTCTTTATAGAGATACAATTCTCCTACACCCTACTACTGCTCTATGTGAGCTGCAAACTAGGATTGTAAGAATAGTCACCTGGATTGTTGTTCACCAAATACCTACGTTTATCGCTTCTTTGTACAACATAACATTTGCAAAACATGGACTATCAAAGTGGCAAACACTTCTAAGGTATGCAACTAATAATGGCACGCTTTTCAGTTAATTTGTAGCCAACGGCACAAGGTTTGTAATTATGACCTTTGTACACTACATTATGGAAGAAACAACCAAAAAATTGAAGACTGCCACATCTTGTAATATGGTGAAGGCTCAAGATGAGATATTGACTCAAGTTGAATATTTGAATGCTTCTTTCTTTGATTTTGATTAGATATAGTCGACTTGCTTATGGCACAGTGATTTTCTTAAACAAGGAAAAAAAACTGGTAGGTCAACCATTGTTGACCAATCAACCTTTTTCCTCATTGTGTTTTACAGGTTGATAGGTCAACCATCGACCTATATCAACCATTGTAGATCTATCAACCTTTTTCCTAGTTGTGTTTTACATGGTATGGCACAACATAAGTGCTCTTTAGAAGTCGTAAAGTGCAAGGGCATTGAGCTAGAGACATTCTCATGGGTTTCAATATTGTACTATATTAATTAGAATAGCTTTATCATGTCATTAGATGCTTAAATAATACACCTTAGAATCTTATAATACAATCAAGATTAAAACGTGAAGTATCATAGATATATGATAGATTTTCACATTAGATTAGTCTCATAGTTTACTGATTTCAACAATCTCAATAACATACATACACAACTACTCTTTTGTCACAATGTTACCTTTTTACTCCAAAAGTCTACCTCAAATATTGTTGAAGAAAAATATATAGAGAAGGATTGTGATGAATGAAAACTAGACAGACAAAATTGGCCACTACATGTTGCAAATCATAGAAAATGTATATAGATTAGATGCATGCATAATTAGGCCCCAAAGCTTTTTGGGAGGATTCATCATGTGTAATACTTGATGGCAAAAAGAACATTTCGCAAAGTTGAGTTCACATTTATGTAGACTAGAGGTAACAAGCCCATAGTTTATGTCTGTATAGCTTCATCATAAGTCCTACTACTGCATGTTAGCAAATGGTTGCACCCTATATTTCCATAACATGTAGAACTTTGCCACTATTTTATTTGTTAAAACTCATATTAGGCTATAGGTCTTATACTTTCGATATGTATGGATTAAAGATATTTTCACAAAGATTACCACAATCAATCTTAAACTTCAAAGGACTTGGATCAAGAATGCACAATCAAGGCATGAAAAGTCTAGACTCCATTGACAAGCACTTTGTTGTTTGAATAAGTTGCATAGATTGCTATATGTAATTATGCATGTTGACTCTATTTAAACTAGTTCTTGAGCAAGTCCTCTGACAAGGAACTAATACCATGAACATTTTTCTCGTCAAACCACAAAGTTGATTACAAACTATTCTTATTCAAAATGTAGGCAACTGTCTGAAAACTCTTCAATCTCACAAACAAACTGTCTCTTTTTCACACTTGTATTGGCATGTCCCCTCTTGCAATCATTAGTTTGATAGATTGATTGAACATAAGCCTAAAAGTACCATTTTCAACTTATATGGGCTAATGTTACTCACAAATACTTCTTTGGACATTGGAAACATTTGGCAAATAGACCAAATGAATGCACTTGCCCTACAAAGTGTTTTATACTCGCCCACCCTTCAAATCCTACCCCTACAATCACCATCAAAACCACAACACATGCATTAATAGCAAACGTTACTCTCCAACTCCTGAAAATCCAAACAGGGGGCTGTTCAACAGCACTCTGCATCCAGTTAATACAAAACATTCTTTAGTTAAAACCCATGACTAATTTGAATCAAACTTACCATACAACAACATAATAAAATTTAAATAGGATGTCTAGTAGTCAAATGCACTGTCATCAATTATCTATATAGACCTATGCACTCTTAAGACAATTTCTTGATGATTTCTACAATGGCATTTTGAAAGCATATCAAAACTTGGCATCTTCAAATATCCACTAGAACAACATGAAATTTAAAACAAAAGAGGAGGTTTGACTAACATGTAGAGCATGATTACCATTAGGTTTTGTATCTTCATTGCTGGAAATTCACTTACGTATCAAATTAAACTCATGCAATCAGGCTTGGCAAAATATCACTTCATGTATGTCTAAATCAACCACCTCCTCATCCAACGATGCACAATCATCCATGCATAATTATGAGATATTTCAGGACTCATTAATCGTTGTTGAAAGTGAGGGTACCTGCACCCCCAGTCCCATGAAGAATAATCTCTTGGGCGATCTCAGTTCCCATAACGACTAAGCTATTCCGTTAGTGAGCTTTTGAATTTCAGAATCAACCGACTTAGTCGCTGCTGCTGCTGCTATGCTACTTCGTTCAGTTGGAGTTCAGCCCACTCACGAGTACGTGATCTTTGTCGTTCCAAAGTATCCTAATCAGTGAGGCCCACAGCACCGTCTCGAGTCTTCCTCCAGTCTCCCTCCACAGTGTAGTACTCATTGTACTATACCTGACAATGGACACGAGAGAGAGAGAGAGAGAGAGAGAGAGAGAGGGGAGGGGGGGGGGGGGGGTTTTGACGAGATGTCTATGGTAGATGAATGGACAATTTCACGGACAAAATGGGAATTGCTCAATTATCAAGATTTCAACGTGTTGTCAATCATCTCTCAATCAATCAATCAATTTCTCTCTCTCTCTCTCTCTCTCTCTCTCTCTCTCTCTCTCTCTCTCTCTCTCCCTATTAGCTGGGCCACATGACGAGGCTGCCGATGGTTACTTCTGGTGGGCCAAAATAATGTCTCTGAAGTGAAGGTTGATGGTCTTTAGAGGTCAGAGCCAACCTCTCAAGATAAGAGAAAATATTCTTAAAATATTTTCTCCTATCTCCTCCATGTGGCTCATATCTCTCTCTCTCTCTCTCTCTCTCTCTCTCTCTCT
Source organism: Diphasiastrum complanatum (assembly GCA_029204225.1). Classification (NCBI taxonomy): domain Eukaryota; kingdom Viridiplantae; phylum Streptophyta; class Lycopodiopsida; order Lycopodiales; family Lycopodiaceae; genus Diphasiastrum; species Diphasiastrum complanatum. The sequence goes on from CM055110.1 coordinate 14,837,096, forward strand.
CTCTCTCTCTCTCTCTCTCTCTATATATATATATATATATATATATATATATATATATATATCTCACACACACACACACACACATATTCATTCATTCATGATGGTATTGATTTCCAAACTCGTCATGTGGACTACTTGCTAGCATAACCAGCCTTGTAATGGTGTCAAGCTAGTTGTTAACATAACCATGCAACCTTGTAATGATGTCAACAAGGATCACATCAAGTTCCTAACCACGTAGGTGATGGTGTATTGACACAACAATAAAGCATGTGGAAGAATATCATCATGTAACATGTTTGCACATGTACTAAGTGAACGTCAAAATCTAAACTATTACTATAGTCCATAGAAAAAAATCTTGAAAAAACTTAATAATATATTTATCTTTCATCTTATAATTAGGTAGTTGTTTTTTAAATCATAAAGCTATTAAACATATCACATACACTTTAATCATTTTTCTTTTTTTGAGAATTTTTCTCTTTCCATTTAAAAAGTGAAAGAAAAAAGTTCCATACCTAGAGCCATATTTCATTTTTTTACTAAATGGTTAAGTTCATTCCATTTATTGTTAATTTCAACTCCAGCGGCTTAACAAAATTAATTCCAAAAAATACCAAGAATCTTGTGTGTGTTGATACTTTTCTATTTAGGACTTATGATATAAATCAAAACTTCAATTTCAATCAATACAGAAATAAACTTTTATTAAGTTAGAGTGGATAACATAATTAAGAATATGTCTAGATGATGGAAAATGCACAATAAAAAATAGCTTGATAAAAAAACAAGTGAAATGTACTAAGTTCTTTTCTTCATACACATCAAGTCAAACTAGAAATCTACATACTCTAATATTATTTTTGTCGGTCATTTTATTTGGACAAAATAACGACAACATAATAAACAACACCATATTGAATAGATAATTTTGCATTAGAGGAGTTCCAAGCACCAAAAGGGCCGTTTGTCAAGATGCTTTTATTGACTATTTAACTATTCAATGTACATGTGGCCCAATAAAGTTTTTACACCTGTGAAGGAACGTAACATTGTTTGTCGGTCTGAAAAAATTTGGAGTTTTCCGGTAATATTTTTGAACATTTCGAAACTCCCGCTGGGCAGGGTATGGAGTTGTGATTTGACAATACTTTTGCTACCCGCAAGACTCCTAACTGCCCGACTCTTAAAACTTACGATTGGTAGTAACATATTTTGAGCAAAGCATAGTTAAATAAACTAACATGTTTTAAAGAGGGGAATCTGCAAGAAGCTGCAAAACATCATTTACAACAACATCAGCCATTAAACTACGGATGAGTAGAACAACAATAGATTTTCTAGACATTTTTGATATTTTTATAGAATCATAAGCAATATGTGATCATTCCAATAGATTCTACGCGAAGAGTAGATTATTTTTGCTTTTTCCCTCATCTCCATCCGAGTTCAAATAAGAAAGTTATGGCTAATCAAAGATTTTAATGATGTGGCATATCGCCTTGATACCAAACAAGCCATCATGGAGCGATAACAGGGGTCAGCATCTCGAATGCAACCAGTTTGACCACCTGTGACGCACGTTTGAAAGGCAAGATGTCACGCACACCATTCATTAAAGACTCCTACAGAACGACAAAGATTCTGGAGCTAGTGCATTCGGACATCTGCGGACCATTCAATGTGATCTTAGTAGGAGGTTCAAAGTATTATATAACCTTCATTGATGATTATAGCAAATTTGTCAGAGTGTATTTTATTTAGAATAAATCTAAAGCACTTGGTAAATTCATAGAATATGTGAATTGGACTGAAAGATGTACAGGCAGCAAAGTGAAGCAGATCAGAACAGATCGAGGTGGCGAATACATCTCGAATCACTTTACTGACTTTTGCAATGATCGTGGCATCATTCATAGAAGAACTGCAGCCTACACACCGCAACACAATGGTGTTGCTGAACAAAAGAACAGGCCCTTCATGGAAGCAGCCAGATGCATGATGGCCTATTCCAAAGCTCCAAGGCTACTGTGGGCTGAAGCAGTAGCTACAACCACATACATCCAGAACAGAACAGACAAGTCTGGTATCCCACACACGACACCACATGAGCTATGGTGGGGTAGAAAGCCCAACCTGTCTCATGTCAGAATATTTGGCTGTGCAGCATATGCACATATTCCTAACAAGCTTCGCAAGAAGCTTGATGAGAAAGTCGAGCAAGGATTTCTGGTAGGTTATGACAATAATTCGTCATACTACAGAATCTACATGCCAGACACGAACACTGTGAAAATAGTGAGGGATTTCAAATTCGACGAGAGCAGGACAATGGCCAACGAAGATCCTGTCAGCTACAAAGTTCTGGAGAGACAGTACTATGACCTGCCGCCAACATCAGAGGGAGTAGAGGATGAACACGAAAACAAAGATTTTCGAGTCGTCTCCCAGTTGAGCGACGAATCAGACGAAGAAAGATTCGAGAGGCAACCTGTCGTCGCAACTCTTGTAAACCAAGATGGTTCCGGACCGAGCAGAGCAAACAAGGGCAAAGGCATAGGTGTCCCAGGAGGATCTCCTAGAAGGTCGACAAGACCACGAAGAGCGCCAACAAGATATGTGGCAAGCAGCTCAGCTTCCATATCAGAAAATTTCTGCGGATTCAGTGGCAAACCATAGACATTCAAGAAATCGATTGACAGTCTAGAAAAGGACAGATGGATCCAAGCCATGAAGGAAGAGATGGAGTCCATGAGGAAGAACCAGGTATGGACGCTGGAGCCATTACCACATAAGCGCAAGACTGTCAAGTGCAAATGGGTTTTCAAGCTCAAATACGGACCAGATGGGAACATCACAAAATACAAGACAAGACTGGTAGCGAAGGGATTTTCTCAGAGATATGGTATTGACTACTCTGAAACCTTCTCTCCTGTCATTAAGCATTCGTCCCTATGTCTATTATTTGCATATGCAGTAGCTTATGACCTCAAGATCGACATTGTGACGAGAGGACAGCCTTCTTGCATGGCGAACTAGACGAAGAGGTCTATATGGATCAATCCCCAGGATATGTCTCAAATTCACTTTCTGACTATGCATGCGGAATGCATAGAAGCATCTACGGTCTGAAAGAATCAGCCTGACAATGGTACAAGAAGAAAGATCAAGCCCTGAAATAATTAGGATTCAAGTCTCTATTGGCTGATTCCAATGTATATGTCAGAGTTACAGATGGGTAGATCATCATTGTGGCTGTATATGTACACGACACTCTGATACTTTGCAGGAGTGAATAGCTAATCACTGAAGTGAAGACAAACATCTCGAAACATTTCGAGATCGTGGATCTGGGAGAAGCCAAGTGTTACCTAGGCTTAAAAATTGAAAGGGACTATGAGGGAGGTAAGTTATACCTTCACCAGTCCAGATACACCCAGAAGATCCTAGAGGAGTTTGGGATGCTGAACTACAAAGGAGCGAATACTCCAATGCTCGCAGGGACGGTGCTGACAAACGATGACTGTCCGAAGACTGAGAAAGAGAGAGAACAGATGCAGCTCACACCTTACAGGAAGCTGATAGGATCACTGATGTACCTTGCAGACAACACATGCCCTGATATTGCTTATGCAATATTCAGGATGAGCCAATTCTGCACGAATCCAGGCTCGACACATTGGAAGATTGCAAAATGAATTTTGCAATATCTTCAATTAACGAGTAATTATGGCATGTGCTATTGTCGTGATGTAGGTTTCAGGATACTTTCATACAACAATGCTAGCTGGGCATCTCTCAAGGATGAATGTAAAAGCATCTCAGGAGGGTGCACCATCACATCAGGAGCAGCAGTTCTCTAGGTCAGCAAGAAGCAGACCATCGTGGCCCAGTCATCTTCTGAAGCAGAATATGTTGCAGCAGCAAAGATGGCCAATGAGATAATCTGGCTAAGATAGTTCCTGGACGAATTGGGCAAAATAAGGAACGAGCCTATGGTCTTGCAAATGGACAACACCTCTGCAATACACCTAACGAAAGAGCCCGTGTTCCATTTTAGAACGAAGCACATTGCGATCAAGTACCACTTGATCAGGAATCTAATTGAAAAGAAGATGTTGCAGACCACCTTCATCAGAACGAAAGACATGGTTGCTGACATCTTCACCAAAGCCCTAGACAAAGGACTCTTTGAGAGATAGAGGAATAGTCTCAGGATCGTAAAGCTATCATGCTTTGAGAGAGAGCTGAAGAAACAAAACGTTTCTGTTTACAAAGCCTTGCTAGCTTTCAGCCCTCAGCCTGACAAAGATGTTCGTGAACACAAAAGTCAGGAGACATGAAACACAAAAAGTCTTGCGAACACGAAAGATTCACGAACGAGAATCTTTTGCGGTCTGGCACAAGAATCTTTTGCGGTCCAGTACGAGAGAAAGGCAGATGAGAAAAACGAAACCAACGATGGAAACGGAACCAACGATGGAAACGAAACCAACGAAAGAAACAAAAACAACGTCGTAAAACCTTCTTCTGCCCCTCCACGTGCCAAAGAGTACCAGCAAGATCATGCAAGTACCCAGAAGTATAGATGTCTGATCTGATGGCATGAGACACTTTAGGTCGTGATGCTTAATCACTCTAATCTAAAGGTTACATAGAGCGACTATATACTTGTTGAATGATACTTGACACGAGATGACAGAATACACATACAGTGTAATGTAGTATTCTGATGCTAGTAAGCAATCAAAACGAAATCACAGAATACATGTCCGCCTGCGTGCGAAGACAATTCTGTCTAGGATCTGCAGATCCAATTGTCCGCTATTAAAGCGAGACGATTGCTCGTGAGAGACTGTGTTTCTTCCATGCCAACGCACTGCGTGGATTTGCATGCAGTGCTTGAAGAAATCAGAGAAAGATCAATATAGATGCTTTTCTTGTTGTGTCTGATCTTGAATGCAAATGCGTCTACTGTTTATTCGTGTGTCTAAGTTTCCTTGTTAATTTTAATTTCACACCTTTGGTTGAAACTATGTTGAATGCTGCATTAATTTTATAAACGTAATCAGTAGTGCCTGACTACATTCTGGAGGACTGTAGGAGTGATTCAGCTGGCAGTGTCCAACGATCGCATCTAAACTCCATTCGAGTCACAAGAGGATCGTGGTTATCGCGACTATCGCGATTCTCTCTTATTTATTTGTTTCTCAACAGTGGTATCAGAGCATATCACACTCTTCAATGGTATCAAAGCATATCACATTCTCATCAAAAACAAAGATATTTTGGAAATAAAGTGGAATACACCTGAGGAGAAATCTCCAAGGGTACGAGAGATGCTAATGTACATTTCAAAAGTCCGGGAACCATAGAGACTCCAAGAATCATCAAAGTAGGAGCTCAACTTGATGATCCTCAGAAAGAAGAGTTTGAGAGACTACGTAAAAAATCGATACATTTTCGCTTGGGATTACACTAACATTAGGCCCTTTTGGACTCAAAAAGGGCCTCTTCACTAGTCATGATTAGTGTTAATAATGACACGTGTGCCAATAAAAGAATGACAATTGAGCAACAATGGTCCATATGACATGGCAAATTGCATGGTGTAGATTAAATCAAGTGTGGGACCACTAAGTACACCTCTAGCATTAACCCTACATTAACTCTACATGGGAGGCTAACTACACCTATCACATAGCTATTAACTAGACCCACATACCTGCACCTAATGGCTAGTTTATCTACTCCTCATTCAAAATATTCAACCTATACAGCCTATTCTCTCTCTCTCTCTCTCTCTCTCTCTCTCTCTCTCTCTCTCTCTCTCTCTCTCTCTCTCTCTCTCTCTCTCTCTCTCTCTCTCTCTCTCTCTCTCTCTCTCTCTCTCAACGACCTCCCACTCAACTCATTCTCCATATTGACATAGGCAATCTTCCCTCTATATTATACACTCCCTAACTCAAGACCAGACACTTTGTCTTTTCATAGATCATGACTTCTACTGAACCAAGAAGAACAACGATTCAATTAAACTCCGTTGTTGCACCAATCAAAGATTTCAATGACCATTGGGTGCCTACGACATTTTCGACTCTTGATTGGGTATATATGAAACCCTCTGGTAAAGGAATTCATAGGGTTGCAAAGAGAAAACGTGACAACAAAGAGCACCATTAGAGAGAAAGAATTCACGAATTCAAAATCGATTGCAACAGAGATTAAGTAGCCAGAGTGCAACACGTCTACATGCGTAGAGATATTTTGTTGGGGGGGACATGACAGTTGCTTTGAACTTTTGCATTGTAAGTCTTACATCTTTGAATGTCAAACATATTCTACTTGTAAATTATTGTTGCTTCATTCTATTACCTCTTCTTGTGCAGATGTTTTTCCTTCAAATAGCTATGACTGGCAGCACGTAAAATCCTTTATGGGAAAGTTCTCTGCAAATCATGCAAAATATGGAGTACTAGTATATGATGGGCTCAAGTCTTCTGCGATCATAGGACTAGGTGTTTACTTTTACAGTCACATGTATGAAGTTCCAAATACTCAACTTTGGGACTGGCAAATTATTGCCTCTTTCTGAGCCTACAATCAATTCTCACGATTGGCCTTATATTGATCAATTGACCATCGAATTGACAAAATTCCAACTCATCAAAGAGATTACGATGAATATGAAGCCAACATTCGGATCCAAATGTGTTTACACTAGTGTCAGCATGCTTGTCGCTATATTTGTTGCCATATTTAAAACAATACCATTTAGAAAAACAAATACATTATGGGTATGGAAAGTGACAGAATCCTCATCGTTGGACAATGAATTTACTTCTTGGGATTCACGGAATGTAGATCACAAAGGTGATTTTATAAGGTGTGATATTTGTCGTGAGACGATGACAATAAGATATCACATTGCACGCCAAACGTGCTCCTTCAGTTTCGTTTATAGGCGGTTCAAGTTTGCTCACGGTTGATGAGATAGCTTGGATGCAGAGATGAGACATCAAGAATCTGAACTACCCATACATATGCCAAATGATGAAGTGCGAGAAGTTTGTGTCAATAGTGAATGGAGTCTAGAAGATGTACGGTTGGTTTGATATCAGCTGATGTGCCCACAAATTTTGTGTTAAGTATCAACGAACAAACCGTAAGTATAAACATTAAACGTGCTTTCAAATTTTGTAAATGGTTTTTGAACTCATATATAAAATGAATTTTAATATTGAAATGGTGGTGTCTGGTTTTGCAGATCAGAAGATGCGTAGAAAAACACCAAAAGTGCGAATCATTTTTAGATTCGGTCACCGTAAAAATACATGAACTATGAGATGCTCTTATGTACTAGCTTTAACTAATAACATTGATCTATCCGATGGGATTTCATTAGAGATTTGGTTCTATCGTTTCCATGTTTGTTAGGGCATGAGCTATGGTTTGGTTTGGTATGCAATTGCAATGTAAATGTTTTGATTAGACATTTTCTCTAAGAAATCGTTGATAACATGTTTTGGAAATGTATAGAATTTCATTGTGTATATATATTTTACTTTACTATGTTTGAACAATCGAGAGATCTTTTTGAAATGTCTGCTAAAACTGGAAAGGCACACTATATAAGGGTGTGTGGGTCCCCACTTCGCCATTTCATCCTTAGTGTCAGAGAGCTTCCCTTGTTTCTCATAGGTTGATATCATCCTTCTATCCTCACACAATTAGTCTCATTATTGCAATTCCTATACATTAGTACACTATTATATCTGCATGGCGACCTAGTTTATGGCACGTACGAAACAAACAACAAGGAGGAATATGAGGGAAACAACATTATTGCACCAAGCCGCTTTAGAAGCAATAGAAGCACGGGAAAGGTGCTCGAGGAGTGAGGAGTGGGAGTAGGAGCAGAAGTAGCAGCATTGAACCAGTGGCGGGGGAAATGGACCAGAATCAAGAAGAGCGAATAACAATGGATGATGCCGAGGAAGTTCCCATGGATTGTGAGCAGCAGCAGAGGAAAGAGCAGGGGCAGCAACAAGTGGCAATGGAAGAGCATGGGCAGCATCAAGTGGCTATGGATGAGCAGGGGCAACAACAACCACCTCTGCATGAGCAGCAAGTGGCCGGAGCAGCAGAGGATGCACATTTTAAAGACAATGTCGCTTTTTTTCGAAAGGGGAAAAACGCGACAGTATGGCAGAAATCTTTTCTAAGGGCAGTGCCCCTTTTTCTAAGGAGGCGAAAAATGCTACAGTAGGATAATGTCCCTTTTCTAAGGGTAGGTGTCACTTTTTTCGAAAGGCGAAAAGGTCGAAGGGCAAAAAAGTCGACTTTAGAGTAAAAATTAGTTCTAAGGCAAACGTCGCTTTTCTAAGGGTAAGTGATTTTTTTTTCTAAGGCTCTAAACCTTTCCAAGGCAATTTAGGGACAGTGTTCCTTTTTCGCAAAAATAAGAAAAATGCGACAGTGTCGGAAAAAGTTCTCAATTTTTTTTTCTAAGTATTTTAGACCTAGGGATAAAGGAATGTCAAATTTGTAGCATTGTAATTTTTTATCATATATATTTCAGACTCCAGTCCTTCTCCACTTCAATTGTCGCAACAACAACCCCATTTTGCTTCACCTCTATTTGCACTTGTTCACGATGGTTCACTGTAAAGTCTTGATCTAATGTCTTCCATTCATTGTTAACTCTAATCCATCTTCTATAATAAAACATAAAAGAAAGCATTTGTTTTTCTATATGATATAGAATATCATTGATGAATTGTTAGCCCTACATTGAATGTTGCCATCAGTTTTCACATCCCAATGATCATCATGGAGTTCTAATATTATTTCATCATTTAAATCCTTTGCAATGAACAATGTAGCTATTTTACGAACATTACATCTTGCAAAAAAATCTACAAAAATTGCAAAAGGAAAAAACCAGTGTAGTCTATTGGTTTTGAAACCCGACCTCCCATTGAAACTTTGAACTCTAAAATCCTTCCTTTCCAAAAGTTTCTATAATCCATATTTGATCTCTTTCTTTTGCGGGATGCACCTTTTGATGAGGGATGCATCACAACCCATTGAAACTTTCGGTATTTGCATGGTATCCATAACCCTTCAGAATCCTTGTCATTACAAACAGTAACCGAATTAATTGCACTATGTGGTCTTCGATTGCAAGTGGCCATTGCACATGCATAACAATGCAACAAAATGATTGACAATGTACATTGAAGATAAACTCTCTTTAAACCATCCATGCAAGTTAGTTAAACTACAATTAGTTAAACCAGTTTGTTTTTCTGATATATATACACACACACATATACACCCGGGAGCGGACGTGCGTCCAGATGCGGAGCCCGGGGCACGTCCGAGGTGGACGCATTTTTTTTTAAAAGTTTTTACTTGTATTTTTAGTTTTAAGAGAAAAAAAATTGGATGCGTCCCCAGATGCATCCAGGGGTCAAATGCGGACGCGTTCGGGCGCCAGATACGGACGCGAAATAGCCGCGCCCGGTTTGGACGTACATATACACACATATACATACACATGCACATATACACATATATGTCACTATAAAGTTGGTGATGTTCACATCTAGCTCACATAATTGGTTTGGTCGATTCAAAATCACCACAAGATTGGCTTCAATGAACAGGCTATGCTCGCTAAAACCTTGCTCATGCTTGAGCTTGCAGAACCAAAAAGGGGGGAGAGAGAGAGAGAGAGAGAGAGAGAGAGAGAGAGAGAGAGAGAGAGAGAGAGAGAGAGAGAGAGAGAGATCGATCGATCGTTTGTTTGTTTGTTTGAAAGACATTGGAATATTCTTAGAAATCCAAGTGCTTGACCAATTCCCATTTTGTTACTGAAGATTTTTCAATTGGACTTTTGTAAACCAAAGATGTACCTGATCCATATATGACAAAATGACACATCTATAATTTATATCTATATATATGTCCTTTCTATGTCACTTGCATGACTCCCATAAATGATAAGTCCATGCATCTCTCTCTTTTTCTTGCACGTCAACTCTCGACTGTGACGCACGTCGACTCTCGAGTATCATCCACGATACATTGACTACAACACTACGGAAGGAAGACTACAGGAAGATCAGAGACGGTGTTGCGGGCCTCACTGATTAGGCTTCTTTGGATAGACAATGGTTGCATGTGGTGTGAGTGACGGACGGCCTGAAATCTCCAACGACGTAGCCATGGCGTGCGTAGTAACTACTCAGTCTCTAATTATATCGGCCAAAACCTCATCAACGAAAGAGCTTATTTGTCATGGGGACTAAATCGCCCAAAAGTTCATTAACCTTGGAGCTTATTTCTCATGGGACTGAAGTGTACAGGTATCCCCACCCTCATCCAACGAACCATAAGTCGTGAAATATTTCATGATTATACATGTATAATTAAGCAATGTTGCATGAATGTGTGCCTTGACCATCAGTCAGGACGAAGCTACACTCCTCCCTCATTTTCGTGCCCAACTGCAAAGGAAGGATTCCAGCAGAGAACTGGTACGCCATCTTTTGCTCTTATGGCAGGTGATCATGATCAGAGAGGTAAGACAACTGCTAAGCTCTCTTATGCTCTTATGACAGCTGGTCAGGAGAGCCAAGAGAAATGCTATGCAATCTTTTAGTTCTAACGTAGCTGGCCAGAGAGCTAAGAGAACTGCTATATCATCTTTTGGTCTTATAGTAGCTTGTCAGAGAGCTAAGAGAAATGGTAGCTGGTAGATGATGGACTGGAATAGAGGGGATGCGTTGAGTCGTAATGGAGAGCATAGTTCGCCTGTGCCACTTGCGAGTGAGTTTATGCGTCGTTGCACAGACTCTAACAGTGATCAGACAGAGCAAGGGAGTTCTGAGCGAACTTTTGATGGAAAACCTGTGCCTTCGGAAAACACTTGGATAACTTTATTTTCTCTTGTGTTATGGGAAGGTGGTTCATCTCTTGATGCTTGGCTTACTGCTTCGTCCTCGCAGGTGATCCCAATTTTCGTCATATATCCAGTCAACGCCTGTTCTCTTTTTTCAGATAGCTACTTATGTAGCATTTCTGATTGAGAATAAAAAATGTTTACTGATCTCTTGGTTCGCCGTACATATTTATATTCGTAGCGTCTCCTTTTTAGACTCCAGAGTGTCTATTTAACGTACTGAGAGGCCTTCCAGGTTGCCCAGGTGTTGCTGACACTTCCTACTTCATTTGCACAATTGGGTCTAGCATCTGGGATAGCTTTCCAGATACTGTATGGGTTTGTGGGCTGCTGGACATGCTATCTGATGACTGCCCTTTATGCCGATTATCGCAGCATAAAAGAAAATCAAAACGTCAGTTTCAAGAAGCACATTATCCAGGTAAGCTTTTCAGCGGCCATCTTGTAAGGTATTCGTACCTTATTAAGGGTGGTTTGCTAAACACACGCTATGTAAGCTGCCAGCATCCTTGAGCCCTTCTTCAAGTTACATAACTACGGACCAACTGAGCTGCTTCATCCAAGGACAAATCATAAGTTCTCATTTACTAGTGTACTAACTTCAACTGGAATTTATGGATGCTTGCATAGAACAGAGCTGATTCGCAGAATAAGGCGCAAACTTTCTCTTAACTAAACTTTGATAGGTCATTTCAAATAAGATGAGCACCAACAATTGTTTTGTAGTCCTTATCCTCGGAGCACCGAGCTAAGAATATCATCATTCTGTTGGTGAGATTTTCCCTAGTTTCACTGCGTGGAAGTTTAAGTAGTGTCTAGCGCAACAGGCTTGAGTAAGGATCCCATCTGAGTCTCTTATCCATACGCCAAGTGTGTGAGGCAAATCCAGACAAACCTCAGGTTCCATATGAATAACCACGTGTTCAGTGTCAAAATCTTGGTACTAACAAGCAATTCAAAAAGAAAAAATTTAGTGATGCATATGTTCTTGAGGAACAATCAATCTGGTAGGATGGTACTCGAGACAAATTTCAGCCTGTTATAAATCCTTGTTGCTTACGAATAAATTTCATCAATAACTCGATAAGTGATCAAGTGAGCATGACTTATGAAACTGATGAGGATGATCATCTAGAACATAAAGAATCAACACATCTAGTGATCTTTGCAGATGATGATTCTAGTGCTTTAATACACTATATTATGGAATTGGATGGCTATTTTCAGAATCAAATTCATGAATCATTTCAATTAGGTATAAAAGCTTGAAGATGTATCTATCATGGGAAATGATTCCATTGTGCATGATAGAAGGCTTTGGTGATAAACATGAGGAGATTACATTATTGCATATCATGAGTGGTAAGAAGGATACACCCATGCTAAACTTGCAAGTTGAAACATTATAAAACTAGTACACCTTCAAATGAAAATGGATTCAAAGTACTACAGAGCACACGTGTAAAATTAAAGGCTTAACAAGAGAGGTCAATCTACATCATAAGATGTTGTACTATTATGCAGAATAGCATTGAGAAGAGCATGAGCCTCTGCCCCTATCGCAATGGCACTAGTGACCAAAACAGACTATGCAACAACAAGAGATCTGGAACCACACCCATGAGTTGATGGAATGGTCATCAGAGGAGTGCTATGACCAAGTTTTTTGTACAACAAAAAGAGATGTCTCATGGGCCTTTTCGAATTGTGTTTTTGGAAATGGTTTGAAATAGGAAAGAATCATAATCCTAAAAAATAATCTATGAATCAGATGTAGTTCCTTCAAATTTTTAGAATTCAATTTCTAGACTTCTATTATGGCTAAACCAAGTCATTATTTAGTCTTAGGTTGCAAAGTAGATTATAATCAATCTTGATTCCTAAGTCGGGAGTCAAAACTTCGGAGTCCCACCTATTGTCATGATGCATACTACATAGTACATGCATTGTTTTTCAAGGCTCAATAATCATGTTACATCCCTCGGCGATGTGGTCTCGACTCTCTCTACACCCTAAATTTAACACTAATTTCTAAGTTGTAACACTACTCTCACACTGATCAGTAACACTGATCTAGATTCGATCGTCTAACACTCATCTAATCTTTTATCTAACATTGATTATTGAATAGTAGTGATTACTCCACACATTAAACTAATTATAAACAATAATTTGATCAAGCTGATAAAAAAAGGCATTGTGAATATCACAAATAGCTCATTGAAAATTGTGTTGTTGCTCATCATGTTAGCTACATGGCGAACTGCCTTAGATCATTGGATGTATACCTCTCCAATCCACAGAAATTGCATCAAGGTGTTAAAATAGGGTCTACACACTACCAAAAAGGGCTAGACTAGATTTTCATTGCAAAATTGAAGGCTCCAAGGGTAGGACCTTCACCAAAAACAAATTAAAATCTTTTCTTCACTTTGACATGCCATCAAACTTCCAACTTCAACTTCATTGAAATGCTTCATGTAACTTCAATTTTCTAGTACCAAGGAGCCAAGAAAAAACTTTCACCTTGAAAAGGTTAGCAACTCTTTGCTAAAGTGCAAACAAGTTCATTTTTGGGCCCAACCCTATAAGTTCACAAGAAGAATTATTGCACAAGGGAATTCCCATTTGTTATTTCCATCTTCATGTGAGTCAAAGAAAAGCCTCCACAAATTGATTCAAGGCTAAATAGAACACTTTATTCTTGAAACTTTTCTTTTCAAGCCTTGGTAGCTCTTATTTCTGATGTAGCCCATTCAAACTTGTGCATAGGCCTATAGGATAACTAGGCCCCTTTTGGTTGGTGTGACTAGGCTTGCTGGTGCACAACTACATTCCCAACAATTAGCCTGATGTTCCAAGGATGCATTAGCTAATATGCTATACTAAACATCCCAAGGTCCCTAACCCAATGCTCAACTAGGAATGCATGAAACTTGAATCAGGGCAATCAATACAACCATTTATCTAACATTTTGCCAAACGACTATATAGTCAATTCTAGGTTGTGCTTGGCTTTGGACTCCCTATCAAGAATGTGATGGTTACCTTTCTCACCATAACTTTTTGGTGGCTTTTTCTATGAGTTGGCTGTAATTGCTTTCTAGCGAAGCCTTGCTTTAGGATTTTTTGATTACTTTAGTCTCTAATTTAAGCACGTGGAATTTGCATCTTATAGTGGTACGAGGTACTAGGAGGGCTTCTAGGACCTTGGTGGAAAGCTATGGGGCTCATTTTCAGTACTACTTATCTCCTTTGCGCAAGTACCATTCAATTGATAGCTTGTGGCAGGTTAGTTCTTAACCTATCAAAATCATAAGAAATCTTTAGATAAAGAGTGATATATCATGCAAATTTCATTGAGATCAATTTTTTAGAAAAGAGAAATGAGTACTAATAAGGTACTTATCAATATTGCAAATTTCAGCACAGTGTACTATATCAATGATAGTTTCTCCAAGCGCACATGGACTATAATATTTGGAGCAGTCTTCATGTTCACAATCCTAATCCCAACAGCCCAAAATTACCGCTTGTGGTCATTCACGGGCATTATTATGACAACTTATACTGCATGGTATCTAACAATAGCTGCGACACTCAATGGCCAGGTTTGCAATATTGACACCTTGAGTTTATTGCTACTAAAATATAGAGAAAGGAAATAAGTAAATTATTTAGTGTTATGCATATAATTTGAATGAGTTATAACATCTAGTCTCCTTTGAAGGGGCATTTTGAGACCTTAACTTGTCTAAGATCTTGGCAATTTTCATGGCTCTTTTTTAAACCTTTTGTGACTACACTTTATTTGTCTTAGTATTACTTTGACCTTTCTAATCAAGTCTTATTGATTTTATTCATCACATCTTGCTAGGTGCTAGATGTGAAGCACACTGGAGTAAAAAATGTTGAGCTCTACTTTACAGGAGCTTCTAACATTCTCTATGCCTTCGGTGGGCATGCGATTACTCTGTATGTGCTAGATTTATCGATTATTATCAATTTAACAAGTGTATGGAGCACTCAATTAGAGTCTTGAAACTTAACATGTTTACAAAGCTCACAAAGCTTTTGTTTGTTCAATATGCATTTTGACCAAAGCTTCTTGAGGAATCATAATGCAAGGAAATTCATGTGAAATTTTTTGTATCAATATTTTTGAATTAACAATTTTGTATTTGAATGCATTTGTTGTAGGGAAATTACACATGCCATGTGGAAACCAAGAAAGTACAAAGTGATGTACACCTATGCAATACTCTACATTTTCTCTTTAACTATACCTTCAGCCTCAACTATGTATTGGGCATTTGGAGATAGCCTCCTTACAATCACAAATGCATTTGCTTTTTTACCAAAAACAAAATTTCGAGATGCAGCTGTGTGTGTTATGCTCATACATCAGGTGCGTAATTCTTAAACCATGGTCAACGAAGTATCATCTCTCTCTCTCTCTCTCTCTCTCTCTCTCTCTCTCTCTCTCTCTCTCTCTCTCTCTCTCTCTCTCTCTCTCTCTCTCTCTCTCTCTCTCTCTCTCTCTCTCTCTCTCTCTCTCTCTCTCTCTCTCTCTCTCTCTCTCTCTCTCTCTCTCTCTCTCTCTCTCTCTCTCTCTCTCTCTCTCTCTCTCTCTCTCTCTCTCTGTTACGTCCATGTCCTGTACATAGAATTTAGCCTAATCCTAGACTTGGAGACTCAAACTTCGGTAAGCAAGATTACTATTTATGCCTCGTTATTCTGGACAAGGCCAGTAATGTAATTAATAACCTTGTGAGGGCCCATACACGTTAGTGGGGCTAGGCATGGGAATTGCTTTATGCATGTGTAGAGTATTACTAGTAATGGAAGTTGCTTTTGGGTTATTCCTAGCTTCCATGGGCACATGCACAGAGGGTCTTGGGGCCTATATATGCTAGTGGAAACCTGCCCATCTCTACTCCTGATTTGAGTGCTTTCATTGCCAATTATTCTCTCTACACCTGCATCCTATTCTCTAGAATGAGGTACATTGGAGGTGCTTCTCCTTACAGTGGTATCAGAGCAAGTCTTACGAAGTCAAAGGGATCGGAGCTATGAAGTTTTTTCGTCAACACCTTCGTGGAGATAAATCTATTTTTTCTTCCTAGTGGTGAACAAGCTTCCAAGTGGGCATTCTATTAGTACTTCCACTTGCATGTTACTAAGATCCATTGGATATTGTCTTTCTCCATAGTAATTATGGGTGAATGTCGATTTTGCCTAGTTTATGACGATTTTTCAAAGTTTTGCTTGTATTTCTCATAACTTATGGTAGATCTGAATTTCTAGCAGGTGTACTATCAGTTTGGGAGTCATTAAATGCTGATTTAATGATTGCATGCTGGAAATTTACAAGATTCATGGTTCTAGGCTATGTTCTAGTCCAAAAACTTGCCTGTTTTTGAGAATTTTTTACTATAAATGGTACTAAGAACTACGATGGTAGCAAAATCAAAACTTTTAGTGCTTGCATGTAATCAAATTCTAGTAGAATAGGATTGATTGAACTTGTATGTGGATCATATTCATAAGAATTTGCCAAAAAATTTGAAAATTGGTATTAAAAAAAACATGGTTTTTTTTTTTTCACTATTTTGGGAGACATTCCTAGGCCAGAAATGTAATTAATAACCTTGTGAGGGTTCATGTGCTCCAATTGGACCTAGAAAGGCTTTTGCATAGTGATTGAATACTTTTGATGCAAGAATTAGAGATCAAATGCTTTTGGCTTGGAATAGGGGATTCTATGGGAAATATTCTTTAACTTTTGGGGCTTATATATCTTGTAGAAACTCGTCCTACTCCTCATTCTAATTTCCTATTTCCAAGAGCTAGGATCCTCTCCTTTCTTGCATTCAGTCACCATGGCTTGGGGGTGAAGCAGTCAGGGATTTGACTATTTGTTTCCTATTGGTTGGGTGGCTTGGCTCCATAGGTGTCCTTTTGGTTGCATGCAATGAGATATAGGTAGATCTTCACTTAGCAATCCATACACTAGGTATTTTCAAGTGTATCCATGTAGGGTTAATGTTATAGGTGTACTTTGTGGGCCCACACTTGATTTAATTGTCTGGGAATGGCTTTTCTCCCAGTTTGTGCTTGTGTTTGTGTGTGATGCTTAGCACAAGCACTTGGTGCTCAGCTGTGTGCACCTATTCTTGGTGGAAGTGCACTACACTATGCATTCAACCTGCAGGACCTAGATATGTGGCTATCGATGATAGACATTGTGGGAATCAATCAATCAATCAGATGTAACGCAGCACTCAAAGATGGAACAAAAGTGTTTTTGTATTTTGATTTGTTTGGGAGTTAGTCCTTCAATTTCTCGCTCATTGGCGGCCTGATGTGAGGAATTTCAGATCATTAAGATCCAAACTATCCCTTCGATCTTTGGTTAGAAAGACAAGCAAATCACCAATCTTGCCAATGTAGAAAAACCATCATTTATACTATGAATGAGATGCAAACTCTAATAGATCTTGATCAAACATCAATCAAAACATAAACTAATGTTGTTGTCTATACAAAAACAATAAGCTATTGTATTTCACATGTGTGGATCTAAAAATAGCATTTAATGAACATTCTACACATAGAATTGCAAGATATCACAAGTATAGTGCACTAATGGATAGTAGAATCCAAGAGAACCATGTATAGGCATGAATGAGATAAGAGAGAGAGAAGGTCTTCTCTTCGTACGAGTTACATCCTTTTATAACAGGTCCAAACCTAAATTCAAACTTTGGTTTTCCTCCATAATGAAAACCCTAATGTATCTACTACTCAAATTAAATCTCTCCAAAATTCGTTTTTCCACACTTTCCAAAAGTGTTTATTCAAATACATCTAGACTAACATAACTTTGAAAAGTCAAACTCTAAGTGTAATATGAAAATTGGCCTCAATGCAGAATATACAAATATGACCAAAATAGCAAAAGTAGTTGGTATCTTTCACATCGTGATGCTCCTCTTACAATATTATTGCATGGATATCTTCTGTGAATTGATCACTTGAATGATGATTGAACAAATGATATGCTATTCTGAATTCTAACCTATTCTTATGTCTCACCAAGTGAGATTACAAGATAGTTGAACTAATCATGAGAAGAGAGGTTTAGGCTAAAACATTAGTCAACTAATTCTCCGCGACGTTAGTCTTTGCGTTGAGCATGACAGTTTGAACTATCACGCCCGACGAGCTAAGGTCCCGATAGTTTGGCCTTGCCCGACAGTGTCTTCTCTTGTAGGAAGTTGAAGATCAACCTGACGAAGAAATCGAAAAACAAACAAACCAGCAGTGACAAGTTGGACCAAGAAGGTCGAAAAGAATAAGAAAATAGTCTGATCGATACACCAACAAACTTCAATGAAGTGAAGACACAGATGTCGAGTAGTGCAGCTTCGTTGAGGAACCGCCGATGACATATCGAAAAGCTATCCAGAGTCCAGAGGGAGAGTCAATGTCGGAGATGATCGAGTCAATGAAGCTGAATCAGACATGGACATTAGAGCCACTACCTGAAGGAAAGAGAACTGTCGACTGAAAATGGGTATACAAAAGAAAGCTAAGGTCAGACGGAAGTGTCAAATGCTAGAAAGCTAGACTTGTCACCAAAGGCTATATGCAGGAAGTATGGTGTTGACTATTTTGACACATACTCACCTATGGTCAAGATGGTGAGTATTTGACTACTCCTCGCTTATGCAATGCAACACGATCTGGAGATACACCAGATCGATGTAAATATAGCCTTTCTCATGAAGACCTAGAGGAAGAGATATTTATGAGGCAACCTAGGATTTGAAAACCCGAACAATCGAGAATACACCTGTCGGCTACATCGATGTATCTATGGTCTCAGGCAGACATCGCGAGCTTGGTACAAGAAGCTCGACAACTTCTGAAGTCCTTAGGATTTACAGCTACAACACCTGAATGTAATGTATATATAAAAAACATAGAAAATAAATTTGTGATTCTAATAATTTTTGTAGCTGACTCTTTAATGATAGAAAATAGTTTGATATTAATCAACGAAACAAAGAGTCAGATATCTGCAAGTCAAGAAATCACAAATCTAGGAGAAGCAACAAAATATTTGGGGCTGCAAATCAAAAGATACCGAACAAGTAGGCTCATGCACCTGAATCAATCAAAGTATGCAGAAAAAGTATTGAAGTAGTACCAAATGATCAACTGCAAAGAAAAAGCCACATCGATGATAGCTGGATCCAGATTGTTGAAGCAAGACTGTTCGAGCATAGAAGAAAAGAGACAGTAGAAGGAGAAAAAACCATACCAAAACCTGATCGGAAGTCTCATGTACATGACTGTCTACACTAGACCCGATCTCGAATTATTTGTCTACTCATTGAGTCAATTCTCTTCTAATCCTAGTATGGCACATTGGTTGATGGCAAAACACATACTGCAATATCTAAAAGGCACCCAAAATATGGGATTGACCTACAAAGTCAAAGAAGAGTACAAGCTGCAACACTACAAGGATTCAAGCTGGGCGAGCTGCAAAGATGACAGAAAGCCTATGACAGGGCGGTTGTTTGATAGCGTGCAGAATAGCGATAAATTGGATGTGCAAGAAATAGATGCTAGCAGCTCAATCCTCCTACAAAGCCAAATATGTGGCAGCATCAAAGGTGGTAAACGAGGTAATATGGTTGCAGATGATGCTGGAAGCATTTGGCATACAATAGAGAGAACCATACAATTGCATTTGATGAAAATGAAAACTATATTAAAATATGCATAAATATATAGAAAGATTGTTGTAAATAAATCTACTTTAAATAGTGTACTGGCCAACTTTTTATGTGTTTTCCAATGTTGAAGTCTAAAATTTGACATGAATTGATAGAGTGTGCTTCCTATGTATACCAAATTAGGTCTAGGGCATACCATTGCATACATCAATGAGATGATAAGTAAGTGTTATGGATAAATCTTCATGTCTAATAGTACAATACGTGTCAAAAGGCACATATTCTTGTTGAGTTTAACTCCTAGTTCTGTTAGCAACTGTGCTAACACAGAGAAAATAAAAAAAGAAAGAAATAAAACTCCGTGGCATGTGTTTTGTAAGACCACGTATGAGTATCTGTCAATAAACATCAGCCATGGCATGTGTCTTGTAAGTTCATGAGTAGAAGCTTAAATAATAATAAAATAGCTTAAACTTAGATTTAGAACTTACTTAAGATTAGAAATATTTTATCTTAAGTTTTTCTAAGTTAAGAAATTTGAAGTTCTATTAGAAGTTCTAGAAAGGCTAGAAACAAATTAGTCCCACAAGTTAGTAGACACTCATGGAAGGCCCTCCTTGCCATAAAAGGAGAGGTATTTGCATTGTAAACAACACTTTGAGATTATGACAAATTATGTTGTGATTATCTTGTGTTTCATTGTGTTTCCTTTGGAAGGTGCATAACTTGAGGGAAGGTGCTCGGGCCTCCTCTTGCCTCCTTTCATTGGCCTTTGATTGTGGCATGGTTTTAAGTGTTTATTGCTTAGTTTAGTTGCAATTCTTATTATCTCCCTTTGGGTGTTACGTAGGATTTAGTAATCTTGCTAATTGGCACCAATCCTTATTACTATTCGGTAGCGAGGCGAGAACCGTTTCCTGCCACCAAGGTCAAGAACATAATCTTTCGGCCTAAGCTCATAGGCGTAGATACCAGCAACTTAGCCGAAGACATGGTCACCAACTGCCGAGTATTCTACCAGAAGCACCATGACAATCCTGATCGCGACGTCAGATATTTTGCAAATAATTGCAGCTTGGTGGCATTTTTGTTAGAACTCAGAAGTTTTTGGGATCGAGGGTTACCCCCAATCGCCCTTGATATCAATAAACTCTTGCGAATGCAAGATGACCATATCAATGTTGCAAGGCTCTATTATCGCGCTGCACTCACTTCCGTCCTGCACGTTGATATGGTGGAGCTATGGAAAACCCATAACTTTCTCCGAGGTTTACAAACCCATGCCCTTCTGGAACAAATTACGGTGGCAAATGATGGAGGGCATCGACACGTCAATCTACCACTCCCGACAGCAACAGTCTCGCCTCCAAGAACTACAAACGATCCAGGATGAAAAGGTGTTGATTGGTGTGGGACCACCAATCCAATAAGGAGGGGGATAATGTTAGCAACTGTGCTAACACAAAGAAAATAAAAAAAGAAAGAAATAAAACTCTGTGGCATGTGTTTTCTAAGGACACGTATGAGTATCTGTCAATAAACTTCAGCCATGGCATGTGTCTTGTAAGTCCATGAATAGAAGCTTAAATAATAATAAAATAGCTTAAACTTAGATTTAGAACTTAGACTTAGGAAACTTAAGATTAGAAATATTTTATCTTAAGAAATTTGAAGTTCTAAATCCTAAGTTAGAAGTTCTAGAAAGGCTAGAAACATATTAGTCCCATAAGTTAGTAGACACTTATGGAAGACCCTCCTTGCCATAAAAGGAGAGGTTTTGCATTGTAAACAACACTTTGAGATTATGACAAATTATTTTGTGATTATCTTGTGTTTCATTGTGTTCCCTTTGGAAGGTGCATAGCTTGAGGGAAGGTGCTCGGGCCTCCTCTTGCCTCCATTCATTGGCCTTTAATTGTGGCATGGTTTTAAGTGTTTATTGCTTAGTTTAGCCGCAATTCTTATTATCTCCCTTTGGGTGTTATGTAAGATTTAGTAATCTTGCTAGTTGGGTTTGCCTTAGCAAGGAATTTTATTGTTGTCATTAATTAGCTTTATATCTGTTACAGGCACTAGTTGGGCAAGCCTTAGTGTTCTCATTCTTGTTGATTCTTTCCGTATTCTGTTGAAGCTTGTTGTAGAAACTTAAAAAGTGGACGAATCTCTACATCCCTATACTACACCCGTAAGTAGATCTAGCCATCGCGTAAACTAGAAATACTTCCAACAAGTTCCATTGGTGAATCAATTAGCTTTGATTTATTCATTCAAATTTCTTTGAAATGTGTTGTAGATACCTTTGTTGTCTGAGAAGAATTTTCTTCTCTGCCCTATCTCGAAGGATTTGGATGCCATGTAGATAGTGTACTAGTTCGAGATCTGTCATGTCAATTTTTTTTGGAAAGATTCAACTTGGTACTTCTAAGCACCGAAGTACTATTGTTTAAAAGCAGAAATTCATTGATATAAAAATCAATAATTATATAGTTTTGATCATCATACTTAGTATAGACATTCAAGTCAACGACATTGAAATAAAAGTTGACTTATAATAGATAATTATTGATGCATTGAAACCTAGCCCTGTGTGCTTGTTTGAGTCCACAGATAGCTTCATGAATCTTACACAGTCAATTTTGAAGAGCTTCAATGACATAGCTTTCATGTTGTTGTATGCAAGTGCCATTGAACAACAGATGTTTCATCTGTGGTGAAACCGGCCACTTCAAGGTTGATTGTCCAGTCAAGACCAAGTACCATGCCGAGTGTCCCGACTGTGTCAAAAAACACAGTTTCAAAAACTGTCCATAAAAACCAAGTAAGATCCTACCTGATCGCCATGTCAGTTATGAATCACGATAGGATCCTCACAAGAACACCACACGAGAACCATAACAACCAACAGTTAAACTAGCTGCTCAATCGAGAAGTTCCTTGAGAACTTCTACATTACCATGACAGTTACCAGATCGATCATCGACAATAGACATTATATGAAATGAGTTATTGCATGACATAGAAGAAACCGATATTCTGTCATCTGCTACTTTCCCAAACAAGAGCACCTTCCCCAGGGAATTGACATTTTCACTGCACTCCTGCATCCTCAAATCTATATGCCTGTCCATTTTCTGATGCGATTTCCACTAATTGCATATCACGAACCAACTCTTAGAAATTGGAAATCTAAACAAAGATTCATTTATGAATCTCGTGATCCGACGGATACTAATGGGAATAGTACCTTCTTCTTCTCTGCATTTCACGCCATATCTTACAATATTTGCTATTAATGATGGTGGATTCAGTATCACCAACCCTGTCTTCTTTTTGACAAGGGCATATCAGAGTAAGTCTCATTACTCTACAAAACACATGGAATATTGCAATTGTCAAGGTGAATTATAAATGTTGATGAATGCAAGTTTTGTTCAACAAGTGCCATACAGTTCTCACTCTCTGTACAGTTCGTTTATTTCCTTGTTCCTCTTCATCCCTTTTGTGTGATTGATTTTTGCATGAGAAATAGCTACTGCATGAGAGTTTTCCGTAGAGCATATCAAGAACACATTTTCATTCATCTATCCATCTTCAGATCACCTTGCACAGAGTTTAGGATTTTTGACCATATTGCAAATTTGCGAAATACATGTCACATCAGAGTTGATTCCTGGAT
Organism: Diphasiastrum complanatum; assembly: GCA_029204225.1. NCBI lineage: Eukaryota > Viridiplantae > Streptophyta > Lycopodiopsida > Lycopodiales > Lycopodiaceae > Diphasiastrum > Diphasiastrum complanatum. Next base: position 14,860,494 of record CM055110.1, read on the forward strand.
CTTATTGCCAAATTTATTTTTGAGTCAACTATAGCAAGATTGAAATAGATTTAGATAAAATTTGTTGAATCTTTAGTCCAGTCGCATGCTCAACGTGTCTCAACTATGTGTTCCACATGCCAATCCAATCTTGAGCATGAACAGTTACCAGCAACAACATCCCCACCAACAGATTTTGGGAGAGGGGGGGGAGGAGTGGATTTGCAAGCATCCATTAGAGCAACAACATCAGCAGATTGACAGCCAAGGTCACGAACCAAAGATGATAACGACAAGGTTGAGAAGACAGATAACCAAATCAGAGCGACACAATCCCCAGTCACGATGATGATCCTTCAGAACAAGGAAGCACAAGCATTGGGAAATCAGTCTCCTTCTTCAACCAGCCTCTTGCCATACTTCTACACCCATTCTCATGCCTATTGCCCACACCATCTACCATTGTCACCCTTGCATATCTCCTTACAACCATGTTCTTGATGTTCTTGGGATGTCCAAGAATCAAAAGACTGGTTGGTTTTTTTTATTCTTGGACTTCTAAGATGTTGTAGATTAGCTTCTTGTTTCTTGTATTGTGGTTTAATGTAGATGTAGCTTAGTTTTTATGTTTAGGATCTGATTGAAATTCGTTTTTGCAGCAGTAGAGTAGGCTTTCATGGCATTGCAACCATTCTTCATGCTGATTTCTTGGTTGAATGCCTAACTTGCATGTTTTGGTTGTAAATGCATGTGATTCCAGTGCAAGAGTGACCTTCCTTGGTGTCCTCTGACAGGTGGGACACAAACTACAACGTCAATCAGTCCTTTCTGCCTAGTTTGGGCTTGAAACAATAATGTGAACATCCAACAAAATGCCCAAGAAGCCTGCTAACAGGCAAAACCATTCTTGAAAATGTCTTAAGCAAGAAATAAATAGCCAACAGATCCTCTGGAGTAGGGGATCTGTCAACACCCTCTCTCTTCCATTATTTGTACGTAATGGATACCTTGTGATTATTTTGCCCCTGTTTCGAACATCTTAAAAAGTAGAATATACATGTGTTTTTTTTCAAATGGATGTGCTACGCTTTTTCCATCCTACACGTCAGGCGTCAAAGCGTTTGGCTGAAGCATCTGGCTGCCATGTAGTATCTTTAGACTGGTCAATCAGAGTCAAAGTGCTCATTATGCTTCATAAAGTACATGTGAAAAGATTCAAAATTACCCGCAATGGATGGCATCGGGTAGAGGACATTCTGCCCGGTCGGCTTTCCAAAAATATTTAGGCTCGACCCCTCCGGGCCTTGCCAAATTTATTTGGAAATCCTTACCGGGGAGAATGTCATCTGCCCACACCTTCCATGATACTAACTAGCAATTAAGTGTTGATGAGTTTTGATTAGACAAAACATCAAAGCTTTAGAATCAGCCAAACTCATTTTGGAAGTTGGATTATTCTTAGATACTCCTAACCATTCAAGCTTCTCTCTAGTCTCTTTTGTTATTCAGCAACCACCATTTTTTTGACAACGAAGGTTTACTTGTGATTATCTCACGATCTTAGTTGCAGATGAGTTTGGATCTTAACCTGAATGTAAAAGCACCACTTATTTGAGACGTTATGTTATTTTCTTGTGAGATAACCCACACCATCCTTTTCATTTTATTAAGATATTGTCATGGTAGAGAAAGTATATCAAAATGTCTGCTTATTTTCAAGAATGTAGAGAATGTCTTTCAACAATTTGAGAAAATGTTTTCTCTTAAGATTTTCTTGTATACATGCCTGTAGTCTGCTAGATGCTAAAAATTTGCCGCTTTTGGATTTTTCTTGATAAATTTTCAATCAAATTTTCTCCCATCATCTGGTCTTTTCTTTCTTTCTAAATTTGCCTTGCCTCGCTCTTACACTCTATAACTCAATATGTTACAACATTCAATTTCAGCAATGACATGACAATTTCCCAAGTCTCATAGTATCTTTATATATTCAAGTTTCATATCCTGCTTCCATTTGAAAAATATGCCTTTGTTTTATTCCGAGGGTTCCATGTACCTAGTAACACAATTAGTCAAGTTAAGATTATGTTTATGAAAAGAAAACTTTTGCATGCCTTTTTCCAATTAGAATTTTGATAGATTTTATAGAGTGCAAAGTCTTGTTCATATCTGGTTATTATATGTCCAACAACGCTTCGATATCTTTCCCTTGCGGGACATATTTTTTCTATCATGAAATCAGTGATGAATATTGAGTTTCCATGACGACCACATCTCTATTTTAGTTTCAGTCTAAATCTCAACTATGATGTCAAGCATCAAATAATGTTTTCAGCTGATGCTAATTCAATCTCTAGTGCATCTCTGTTTCTCAGTTGTCATATTTTGCTGATGTTATGTTGTGACAGATCACAGAATTCAGCTTATTGTCCCTTCCAGTTCATTTCGTATGGGAGAAGGCCCTTGGGGTGCACCATTCAAAACACTTTACTATAAGGACTGTTTCAAGAATACCCGTTGTTCTTGTCATATGGCTGATTGCTGTGATGGTCCCTCTTCTTGGACCAATAAGTTCAGTCGTTGGATCGCTCTCAGTGACAAGCACTGTGTACATCATTCCATGTCTTGCACATACAACATATTACTGGAATTCTGCTGCACGCAAGGTATCTATGAGACTTAAAATGTTCATTCCATCGGTTATACTAAATCTTTTTAATTGCATTTTCTATCAAAAGTCACAAAGTTTAGGGAAACTTGTAGAACATTAAAATCAACAGGCAATTTCATGTGGTTATCTATTCCAGATCAGTTCTTCTGAGGAATCATCAAATAAGAGTTCTCTTTAGGTATGCACAAAGAACAGTTCTCAGAGCTATGTATATCCACGTGACAATTAATCTTAATTCGAAGTTCCCCTGACAAGGCAAGATCAAGGGTCATTCTTTCTGTAGGAAAGATTGCATAAAGAGCAAAAAGGCATGGACATCAATGATGCTAAACTAATTGCAAAGCTTGTTAACATATGTAGAACTTGAGTGTTTGTCATGGACTAACAAGAAAGGGCCTTGAGTAAACCGTAAATTTGTTGAAAGGTGGTTTTTGTTGTGTGCCTTAGTGAGGAAGTCCAAGGGCTATCAAATGCTATATGATCAATAAGGTTTCATCACTGAATCACATTCTTTCCTGAAAGAAACAATCCCATTTTAAAAGGTTCGAATTATTTCATAGCTCAAAGAGATTCCACTATTGAAATAGGTTGTTCCCTAATTTTTCTCATTGCAAAGGCATTGTGAAGGCATCGTGATAGGGGGAGGACAGAAGGTGAAGATTACACTACGCATTGCAATAGAATAAGAAACGTTGCTGATGTTGTTGGAATAGAATAGGAAAATCATGTATCAATTCAACTGTAGTGATTTGAGGAGTAATCACATTGCTGCAGCACAGCCTTCTGCCTTAGCGAGAGAGAGAGAGAGAGAGAGAGAGAGAGAGAGAACTTGGGACTTGTTTATTTGAAAAAGGTCCCCACTATCGAAGATAGATTATTCCCTATTTTGCCTCATTGCAAAAGTATTGAGAAGGCATTCTGATTGGGGGATGAGAGAAGGTGGAGATTCCACTCCTCATTGCAATAAGAAACCAACACTATCAAGCATTTGATCACATCATATTTAAGTACCATATCTTACCAACCTGGTTGCAATAAAAAAAGTTCATGAAGCAGCTCCTAATTTGTATCAAGTGCTCCTCGAAGATATTCTCTTTGACATTTTCTGTTTTCTTAGTAATATATCCTTCAAATTTGAACAATAGATAGTGGCTACAACCTAAAATGTACTAGAAAACTTTGGAGAGATTAGTAAAGAAGTTGAAACCAACAATTTTTTTTTTGACAATGGAAACAAGCCAATTTGTTTGATCAAAGTTCAACTTGATATTGTGTCACATATTTATATCAAATATTTCATGTGATTCTAGGCCTTCAAATCTAAGGATGTGTTCGGAATAATGATCAACTTTCTTTGTGTTGTGATTTTACTTTGTCTTGCTTTTCGACTCTCAAGGAGAATTAGTAAAGGCTCAAGTCTAGTGTTGTCGCCATAAAAAGATGAGGATATGTGACTTGCTCAATTCCCATTTTTTACTAAAGTGTATTTGCTAGTTCCACCATTATTTTTTTCAATCGAGTGTTTTGCATATTAGCTTTATATTTTTTCTTTGTTGGTGAATCTTGTTTGTTCTTAAAGCCTCAATGATTTTCTGACTTATTTAAATACAATTAGACATGTCATTTGTGTTTGAAAGTTTCTTTTCAACTTTGAATAGTGGATCACTATAGTGGCCTTGCCATTGGCTAGTGTCTCATATATGCATTATCCTAAGCACACATGGCTTCCATTATCCCAAAAATGGACATTCTTATGAGAACCCTTATCATGAATGTTAAAGAGTTTCAAGCCATCAAATGAAATTCATTCTAGTTGTTATTGTTATAGTAGATGTTTGCATAGTGCCTATTGGAAGTTGCTTGAGTTAATGCAATAAAGGTAAGGTAAATTTAGCTCGTAAATCAAGTCTTGTGGCTTAGCTTGTTGCGATATCATAGTGCCACTAGAACATAATTATAATTAACCTTCAATCTAGAAGGTTTGTCCAATTTGGCAAAAGTTCTAGTGAAGACTCTTGTAATTTGCTAGACGACAAGAGAGGACAACAAGAGAAGGTTGTTTCCTCATGTAAAAAGGATAATCATCATATTGGAATGGGTTGTTGTAGTTAGAAACCTCATGCTCAATCTCACCATCAAGAAGGGCCTTGGTCTAGGTCCCTTCTACCATGTGAAGCCTTCCACCTCATGATTCCCATTTTTCCACATGCAATGAGTAGGTGTGCTTGAGTTGGGCTTGTACACCTAGTTTTGATTCTTTTTCATCCCACTGGTTGATCCACCAAAAAGCATTGGCAATTTGCTTGACACAATGGAATGATTAGCCTCTATATGAGTATTTGAAAAGATCACTTCGATTCACTTTCTTAAATCTTTACCCAGACTAATCTCCTCCCACCCAACAAGCATAACTTTCCATCTCCCTCCATGCAGGGAAGCTCATGGACTTCTATTCATAAAAAACAATTACAAATATTCATGAGAAAATCAAGTACAAAAATTCATTTTCCGAGTGGTCCTTATTCTTAGTAACGAGATGCAATTCAATACATAACTGATTTTTTAATAGTGTAGCAACAAAACTTTGTTGTAATCATGCTCTACACATTATTCCAAACCTCATCTTTTTTGTTCTTGATTTATTGTTGCTTTAATGGATATTTGAAGATGCCAAAATTTGATATGCTTTGAAAATGTCATTGGATCAATGATCAAGGTATCGTTTTAGAGTGCTTAGGTTTATATAGATTATTGATGATTGTACATTTAAATTTTATTATGCTATTGTATGATAAGTTTGATCCAAATTTTTCATGGAGTTTAAGTACAAAAGTTTTGTGGTTATTGGATGCAGGATGCTATTGAACAACCTCCTGCTTGGATTTTCAAAAGTTGGAAAGTGATGTTTGCTATCAATGTGTGTGTTGTAGTTTTCATGGTGATTGTAGGTGTAGGATTTGGAGGGTGGGCTAGTATGAAACACTTTGTAAAACAAGTGCATTCATTTGGTCTATTTGCCAAATGTTTCCAATGTAATTGAAAACAATTAATGCTATTTTTGTTACATTGTACATCAAAAAACATGATTTTTTCTATCGTACTTCTTGTCATTGAAGTATTTATAAACAAGTATAGCATAGGAATGGTGCAATTTTACACTACCAAATTACTTTTGATCAACTTGGATGAGCTTTTAAACAAGATTTGGATCTAGGCAAGAGCTCTTGTACACGAAAAGTAATCATCAATCAAAGACAAGCAAGTTTCATGCATGTTCATGAAAATATCAAGTGTTACTCAAGATTTGAGAGAGAGAGAGAGAGAGAGAGAGAGAGAGAGAGAGAGAGAGAGAGAGAGAGAGAGAGAGAGAGAGAGAGAGAGAGAGAGAGAGAGAGAGAGAGCAAAAAACATCCTAGTCTTGGGTAGAGGGAGAATACACAAGAGATTTTGACACAAAAACCATTCTATCTCTTAAAAGTGATATGTACAAAGGAGCTATTATCATATGTAGTGGTAGCTTGATTTCCTACATTAATTTGCATGTGGAGAGCCTTGAAATATGATTGGACCTCTCTTTTTGAACCTCTAAATGTGATTGGACCCTATAGACCAATGAGATGATGGTGGTAGATTAAGGTCCACCACTTTCACTATTGCATCCCTAAAAAATAGGACTTGTGTTGAACTTTGATTGAGCCAAAGTTCATGACCCAAATACCTATGCCTAATCATTCTTTTATTTGTACAAGTCATGAGGAGATTGAGGTCCATCCTCATGAGACACTTGACATGCTACTACTTGACTAGCTTTTGTTTAGTTTTGCATTGCTTCAAGAAACAAGCTATTTTATGACATGAATAAAATAATGTAACTAGGCCTACTATTCACATGTGGGAACATGCTCCACACATGTGTGATTGGCATATGTGCATGAAAAGCTATGATTTGCATATTGTTCACACTCCTCAAATTATAGCTTGATAAGTATGCTAGTCCTCTCCAAAACTTAAGTAGCTAAAAATGGCTTCTCAATTGGATCCTTTGGTATGGATTTGGTGAGAAAACTAGCCAATAAACTTGAGATTGTTCCAAGATCACCATAGTCATGACAAGGCTTCTTTGATTGAAAGACATTTACAAGCACTGTGAAGAGCTTTCCACCATTTGAGCACCATTGCCATTGATTTCTTCCATCCTTGAAGAACATGACTGATCCCATAGTTCCTCCTCCTTGAAAATAGCTGACACTCTTGGAGAAAATCAAGAGTGCTTCTTGGCTCATAAGGATCACAAAGATCCATCATCATATTACCAAGATCTTGAGGATTAGACATTTCAAGATTGTCAAGACTATGCATGCTAAAATAACAAAGATTTGTATCATATCTATGCTTGAATTCCATGCTAATCTTAGATCTAATGAGGCTACATTTTCTATTATGGATATAAGTTTCCTTGGAGAATTATTTGCTGGGGAATGATGTGCAGGATTGAAGTCCCATTTCCCTTGGTGTCATACACTGCACATGATCACGCAGGCATGCACAAAGCATATTAGAGTTGCGAAAGTGAAAAGAGAAGACAATCAAACAAAGCAATAAGAGAGTCAAACAGAATGTAAAGAGCAAAGCATGCACATGACATTAATCTGAATGCGAAAGAGAGATGATAATTGATTCAGATTGAGGTATGAATATACAAGTCAATGAATGCTAGAGCACAAGCCAATTGCATGCAAAACTACATGCTCACGAAGGTAACTACATTCTATAACATGTATGAGCTTATTTTTTTCTATCAGTATGAAAGAAGAAATCGATGCGTAAAAGCATCTACAATGTTTATGTCTCTTAATTAACTACAATCATCCTCCTCATCATCTCTTATACAATTTACGCATGTGCAGATATATGTACAAAAATGGCATGGAGCCATTGCATTGTGTAAGATATATCATGGCTGCTGTCATTGTCAATTGCGTAGTACTAGAAGTGGGCAAGTGGTGTGAGTGTGAGAAGCCTTTGATTGTTGGGAGTCGATCATGACACTACCGACATTGATAGAATCGAGGCAATTGTCTTGATAGTCCAATGATGGTTCGATGATAGTCGATAGAGTCGGCGTATTTTTGCAAATTGTGTGACAATGCATGTAAAATTGTAGCAATGTGAATGGAACTAGATTAATATGGAATTAAGGATAGTAGAGAATTAAATCCAACACCCCCCCCTTAATCTGGATCCATAAATGCTTCGATCTTCAGACTTAGCAATGCACAAAACCTATTGTGTGCATCAATGCTCAGTGCCTTGGTAAACACATCTATTGTCATGTCTTACATTCAACAATACGTCAAGCTTATCTCTTTGTTGAGAACCTTACTCCTGATATACTGATATCGAATCTCAATGTGCTTAATCCTAGAGTGAAATCCAAAGTTGGTCAATAAGACAATGGCACTTTGATTATCACAAAACATAATTGTCAAAGTTTACTGATTCAGAATAATGTCTAATAGTAAATTTCTCAACCAAATTGCTTCTTTAATAGCTTGAGATGCAACAATATACTCTGCTTCTGTGGAGGAAAGAGCAATAGAGGTCTGCTTACGTCTGTTCTAAGAGAAGGACCATCGTTGAAGAAGAATGTAAATCCGGATGTGGATTTACGAGTATCTACATCTCCTCTCCAACTCACATCTGAATATCCACTAAGTCGATAGAGATTGTCATTGTCGACTTTCCCATGGTAGATGCAAAGGCCCGTTGTAGCTCATGACTCGAATAAGAGCCTTCCAATGGGTAATGATAGGATTATCCATGAATTGGCTTAGTGAGCTAATTGCAAAAGAGATACCAAGCCTTGTACAGACCATTGCACACATGAGAGATCAAAGTATTGATTGATAAGGATATTATCTCATTTGCTCCTTTTCCTACTTTTTCTAAGGACATTGGTCCTTCAATAGTCGCAAGCCTAGATCCATTGGTGAGTGAGCTACTTAGCAATTGATTATATTATATCTGATAAGAGTACTGTTAATATACCTTTCTTGAGTAATGTAAATCAGCCGTCTCGCTTTGTTTGGGTGGATTTGAATTCCTAGATAGTAGTGGACCTCATCCAGATTGGTCATGTCGAATTCGGAACACAACATCTGCTTAGCATCATTTACCTGACTGCCGACACTATTGCTGAAATGTAATGTGTCGTTGACATACAAAGTACTAATTATAAAAGAATGCTACACTGACTTGAAATATATGTTCGAATTGGTAGTCCTTGGTTTAAAGCCGTGTCGGATGAGAAATGTGTTAATCCTCTAAAACGAAGCTCTTGCAGATTGTTTCAAGCCATAAAGTGCTTTATGGAGTTTACAAATATGATCTTTCTTACCATCAAGAAAGTATCCCTCAAGATTACACCATGTAACTTGTCTATACATCGAGTTGATGTACTTCGAGGTTGGCTGCAACAACATATGATAGGAGGGCTCGAATCAAGGAATGTTTGATTACCAGACTAAAAGTCTCATTGTAGTCGATACTAAGAATTTGAGAAATTCCTCATGCTACCAGTTGGGCCTTCCTTCCATCAATACTCCTATCATTTTTGTACTCGATCTTAAAGACACATTTATAATCGATAAAATCGTTGTCGATAAGTAATTTGACTAATGACCATGTCTGGTTTTTTTATGAGAGAAGAATACTCTTTTTCCATCACATCTCTCCAGAGATCAGAGGCTGGTTGGCTAAGTGCATCTTTGACTGTTGTCGGTTCCTGAGTTAGAAGACATGAAAACTCATGAATATGCCTCATGGGCTATATGCACACTCAGTTTGATCTTCTTGGAGGTGGCGTCGGTTGATGATCTGACCATTGCTTGTGTCGTTCTTGAGCTTGAACAACCTCTTCTTCTGATTTGTTGTTTAATAGTTGTTCAATTGTCGACATGATTAAACTTGAGGCTCAAAATTGTCATGTCGATTGTAGGTGCTTCTAATGTTTTGCATGGAACTTTACCCTTGCCTTTGGCTTCAATGAACTGATCCTCAATAAAGACTGTATACATGCTAAAAAAGATCTACTGGATATCAAGTTCGTATAGCTTGTAGGTGTTTTCAGAAGTAGAGTAGCCGATTAGGATGGATTTGAGACTTTGGAAGTCCAGTTTCTTCCTTGTCTCCTTCGGGATCTGCACATAGGCGACACAACAGAACACTCGTAGATTCTTCATTGAAGGCTTAGATCTTGTTCAAACTTCATAAGGTGTTTGACCTAAGAGGGCCTTAGTTGAGTATCTGTTCTAGATGTAAGCTGTAGTAGGGGCAACTTCAGCCCAAAAATGCTTCAATAATGATATGTGAGCCAACATGCACTTGGCTGACTCAACCAGGTTACGATTCTTCCTCTGGGATAATCCATTAGATTGAGGTGAATATGGAGTTATGAAATATTGTTTGATGCCATGGCGGAGGCAATATTTTTGAATTTAGTAGAGATGTACTCTCCACCATTGTTGCATCTCAGTGCTTTGATATTCTTCATAGTTTTCTTCTTTGCATGCTCCTTGAAGGCTTTAAAGAGGTTGAATGCCTCTGATTTCTTCTTGATGAAATACATTGTTGTCTTTTTGAAAAATTCATCAATATAAGTAACAACATATTTTGCATCCTTCAATGAAAGATTCTGTATTGGGCCACATATTCTGAATATACAATGTCTAACAAATCTCTAGATACATGCTAGTGATTCAATTTAAAGGGCTTCTTAGCCTATTTTCCAATTATACAATCTTGACAGATAGGCACTTTGACTTTACCATCTAGATAGTCAAGATCAAGCACAATGGACTGTGTAGAAATGTTTGACACATAAGCATAATTTGAATGACCATGTCTATAATGCCAAAGTAAACTTTTATTAATTTGGACTGAAGTACTAAGAACCTAATTAGGGGCAGAATAGCACTGACTTAATTTGTACAAGTATCCATGTCTCTTTTCGAGTGCTAAGAACTTGCTTGTCCTACTGCTTACTTTACATTGATCTATTTGAATTCTACTTTATGTTCTTAATTCGTGATTCTATTGATAGAGAGCAACTTTGTAAAAAGATTTGGTACATGAAGAACATTAGAGAGTAGTTTGAATCGATCATTTGCAAAGTTCAATCTCACAGCGCCTTCACCCTCAATAGCATGTGTGCTATTGTCCAGGTGAACATACTGTAAGACGTATAGGATTCAAAACAATCAATATGGCAAGTCATGCGCTTAATTGCTCCGGAATCAAGAAACCAGGATGATTTGAATGAATGATTCTTGATGGTTTGTCATGAATGTATCATGATCCGTTTGTTGATCGGACAAACGTGTTTCTACAGCTACATTTGCCATCTGATTTGATTGCCCTTTGTTGTGCTTGGCTTACAGTATACGACAATCTTGGATCTCATGGTTGGTTCGTTTGCAGTATCTACATAACAACTTCTTCTAAGTTGCTAGATTCCACGGCTCTCGATCTCATGTCGATTTCTGATTCAACTTCGCTTGTTTTGAGCCTCTCTTCTTCTGTTTACTCGAGTTCTTGTTTGTGTATAGGGCATGAGAGTCGACAATCGAGGAACTGGAGGATCCATTCCTTCATGAATGTTTCAATTGATTCTACTATGTTTGCCACTTTGCTTCTATCCTTTGCCAAGTAATGAGGTAGACAATCGATCACTCAGGTAAACAGATGTTGTAGGGTTTGTAGGTCGCCAGAAAACCCTGACAAAGTACCACAAGCAGATGCCATACTTCACAAGTCTGAAAACATAGGAACAAATGGCCAAAGGTAGATATCTCAGAAGGCCGTAGATTTGATCCTAACCTAGGTAGGGCGGATAGGGCCAAAAATGAGCTCACAGACAAGGTTTACAATTAGGTAGAATGCCACAAAACGCAAGGTTCTCATGCTACACATAAGAGTACTTAAAATATAGATCCTAAATCTTAAAACCATAAGAAGAGTTTGATGTAATGGTATGTTTTTTGTAGATAATGTTTTTAGGACCAAGTTTGTGGTTGCTTTCTAACTAACGATTTAAAGATTTGTAAGATTGGCCTCCAAACTAGCGATGGACAGACTGTATCTACTTACAAATTAGTGGTCCTATAGTACTATAAATGCACAAAATTAGACAGCTAAAAGATGCCCAGAAATGTCAATAATTAACAAGTTCAGGGCTTGTAGATTTGCAATTGTCAAGAGCCTAATACATGGCTTATTTTTCCTGCAGTTAGGAAAATGCCCTGCAGACAAGTGATGGATTGTTAGGAGATAATGTTGTTAGGATAGCGTGTAGAATTGTCCGTAGGTAGGGTAACATGACTGGGTAAGTACATGTTGTAGAATAGACAAGAACTACAACCAAAAGCTCAAAACAGATTAACTGGATTATGATTACAGATTGATTGGCTACACTGCTATTTCGCTTCCACGGGGGGCCACTACCGTGCAGGTAATTGTATCCTCAAAGACCTAAATTATGGCCATGATTGTGTGGCTTCATTGAGATAGTATACAATACAAAAGAAAGAGAAAACAAAATATACAATACAAGGAAGATAGTATACAAGAAAAAAATTACAAAGAAAGAAATCTTAGTTGCACATAACAAAACAAAAGAGTCGTACTTGGAATGAGACAAATGAGTTTGATAGAGTTGAGAACTAGTGCCAAAAGCCGATCTCGAACAATCTTTAGCAAAAATAAAAAATGAAAAACCCTAGAAAAATAACGCGGCTTTGAGAATTCAGTCGCGGACGTCGAATTTCGACATCTATATTATTCGTCGGAATCCGACGTCCTCTTTATGCTTCTTTTTAATGCACGGACAGGTGACATCATCAATCAAAAAGGTGTACTCTCCGAAATGGGATGTCAGATTCCAACATATTTATTGTGCGTCAGAATTCAATGTCCGTAAAAAAACAAAAATTCCTACAAAAAAAAAATTTCCGGCAATTTTGTGTGTGTGTGTGTGTGTGTGTGTGGGGGGGGGGGGGGGGGGGGGGGATTCCGACGGATTATGAAAGTTTTTTGAATCTGTCAAAACTTTGTTTCAAAAATCGCGGATTTTGTTGTTGTGTAATCTCCTTTGTCATTCTCTAATACGCTTTATATTAGGTTTTAATGGGATTCGATGGACTGCTAGGGTTGGTGGTATACCTTTAAGGACGTTGTAATTCCAGGCAAATACACCCTTTTCACCTACCAAGATATCAGCCTTTTGGGCTCCTTGTCTAGGTGGGCACCAACTAATAGTACTTTGAGCGTCACATAGAACCTTATCCGCATCGGCATCTCTAACACATGCTAGAGGTTCATGACCCTCGTATTGTTCAATTAGCAGCAGCGCTGTGTCCTTGGAAGTAGATTCTTCAAATTCACTAGTTACAGAGTCTTCACCCTCCCAATATGTATCAAGGAACTCAGCCCTTTCGCTCTCAGGCAAACTCAAATATGCATTTTGTTTCACCAGTTAACGCTTGACGATTTTGTTTATGAACACATAGTAGTGAAAGGCGTCGTTTGAAGTCTATAAGAACTACACTGATGTTTAATTGTTGAACAAGAACTAAACTTTGTAAGTGCTCGCTTTGGGTATTGAGAATTTCTAACAAACGAGGTAAAAGCCTAGTGATTGAGAGAAATCCTAATAGCCATTGCCCAACCCATACGATTTTGATCGACTTATACTTATGCTACCCCCAATCATTGTGAAATAGCTGAGATATTTTTTAGGAAGAGTAAACTATTATAGGAGATTCCCTAACAACCATTTTTGACTCATTTATCCATTAGTGAGATTGCTAGGAAAGAATAAATGCTTCATATGGACTGACGAGTGTCAAGAAGTGTTCGAATACTTGAATAGTATTATCTCTAAGAGAGCATTCAATCTTGAGAAATCATCGAGACTAACATTGTAATTGTGGTATAGATTGACTTCCGCTAATATACCTTCACATAGCTTGGTTGTTTGGGGGTCATTTTATATACCATCATTGGTGCATCTGCCGGGAGGTGCATGAGTTCCTTCCGAGTTATGATTCTATTGTACTTGGAGGTACAGTGAGGTGTCAGCTGACTGATCAGTTCCCAAATTCTATTGTTGGATGTCTGATGAAGATTTACTTAGTTCATACTTAAAGTCACTGCCTGAGAAACATAAAACCCCTGGTCTTGGTGAAGGCATTGCACATCTACAAGAAGTCGTACTGTTATGTACTTATATTCCTGCCTTAGTGTGAACACATCAAACTTGTAAATTTATAATTATTAATGTCTTACATCAGTCTGTGGTGTTTTGTAAAAATGTAAATAGCAAGTCTCTGGTAACTTGTTGTCCTACTTATATTTGGTATAGGGTACTAGGTTTTAATTTATAGGCTGCCGGACTGACCTCCTAAAAAGTAGGAGAGTTGACCGGTCAACGAGACATGTGTCATATGCTCATTGGGACACTTGGTCTAGTGCATGAGTGACATGGGTCAGACGGTCCTCTTACTCGCTTGCCAATGTGTCACTGTACTGACAAGTGTCGATTGTGCCTGGGGTTCGCCATGTGTCGACTTTAGGAAAGGGTTAGGGTTAAGTGGGTGCTTGAGGATTGTATTCAAGTGAGCCTAGAGAGAGGCATTTTCCATCATGATCTACGCAGCAAGTGGCTGGGAGGAGACTTAGCAGTAGTGCTCTTATGTGGATAGTTTGCCATGTACTTTGAAGAGAAATCAATAAAGTGGATATTTCAGAGACTACTTTGGTCTGTTTGAGTTGTATTCAGATAGCTTTGCAGGATTGTGTGGGGATTGGCATCACTTTCGTTTGCAGTTAGGGTTTATTGGATGCTAGGTAGGTCAGCACCCTCTTACAGGAGTTTTTTTACGTATTTTGAGAGCCTTGAAGCTTACAGATTACAGCCTTATGGTAGATTGCTGGTCCTTGGGCAACCTTTGAGCATCTATTGTTGTTTAGCCTCTTTTTCTCTTTGCTTTTATAAAAATCAGCCTTCCTTAATTTTGTAAAAGTGTTTGTAACTTTTTCAATTCTCGGTATTTTTCGAATTTGACAGTTGCTATAGTCTTCTGGTGGTAGGTCATTAGTGGGGTAGTGCCTATCAGATTCCTATTCTATTATTTCCCCTTGTTTTTGAAGATTGTCAGTTTCAAACCCTTGTTTGCTCTTTTTTCAAGAAAAAGTGTTTGTGGGTTGCCAGATTTCGGTTGTAAAGGATCTATTCTATCCAGTTCTTTTAGGAATTCAAGGTAGTCCCTTTGTGTAGCTTGTTTGAGGTGAGAAAAGCCTATTTGTGCTTTGTTTCAAGTGCTTTAGTTGCAAGTTTTTTTCATAATTCCGCAAGTTGCTCTGTGTTTCCTAGCTAGTTTTTGCTATGGCATTTTCTAGTGATACTACACATGATTTTAAGAGGATTGATGCACTTTTTGTCAAAGTTGATGGCATGGAGCATATTCTAAAGTAGGCCTTAGAACAATTGAAGCCTAGTCATGCACTTGAAAGAGTAAGTGCTACAGGGAATTTGGGTGGTGAGCTTGGTTCAACTGAAAGAGATGCAGATCTTGGCAGGAAGCGCAAGATGACGTCCATTAAATACTTGAAACCTCCAATGTTTACAGGTGCAATAGTGGTATGAACCACAGATGCGGTGGAAAATTGGCTACAGAAATGGGAAAAGGCCTTTGGAATGTGTGGAATTACCGATGAATTAGAAATGATTGTTGAATCTACCTATTGATTACAGGAATTGGCACCAACAAAGGTGGAGAAAAGTTGAAAAATATGGCCTTGTACCAGATTCCTGGGAGGCATTTCGACAAATGTTTGTACAAAATTGAGTGTCTCTAGATGAACAGAATCGAGCCATGCAACAGTGGACATGCCTCAAGCAAGGCAATTGGTCAGTTCAAGAATATGTTGATCGATATAGAGAGGCGTTGCTGAGGATTCTTGAGTATGTGCCCTATGTATTTATAGGTGTTCTATTTCATCGAAGGACTCAGGGAGAATTTGCGGCCTTTTTGTGGCAAAATGGTGTCCTGCTTCTTGCTAGACCAAGAGAAAAAACCACTACCAAAA